>JAGGNH010000041.1:0-345021 GCA_026586065.1 Dioscorea zingiberensis | reverse complement strand
GAGGATCATATTAGAGAGAATTTTTAGTTATTTTTCTATTTTTAGAAATATTTAATCCGGCCAATTAGGTTTCCTTTTGGGTCTTTTTCTATTTTTGGTAATATTTCATACGCCAAATTAGGATAGGATTTGAATCCAATTTGATCTCTGGATTTTTAGGAGTTATCCGATTTGTTTAGAGTTTTAAATTTAGATAAGTTTAGTTTAAAATAATAATTTTGTCAATTTTAGCAAATTTAGATTAGATTTATAAGGTTTCTAGATTAATCTTTTTGAGTTATTTAACCAGCCTTGTGGGTTAGTTTTTAATTATTGAATTTTGGAATAATAATATTTTCTTGAATTTTAGAGGCATTTTCTCCGGGTTTCTTTTGGTTCTTCGCTTTGTTCTTCCTTGTGGTCCTTGACTGCAAGCTTAGCCCACGGATAAATTGCTACCCGCGTCGAAAAGTTAGTTCCTCGGCGAAAGGGGAAAACACAAATCCAATACAAGAAGATGAGAGGACATCAAAATAAACAAAGATAAACTTTTCTCCACTCATCGATGTAAGTGTATGTATCCTAGTAATGATGATCTCCCTTCAAGTCACACCGCCCCACAAGAGTTTCTTCCTTCAAGTCTCGCGGTCAATAATCTCCAAGAACTCCAAGTCACAAAAAGCGGACAAAGGCCAAGAGGTGATTTTCCCAAACCCTAATCAGCCACATTTATAAGGCTTTATTGATTCGAAAACTTGAGTGCAAGCACACCCAAGCCTCTACACGCAAAGAGTATGTGGTCGTTAGTAATAAATCGGTAAGTACCGAATCGTAATCCCAAGATTTAAGGAGGTAGAAATTTCCACTTGCAAAACCAAATTACTTACAAATAACTGACAGTTTAATAAGTACAATTAATTGAAAGGAGATTGTGGTAAACTAAGGGTGAAAGGGAATAGACTCGCAAACTTGATGCACCTAGGGTTAAAATGGGTTGCTGCACTTAAGGAAAGTTTTCTCTTTGGAATGCTAAATTATCAAGTTCAGGCCGCGGGTACAAGTGGCAAAGTGTTGTGCTTGTGCACTCGGGTGCATCCTACAGGATCATGCATCCCAGGTCCATATTCCCATGGTAACGACGGACACATTATTGGACAACACTATGTCACTACCATGGAATTGCCTAGCTTAATCTCTTAGCACTAGGTCAAATTAAGGCCAATTCAGCCCACCCTAATCCTCTATTTCTCCCACTCACAAGCCTAGATCTCTCATAGTGCAAGGAGTTCAAGATACTCCCATTATCTTCCTCGACCAATGAGGAATACAAGAATAGATTCAAAGGCACTTCTACAAATAAGATAACAAAGCAAGCTAAAGATAATTCATATATCAAGTCATAGACATGTGATAATGTGTTTAAGCTTCAACATTACAAAGAAAGTATCCATGGCAATGCTTAGCTTCACACAAACATCCATAAATGAGCTAGAAAGAGTTCCAAAACAAGGAAGATAGATTTCTAGAAGTTCCCCTCATGAATGCCCAACTTCCAAAGAGAAGATGGAAATCGCCTCAGGACCTCAGCCTCGTGGTGCAACCCCCACCAAGCCAAAAAGATACAAAACCCCTACTTCTTTTCACCGCTTAAATAGCCCAATGTAGTCGAGCAATCGTGATGTCTTAAAATGACATAGCGATGTTTTGTAGCCTCCGAACGCCTTTATAACATCGCGACCTGCCTTGTCCGCTTGAACGCTGGGTCAAATTTCTGGAAACATCGCGATACGTATGGATTGGTCATCACGATAAGTTCCAGAAATCGCTGATGGGAAGCCATTGATAACATTTGTGATGTTGCCTCATCATATCCCATTTCCCATTAGATTATGTGTTCGTCTTTATAAACATCGCAATGCTAGGTTGAAGTATCAGCGATATACCAGTACTGTCAGCTTCGTATGACCACACAGTAAATAATTCACTTGTTTCAAAGATTTATCAATCCGCAATCAGGTGTAAAACACTCTGCAACATATATACAAGTCATCACAAATACGAAAATGATGTATTCAGAGAGCTGTGCTAACGTGTAATTCATCTGAGCAATGTACTCTTCAACTCTAAATTCCTTGGCAAGGGCAACCACTGTACAACTCATTTCTTAGAGTTAATGTAATCTGCCACGCTCATGGAAAAGATATCACGTGTTTTGGGTCCAAGTATAGGGCCCAATATGCGTAAAACTTGGTCCGGTTCCACCCGAAACAAAGTCATACGGGTGGCTATATTAGCGCATGACCCGCCTGCACAAGCATTGGCCAGCATATGCCCGCTACAACTCACAGTATGCAACAGATGTGCCACTCAATACCCTCTTTAATTCCAAATCTTCATGAACCTTGCCCATAATATACGGGTATCTAGAGTTCCTTTTAGCTCCCTAAACTTTGATGTTTTAGCCTCTTGGTGCCCACCTCTCAAATGTTCCCCTTTCCTTTTTAAAATGTCTCAAAATGTGCCCTATTTAACAAAGCTATACTACATGGAAATTAAGTACCAATGTGCTATATTGTAACAATTCCTTATCCTTTTCTGTGACCGGGTAGTGCACACAGCCTGGATCTAGAGAAATTGAACCCAGGATTCCTAAGTGTCTGACCATTTGCTATTAGAAACTAAGGAAATTAATAAGCTTCGCCATGGAGAGAAGGTAAAATAATGGCAAACCAAATAAATTAAAACACCAACTCCAATCTGGTTTTTATACAACACCAAATGAAAATATTACGTCTCAAACTTAAAGTCACACACAACACTCATTATAATAAAATAGCAAGGAACTTCTAGACGCTGAGTCGAGCGGCTACCATATTACATGTCTCCACTACAACTTCATTGGTCATCTACCGCACCTCTCATATCGATCTCACTTTTGCCTAACATCCCCTAAAACACAGTGTCAAGAAGAGGGGTTGAGCCCCTACCGGAGCTCACGAGTGGTAGGGAACAAATGCAATGCGAGGGTGTAATTGTACCAGGTATAATGAAGTAAAAGCTATGACAGGGAAATCTGACGTATAATAAAAACACGAATAGAAAATACTTTGAATTAAATATCACGAAAATTGAAATGAATCTTATCGAAAGGCAAAAGAGTGTTGATTAATGTACATTCTCACTTTTAAATGCATATCACGAGTGCTTCTGCTTTCTGCATCTTGTGAATTAGATATATAAAAGCAGAGCCTTACATTCCCCACAGGTAATGCAAGGTACATGTGCAAGCCTCTCTCTCTCTCACGAGATGAGCCTCTATCTCTAGAAGGCGAGGAATGCTTGGCGTCATCTGGATAGCAAAACACAAGCACCAATACTCGACTACACATCTACTTCAATAATCGTATGGCCAAAGAACCAAACGAAGTATATCCGATACAAGTGGTTGACTAATATATATCAGTCACGCTAAAGCATCCAAAAGGATGGAAAGGGTGTTTTGGATTTTTTTATAAAAAGGTAAAGTATTTTCAAAATGTAGTAATAGATTCGCCGAGACTTAAGTAAGAGGAATTTGAAATCTACCCCTCTCCCTCAACTTCGATTAGTCATTACTTCCCTAAGCTCTCCCCACACTTTTTTGAGCCACCACTTTGTTTGAGTCCTATACAAGTATACTTAGCATAGAATGTAATCTATACGTATACCGTATTCTGTTTCTCTTTTTGTTATTCGCGAATACTAGAAATTATGAAATGGGTTTATAAAACTCCTAGAAACTTTCATAAACTCCTAGTTTATGCGTTTTCATCAAACAAAACTGTCATCGTATAAAAATACGGTAAAACACATGAATCGTATTGCAGGTAGATTCCCTCACCATAATGCGGATTCGAAGCTTAGATCTCGCTGGGTACCCTTGGTGACATGAACTTTTACCTTTTGCCCTTACACATTGCTAGTTGAGAAAAAGAAATCTATGAGATCACAGAGCCAGCCCGTGATTCTTGATCTAGGTACTCTAATTTAAAAACTACAAATAGAATACTGGTGAGAATCTGAAAATTAACTTCTTTTTCTAACTAACTATTCTCTATTTTCATCCTCACTTACTACACATAATTTGGTAAATCTTAAGCATGTATTTCATAGGAAATTCAAAGGGCCCCTCCTAACATGCTTTCTTTTGAGGTAATGACTTGCTTAGAAATGACATGAAGATAATCTAAGGGAACCCGGCGAAATTCAGCTGACACATCTACTTTGCTTTTTAGGGCTTAAAATTCTAATACAAACGAGCGTTTCTGAAATCCACCAACAAGAGTCATATATTCATGCCTACAACTAAGTCCATCTTTTATACACATGCTTTTCATCCATCCAAGCATACAAAGAAGCCCGAACATCATCAAGCCCTTCTTAATTTCATAACCCTAATTAGAGTTTTCCCCAATTCATCTTCCAATTAGCTAATAAGATGAAGTTTTCCCATGGATGCTCACAATAGGGGAACGATGTCGCCTACGTGATGAATTTTACTTGGCCAGACCCGGGAGGCCCTTGGGAGCCGACACCGTGGCTGGTGCCACCGGGTCATGTAGCACCGGGCGTGAGCGCGTCGGCCGCCGAGGGCTGTGGCCTTGTTGAGGCCGGTCGCAAGATGCAGCAAGGTAGCCTTGGCCTAGGACGCTGTCGGCCGGCGCTGAGGAGGGAGGAGAGACACAATGAAGCCTGTGTTCCGGAGTTGGCGGCTGCTGTAGTGCTGGGAGAAAGAGGTCACGCTGGCTCAAGTGAGGAAATCAGAGAAAAAGAGAGAGAGAGGGTTTGAAGCAGAATTTTCTTTTCTCACTCTCTCTCTCTCTTCACCACATATCGACTCATATAGGCAAAGATTCCTATTTAAATTAATTTCTATAATTAATTTTAAACGACATTTTAATAACTTATCTCTCAAAAAAGATGTTTAATAAAACTAACTTATCTTCTAAATATCTCTCATTTAAAAAGTTAAACGCGACTTTTCGCCGCATTATATATATATCTTTCTTCTTTATCTGAGTCCAAATTGAGAGGGACCAATGATATTCTTCCTTGTTTGTTCTCTATATCTTTCGCACTAGCATCCGGGAATCCAGGGGTCAAAATGACCCGTGACATCGGTCGAAATTTGTAGCATCGCGCATGAGGTTGTCTTGTCTCCACCTGCCGGAGTCCGTGTATCTCGGCTTTTGACTTCGGCCGGGATCTACACTTTCCTTCGGGACTCTACCAACTTTTGTCCGATATTCCTACTTAATTAATATAGATTACATTAATGTCCTTTAATTCCCAATTTTCGATTTAATTAATCTGCACTCGGTAGACTATCCATCTCCCACCTTAATTCTATGTAACTCTAAGCCGGGCCCATTAAAGGGCCTCTCTCGAAGCCCTATAGTTGCTTGAGAATGGAATTTCGGTCCATTTTATTCTAATTTCCTTTAACTTCTACAGGGTTCATTTTAAAATTTCAAAATTTGCTTGGCGGAATTTTACTTAGGGAAATTTTGGGATGTTATAATTCTCTCCCACCCTCTAGGAATTCTCGGTTGGCCCTCAGAATTCCCTCTACGACTAAGTAACTAAAATAACTAAAAGTCGCATTTCGCTCGTGCCCGAGTCCCTTTTCTTTTCCCAGAGTGGCTTCTTCCACTTGAGTGAGGACTCCACGACACCTTCTCACCAAGGATATCGATCCTTGTTTCCTCAATGCCTCGCCTTTCCTTCCGCCATGGGGATGCTGATGACTTGGTCCTCTACGTAGCTTTCAAGTGCAGGTGCTAATTCTATAGTACTGGTCCCACCAAGAGACTTGATTTGAATCCCAACTGATGCACTTTTCGCAAAGACATCGATACATGTACGAAAAAACATTATGTATCTTCCACGCGAAAGCCTTCTTGTAAGATACTGAAAGTCGGTGATTCAGCTAACTTTCACGGGACCTACCCTACTCGACTATCCTATATGGCCCAATTTAATTGTATGGCTCGTGGGCTCGGCTTTCCCACTTCTGGAATGCGAAGTACACTCTTCTATAGGTGCTATTCTTTTCACGAGGGGAACACCTCGTCTCCCTACCTCTCCCGAGACTCTCCATGGAAATCTCGTAAGCCGACGGTTGTTGGCATGTAGCCCCCATGCAATGCCTTGAGCCTTCCCGATGCGGCTCTCGGGATGAGTTTGATTTTTCTCTAAGGTGATACTCGCACTTTTAGCTACACGGGCCTAGGATGCTTTTCCATTCTACCCTTCCTCATCCCAACATAATGGTGTTACGCAGATCCTTCCTACCGTAGGTAGTAATGCTTCCATGCGGGGTGGCATACTCAATACTGCGTCTGGTAATCTATTGTTGTAGCAGGCAAACTCCAACGAGGAAACCCAGTTCTGCGTCCGACTCAGGGAAGTTCCATAGCAGCATGCTTTCGAAGTGGAAATCTTCCAAAGATGTCGAATGGTTCTCTCACGATTGTCCATCTCTGACCTTTCAGGGGTGGTATGCCGAGGCTTCCGAGGTTCAATCATCTTGTCCCCAGCGCTTTATCGCGAGACTCTCCCAAAATGGGAGGTGCTTAGATCTTGCTTGGGTCTACAATGGCAGCCGAGGAAACTATAGATCATTGTGTACTTCATTCTGAGAGTCTCACATTTATCTACGGTCTAATGCATTACAGCAGGTAAGCCAACCAGGTCCCGTGGAGATACGTCATCTTGATCGGAAGGAAGTAGGCTGACTTTTGGATTCAATCAATCAATGACATTACCCGGATAACATCTCTTTGCCTTACAACTAGGTTTGGGGTAAGCTTGATCCACAAAGTCCATGGCTATCCCGCTCCCCACTTCCGATTCGGAATGCAGAAAGGTACTAACAATCCTCGGTGAAGAAGCTTCTTGTGCCTCGGCTTTGATACTGGCAGCCAGACAGATCAAGCTAACAATTTGTCGTCCTCACATACTCAACAATGTCCTTCTTCAAATGTCCTCCTCCAGACGTAGTTTTCTCTAATGTCATGCGATACATCTTCATGCCCCCTCAGCGGATGACATAGCTGCATAAGGCCGAAAGCAATGAGCTTCCCTCCAATATCACGCTTTGCTTGAGAGCTTCCCTCATTAGCAAGTGGCACATAAATTCGAAAGCATCAAGCCATCACCGCCTCCATGCGAGATAAAAGGAATAATCACCCACATCTTCTCTTATGTAGCCTCCTAGCCAACTTTCATCAACTTGGGGTCTACGCAAGATTTGAAGCTTCCCTTAACTGCGGAGTCCAAAATAATATGCGTGGTAGCGCAGTGGAAACTTGCTAAAAGTAACACCCTAGCTCATCTATCGAGAGCTTGACCCGGTGGATCTTCAAATCCGCTTCGTGCCAAGCTCGGGCGAAGTCCGGTGGTCCCCAAGCAGGGGCTATCATTGTGTCTTTACTACGCTCGAGGGCGTCGATCATGCCACCTACAACATTACATAGCCTTGCTAGGGGGTGGTACTTTCGAACATACTGATGCGTAGTCCTTCAAAGACTCTATCCACCGTCTTTAGCGGCGATATTCGACTCGCTGCCGCTCATCGTGAGTACTTCAAACTTTTATGAGGTCGAGTTGAAGATTTTTACGGGCTTCACCACGTACAAATAGCGTAATGGTCATATCTTCAAGACAAAAGACCACTCGGCACATACAGCTCCTAGATGCATGGAATTTGTTGGATAGTTTTACCTGCGTGGAGTCTTAAAAAGGTACGCCTATACGATGCATAGGCTGCATAACTTCTTCCCTCGCTTTGCATCAAGCACACAGGGACCCGTGATCCCCTAAAGCGAAGCACATCACTATAAGAATTTGAATCCTTTCTATGCTGCGGTAGGTAAAGAGTGAAGGATGGGAGTGCGGGGGTACGCTGAGCTCGTCGGTTCTTCAGCTTCTTGCAAAACTTTGCTCACAATCCCTGCGGCCTGCACTACCTAAACTTGGCATTCTTCTCTACGTTTTAATGGTTTGGTTACGGGTCGAGGTACGGAAGCGATGAAGAAAATCCTCTCCACAAATGGAAATGCAGCCTCAGTAGTAACCGCCAACCTCGGGGAAGCTTCCACACGATCTGCTCCCCTAGCCACGAAGTGGTTTGGGGCAATTGCCCGGTTGACTGCACCGCTTTTGATTCCTCTCTCAGGGATCCACATCACGATCCTCGCCATCGAGACCACGTGGTCCTTAAACTTCAGCTTCTTCCGCAACCAAAAGTCGCACTTCTGCCAAAGATTGGCATACACAACTTTGCCTCCCTTAATGTTTGCAAAGCACTATCGCTATGGAGAATGATTGATGTGTGTCCTCCACGCCTCGGGGAATTACACCAAGCAAGATATCATCGTATAAACACCACCCATGAAGCTGGTCCAAGTAGGGGTCGCGAACACCTTGTTCATTATCCCCATGAAAGTACAGTTGGACTATTCGATGCCAATCCGAAGGGCATCACCAAGAACTCAAAATGTCCAGATCCGGTCCGGAAATTTGTCGTTTGGCACGCATCCTGCCTCCTTAAAGCTAGTACCGGTTGGTGGTGATCGACTTCAAGTCAACCTTTGGGAGAAGATACATGCGCTACCTCATTAAGGTTATCGAGGCACGGATCCCTCTATGCGTGGTAAGGGATCGCGGTTCCGGATAAGCTGACTTTCTGATTCAACTGAGGCGATAATCTACACACATCCTCAAGGAACCATCTTTCTTCTTCGCACTTTGTAAGAGTGCACGGAGCGCACCTACAGGGAGAGGTACTCAGCCTACGATAAACCCTTTCTCCTCACGTTAACTTCTGCGTCCCAAGCCTGGGCCTTCAACTCTAATGAAGCAGCCTCCATTTTGGGGCCCGCATTCTCGTACATGGCGCTCTGGAGATAGGAGTCGCATCACAGGGAATCAAGTCCAATGAAGATGACAGACTCTACTTCCCTCATATGTAGGAGGCAACCACCTCGTAACTCCTTTAGGAGAAAGAAAGGCTATCCAAAGAAATTCGCATACCCTACTGCGATCTCCGATAGACATCTACCTTGGGGTACGCTTTTACCTCCACCATAGTGTTTAAGCTGTGGAGGCAAAGTTTCTTCCGTCTCTCCTCCATGCGGAGGCTGCCGTCACCAGGTAGAAGAGAATCTCCCTCCCTCGCTGTCAATACATTTGGGGATCTCACCATTTTCCAGACGTAGCGGTCGGCGGTGGGCATGGTGTGTAAAAGCCAACCACTCCATCGGGGATTGGCATGAACTCTAAGATCCCTCACTTAGGGATTCCAAATCGGTACATTTTAACTCCCCGAGGATCCATCTATCCTATATATCCACATCCCTTACATTATTACTACCTTAACAACAATGGGGAGAACTACCTATAGGTGATATGCCACAACCATAGTACCCGAGCTAATCTAGTAGCATACACACTTTGCACTTGCAGCATATTAAATGAGCTAGCTACGGTAGGGAATGCTTGGCGAGGTATCCGTGGATCAGAGGAAATAAGGTACGCCAAGCATCAATACCGTAGATTTGGAAGTGCAGCCAGTACTTTTGTGGATGATGTCAGAGGTGTCTCCACATTTCCCCGGCCCTCCTGGCGTCTTTGTGTCACATAGCAAACGCTTTGAGCACAGCAAACTGCTGTGACGAGGAACTCCTTCCCGCCTCACTCCTTTAGAGCTTGCCCTTGGAAAGAACCTTCCCTCTCGCTGCTGCTCCCTTGCAGCACGCCTCTCCCGACCAGGAAAACTTTTTGTGGCGCTTTGTGTACATCTTGCTTGCCCCCTATTTGGGCCGAAATTACTAGGGAAGCCTTGCATACGCCCCTAACTTGAGCTAACGAGGGGACATTCCTTCAATGCCGTAATTGTGACTTTGAGCATGTTGCTTAATGATAGCAACGATATTACGCTGCATCCTGTGGCCCCCTCGACAAGCTCTCGAGAAATTTGAAAATTTATCTCTTGCCGAGGGTTGGGCCTTTGCGGGGCCTCTTCCTCGGAGTCTGGCTTACACTGTAGTAAGGAAGCGTACCCACTTGCTGTTGAGTGTTATACTCTTCTTGGTTATTGGGTCTTGTACTATAACCCATTTTAGGCTGGGCGCCTTCAAACTTCTTGAACTTCTCCTTGGTGCACTTTACGTCATGCAGCTCAAGGCTTATCTCCGGCACCACGAGAAGCAGACGTTTCCACCCAACTACATGTGAGAGTCCGGAGAGTCCAGACATCTGCTGCATACAAATGTTTTCCCTAATCCTGCATCCACGTCAAGTCCCCGGCTCCAGAACTCCTCCGGCGCTTCTCGTGCTCACACGCACATTCATATAGGAAGGTGCAGCCACCTCCCTAAATCAGTATAAACTTGGCCTCATAATCGGCCACCGTAAGGTTCCCACAGGGTCAAACTTAAAAATTCCACGGTGCTTTTGTGTCCCTATAGATGCGGGACATAAAGCTTCTTGTCGAATGCCTCTGAACTTCGACCCCATGTGAAGACTGTCTGCAGTTTTGGCCGGGCGTCTCTTGTATGTGAGCCACCATTACAGAGGCTCCCTCTCTTCTCAATAGCCAAGTGGTGGCTTGATGGCCACCTTCCCTCATCCGGGGCACACTCCGGGGGCCTCGAACACTAACTCCGAGAAGAGTGATCCGGAGTTTTCTACCTCCATTTGGATCATGGGGTCAGCTTGCGTGAAGTAACCGGGTAACCCCCATATGCTCAGGGACCTTGGGTGGCTGATGAACATACGCTTCTTAAGGCTTTTGGTTCTGTTGGTAATTGGGGAAAATTTGTCAGAAGGGTATTGTCATGCAGTGCATTACGTCGCATATGCGCCTTTGCATCCGGGTTCCCGCCGTACTTTAGTTTGCAAATTCCTGGATAGGATTTGTTCTACCGGGGGTCGGGTGCTGTGCTCTGGAAAGTATCCCGAACCATACCTATGTTCCCGGGTTGTATCCGAGGAGAGTGTCCATATGGCATTCCGGTTGGAAACTTGAGGGTCTATAGTACATTCCATTTACGGAATCCGGGTCCATAAAAGGGTACTTCCATTTGAAATCCGGGTCCATAGGCGGTTACTTCCGGTACGAAATCCCAGAGGGTGCATAATACATTCAGGATAGAATCTGGGTCGCGCTTGGTACATCCATTTGAAACACAGGTACATGGTATGAATAAGAGACCCTTACGCCATGCGGAGTCTCCTCGCCTATACAGTACGGGTACCTAACTTCTTACGGTTCCGAGGAATTTCTTACAGCTTCTTCTCCTCCAAGTTCGGCCGGACCTTCCTACTTTGCCGTGGTCCGTAGGCGGATTCCTCGGTGGCACACCTGGGCGTTGGCCTTCCAAAGCTACTCCTTGGTGGCATTCGAAAAGAGAGAATGCGGCCAATTGTGTTCTCTAACCTTTAAACAATTACGCTCGAAGAGTACGCCTCTACTGCACACATACTCCCCACCTCTAAAAGGCTGCTGACTTTACCCTATGATTTCCTCTTATGATTGACTCCTCGCACAATCGATGCCACTTCAAATGTAACACCCCTTTATCGCCTTTCAGGACCAGGGTAAAGTCACTTTGGCCATGGGGATCCTAGAAGGGAAGGTGAACCCCGGACCTAAGAGGCATTGAAGACTGCCTATTAAACTATGCTTTAAATTAATAACTTCATGAGAAGGAATGACAGCTGCTAAAACCAAATAGAAATTAAAAACCACTTCCAACTCAATCTGCGGTTTTATATACAGCACACCCAAATAGAAAAATATCATGTCTCAAACTTAGCACCGCGAAGTCTCACAACACTCATAGAAATAAAATAGCGGGACTTCTAGGCGAATTGAGTCGGGAAGCCAGCCTACATTACATCTCCACTAACTTCATTCGTGAGTAAATACGACCCCTCTATATGTATCTCTGTCTCAACATCCACCGCACCAACACCGCAGTCAAGATAGAGGGCCGAAGCTCTTGGAGCTTCAGTGAGCCGGGGAAATCTTCATCACGCCGGGTGTAAAATTGTAATCCTTTGAGTATAATAGAAGTAAAAGCTGCTAAAGGAAATAGAAGCGTATAATAGCCAAAACATCATGTGAATAGAAAATACTTGAATTAAAATCTTTGACATCAAAATTGGGAAATGAATAATCGAAAGCAAGCGGTAAGTGTTGATTAATGTATTCTCTCTTTACTAGGAATGCATATGCTCACGAGGTTTACATTTACTGCAATGCTTTGCATGCCTCACAAAAGATTAGATATAAAACCGACATTACATCAGAAAATCCAAGGATTTTTAGGGGTATAAGAATTTTTCTTTTTAACTACGTATTGGCTTTAATCGTGTGGTTAATAAGGGAAGCATTTTTCAAAGTTGGACTTGCTTAAGCACTTTTTATTCTAGGGAATAAAATATTTTCTAGTTTTTTTTATTAATTAATTAATCAGTAAAAGGAATAACTTCCCAAAGAGTTCAGAAGGATTTAAAATGTATTTATTTAAATATAAAGTATTTCCCAAAATCACTTTAAGAAAATAATTTGTAGCCGCAAACTGTTTCCAATTAGTAAGAGAGAAAAATAAAATAAAAAAATTATATATATATATATATATATATATATATATATATGAATGAGATTGAGGTAGTGCAGGGGAGGACGTGCACTTTTGGGGATTGTGGATGGAGGTTGTTGAATTTTTGGACGAGTCAAAATTGAAGCTAGATAGGAGATTTTTGATTTAGAAGAGGAGTGATGGGATGTTATGTAAAGGAATAAGATATAGATATGATTGGAGTGGGATGTTTATCTATATATAGATATGGTAAGATATTCTTATATTTAGAGAAAAGTATTAGAAAATATCATGATAAAGGCAAACAATTGGTAGAATGTGATTTGTGAATCACGTGCACTTAGCTCTGGGTGTGAATTAAAAACGAGTTTCATTGATGAAGATGTCTCCAGATAAAGATAAAGGATAGAAATAGAGATGCATATAAAAGGTTATGTAAATAGAGAGAGGAGAACATCCAACCAGATTCTTCCCTTCTCCTCATCTGGCCGGCCTAATAGGAAAGCAAGTGGGATTTGGTTGTTGCATCATGCATGATATCCCCTATCCAAGCGGATTGGATTCTCATCTCAAGCCATAGAACGCCTATAAGAGGATAAGGGAAGCAGGGAACCCTAGCAACTCCTTTCTTGAACCGGCCTTGCACACAATAGCGTGAGATTTAGAAGGGAAGGAGGACGTTCTTAAATCACGACGGTTTGACTTGATGAAGACTCTACATTCGGCCCGACCTACCCTTTAAAGCGCGAGAAGGGGAAAGAGGTCATTTATTCCGTTCCGTCCAGAGTTACGTCCATGGAAATTCAGTGTCCGGGTAAGTCCTCCACGAACCTCCTATAGAGATTGGATGCATGGGTTGTGGATAGTAACTCTCATTTAAGATTTATAACCTTTGTGAAGGTTTTTAGATATTGATAAAGGAAGCATGCATGCTTGTTGCGGAAGGAGTTTCTTGAAAAGGATAGAAATTGATAGGGTGAGTGGTTAGGAGTACATGCAGGATTCTTTTTTAGTTGGAGGTAGAGTTGCAGGGGCTCGGGTGCATTTACTTACTTGGTTTGGTTGACAAGAATGAGCGGCACTCTCTCTTCCTTTTCCACGTAGAGAGTAGAGATAGTGATGTTGAGGTCTTACTTAATCCATAGAACTCACGCGATTGAGAATGAAAAGATTTAGAACACTCTACTGAAGGTTTGATTTAGAGAGAAGAGATGTATGAAGTTAACTAGAGGAAAGAGTAGGCAAAGTATGTGCAATTGAATAGAATCACGGAGTTACGAGTGTAAGCATATGATTTGGAATATTAAAATTATGTGTGGCTGAGATCTTGAGGGTTTTATTACTTGCATATGTTTTTGGGGAATATAAGGGTTTGGAGTTCTAGTGAGAAGCGATTTTACATTTTATCTCTTGATAACCCACGTAGATGGGTTGGAAGTTTTGTAGTTGTTGGGTGGTTTAGTCGGGAAGGGAAGCTGTCTTAGAGCTTTTGAGATTGATGACATATTGCATTAGTATAATTCGGTGATAGTGTAGCATGAAACTTGGATCTAGTGGTACTAGATAGGGGTACCTTTGTCACTAGAGTTGTACTGCAATGGTGGTGTGTAAAGCATGTGTTTTATAGAGGTATTTAATCAATCATAAGGAGCCATGGCATGCATAGATACAATGGTTAGTTTTTGTAAGGTGCATGAAGAGACTAATGTACTCTTGATGTTTTAGAGATGGTTGAAGTTTGTTTTCTACTTAACTGCATTCATTGCATGAGGTTATGGTTGATGGCTGCTTAGTTAGATTGAACTAATGAGCAAATTGGTTGAGGATTATTAAAATTATGCATTGTTGGCTTTCTAAAAGAGAAATCTATGTGATGATTGGAGTGTGTGTGGTAGCTTGGGTTTAGTTCTTCATGAGGGAATCACTTGGGTTGGTCGCTGGAGAATTATTTTGTTTTACTTGTGAGGAACAACTGATGTAATGTGTGTGACTACCAATTGTTGGAGATTCCAAGTTATTTGTTTGGGGCTGATCATGGAAGAGATTTAGAAGATATTATAGTGATAGTTGTCATTTTATCGGAAGGCACTTATTAGCGTGGTGTATTTGAGGTATACTGCGATTTACGGTGTTTTGCTCCCGGATATTTGCCGAGGAGCGTGGTGTACTTGGCAGAAGACGGGATCTCGTATTCAGTGATGTCGAGTAGGATTCGCGAGTCAGGAGGTAAAATTACCTTTGCTTACAGGTACCCGCCCGGTGATGGGCTTTCTTCTTGACTTACCCTGTTGGATTCATGTTTCTTTGTAAGATTGCCTTCGCCTCGTTTCACCACCCTTTGTATGGGTTTCTTTGGCATTCTTATACCGGTTTGGTATAATCCTTTGCTTTGAGTATCATGATTGTCGCGATGTGACGTTATGATTTGGATATCTGTTGTTTGGGGATTCCGGTATACATGTTACATGTTTGATACCTTTCCCATTATGGTTGATTGGTGTTAGTTTGTGGTATGAGTTTGCTTTTTGGATGCTCACGTAGAAGCGCACGCCATCCGCAGTGTGAACCCGGAACCTACATTATTGCGTTAGAGCTCATACGGGTGCTTGTGTGTTTTAGGTTAAAGGTTGGTGGTAGCATACCTTAGCGGATGGGTACGCTGCGTACTCGGGGAGCATAGCCAATTTGTCGTCCTAAGTACGTGACCATTTGAGGCACACTGGCAGCTTGTACTTTGCCACCGTGAGATGTGATTGAAAGATTGACCAGAGACTTAGGGGGCCCTTTATTTGATTGACTTCATCAAGGCTGTTGGCCGATTGTACTTTGATTTGTCTATCTGCTGGCTATTTGAATTTTGTTTCGATGGCAAGTATGTATCGTTGCATTTCTCTGCAGGGTACTTACTGGGCTTTCCTTTCGAAAGCTCACTTCACTTTCTTTTTCTCTTCCAGGTTAAGAGGAACAGATGACCCAGGGTTGGAGCTGCGCATGGGATTGGGATAGGTTGGAGAGGTCCGAGGACCTCAGGTTGTGTGAGAGTTTCACTTGTAGGACCCTTATACGGCCTGATTTTGAATAGAGCTTTGTAGGGTACTGGGAACCCTTCATGATTTTAATTCCGTTGTATAACTCTGATATTGTTCTTTATTATTAATGAACATTTGATTATTATTGTTATCTGCTTATCATTTTTAGGCCTTGTATTCGAGTGGGGCTCGTCTCTACTTGGATACGGCCGATCTGATAGATGCTGCTCAGGTCCGGAATCGGGTGAGATTACACATTCCCGCAGGTGGTAGTAAATGCACAGTGCCCTCTCTCTCTCTGAGATGAGCTCTATCTCTAGAAGGCGAGGAATGCGGCGTCATCTGATAAACACAAGACCAATACATTGACTACACATCTACTTCAATACTGTATGGCCAGCAACCAACAAGTATATCTGATACAAGTGGTTGACAATATATACGTACACTAAGCATCCAAAAGGATGGAAAGGGTGTTTTGATTTTTATAAAAATGGAAGTATTTTCCAAAGCAGAATAATTTCGGACTTAAATAAGAATTTAAATCACCCCTCTCTAACTTCCGAATAAGGTCAGGACTCTCTAGCTCTACACGAGCCACCACTGGTCTATACAAGTATATAGATAGAATGTAATCTATCTGTATCTGTATCTGTTTCTCTTTTTTGTTACTGAATACTAAGTATGAAATGGGTTTATAAAACCCTAGAAACTTTCATAAACTCCTAGTTTATGCTTTTCAAACTGAAAACTGTATCGTATAAAAATACGGTAAAACACATGAGGCTATGCGAGGGTAGATTCCCTAGCACCAATGCAGTTCGAGCTTAGATGCATTTTCGGTCCTTGACGGACTTGCCTTTTCCCTTACACCGGTTAGTTGAGAAAAGAAATCTATGAATCTGAGCCCGTATTCTTGATTAGTACTCTAATTTAAAACTAAATAGAATACGGTGAGAATACGAAATTAACTTTTCTAACTAACTATTCTCATTTTCATCACTAACATAATTTGGTAAACTTAAGCATGTATTTCATGGAAATTAAAGGGCCTCTAACATGCTTTCTTTGAGGTAATGACTTGCTAGAAATGACATGAATAATCTAAGGGAACCGACGAAATTTCGGCGACACCTACTTTGTTTTTAGGGCTTAAATTCTAATACAAACATTCATCACAACAAGAGCTAATATTCATGCCTACAACTAAGTCCATCTTTTATACATGCTTTTCATCCATCCAAGCATACAATTGAACATCATCAAGCCCTTAATTTCATAACCCTAATTAGAGTTTTCCCCAATTCATCTTCCAATTAGCTAATAAGATGAAGTTTTCCCATGGATGCTCACAATAGGGGAACGATCGTAAATTTGCCGGAGGCGGAGGAGCAGCGACAAGGCGGCATGCTGGCTTTGGTCATGTAGCACCCAAGGAGCCGGCTAACAGTCGGGGGGCCCCGAGTGGACCCTTGTCGCTGAGCCCGAACAAGATCTGTGGTGGCTACTTGTCCGTCCTGGGGGAGGGAGGGAGAGCGGTCAGTGAGCAATCGAGGTGTTAGACGGCACACATGTGGGGGAGAAAGAGGTCACGCGGCTCGTGAGGAAACTGAGAAAAAGAGAGAGAGAGAGGTTTGAAGAGAATTTCTTTTCTCACTCTCTCTCTCTTCACCACATCTGACTATATAGGCAAAGATTCTATTTAAATTAATTTCTTAATTAATTTAAAACATTTTAATAACTTATCTCTCAAAAAGATGTTTAATAAACTAACTTATCTTCTAAATATCTCTCATTAAAAGTTAAACGACTTTTCGTCGATTATATCTTCTTACTGTAGTCCGCGAGGGGACCAATGATATTCTCTTGTTTGTCTCTATCTAGGACCCGGTCCGAATCCGGGTCAATTGAGCGACCCGTGACATTAATTTTGCGTCAGGCATCACGGGTTGTCTTTTCTCCCGACCCAGAATCCGCCAGTATCTCGAACTTTTGACCGGCCGGATCTACTTTATCGCGGACTCTAACTTTTGTCCGATATTCCTACTTAATTAATCTAGATTAATTAATCTTTAATTAATTTCGATTTAATTAATCTAACTCCTGACTATCTATCTCCAACTATTCTATGTAACGGTAGGGCCCATTAAGGCCTCTCTCGGCCCTATAGTTGCGTAGAATGAATTTCGGTCCATTTTATTCTAATTTTCTTTTAACTTTGAGGTTAATATTAATTAATCTAATTTAAGTTAATTAACCTCATTTAAAAATTTAGGAAATTCTTGAGATTTTACTTTAGGGAATTTTGGGATGTTACATATATTTTCACCAAATAGCTTGCAAAGTATACATGAATGAGATTTAAAATTATAAACATTTAAACACTTATTACCAAGCCTCTTAGAGTAGTAGGGAACGCTGAACCCATAATCTTGCACTGTGCCTCGTGAATTAGCGTCACCACTTTGAATAGAGAGAATTAAAATTGAGATTTATGTAACCCTTAATTAAGTCTGATGATTGCGAAGGCCTGGTTCTGGCGGGTACTTTAAGGTTCTCCATGTTGAATTGGTGGATATAACCACAGAGGGTCTCTCCCTCCTATTACTTAATCCTCATTAACATGGTAGAGATCTTCCTCTACTTCTTGCTACTAAAAAATGGTGGTGAAGAGTTTACTCCACTCTCCAAAGGACGAAGCAGTATTCAAGGTGTAAGTTAGAAAACCATGCTTGTGTTGCACCTCTCAACTTATAAGCCAGGAAAGGCGACACATTATCTCATTAGGGGCTTCGTGGGAGGAGCATCATGGTTTTTAAAGATTCCAATGATCTATTGGGTCCGATATGCCACTTTAAGTCTCCAGAGAGGACATCCGGAACCCGCCTGAAAGATGTGCCTCAAGAATGTATGGAATAAATGGGGAAACGGTATGAGAGACATACCTTACTCTCTACTTAGTTAGTTAGGGAGCGATTTTACGTCGAACTCTGGGAGGCTCCTCCAGATTGAGCTTCGGGATATTTGGAATCTATTGTTCTTGCACCCATATGGCTCACTGCAGTAAGCCCCTCCACCTGCTTCTGGAACATCTATTTTTGGAGATCCCATGGATCCTTCTCCAGGATGGTCGCCTATTCCAGAGTGGTGGCTTCGATGTCGTGGATCGCATCTCATCCAATAACTACTCCCTCAGTTGGGGGAGGGATCGGGTTCTTCTTGCCTTTTGCTATCACCGTAGTCAACGCAGCTTCTTGATCGAATTTCCCACAGACGACGCCAACTGTTGATGCGTGGAATTAGCACTTCCTCGGGATTAGAGTTGATCCAAAAATCAACTAGTAAGATTTGGTGGAGATTGTAACTTCTTCAGCTAAAAACAGGAAAGACAATCTACCACCCCGGTGATGGCGCCGATAAGAAGAAACTCCCTTGTTAGCGAAGTCTGAGCGTGGAAAAAAGGCGCATTTGCATGGGAATTTTGGGGTCTATCTTCGGACTCTCCGGTGGTCAAGTTAGCTAAACAAGATCATGGAGAGGAGGGAAGAGTTCAAAGATCTCTCTCAATGGAATTTAGAGAGAAAACTAGATCAAAGAGTGGGATAGTGAGTTCGAGGCGAGGGAGAGAGAGAGAAAGAGAGCTCAGAGAACTAGAGTTTGTGGGAGAGGTTGGAGATTGGAAAAGAATGCACCCCTCTCTCTCTCTCTCTCTCATTGACCCCTTTTATACCTTGGCGAGAGCCGTTGGCGGTTAGAGATAACTGAAGGCCAAGCAGTTAGCCATTGGCGGGCGCCAAGTAAGCACCGACTCAATTACTATGCTCAGTTAGCTGAAGCCTTCCTAGCGTTTTAGAGGAAGCTTCTTGCTAGAGGCCCTTTGATGCCTTCTTGAAGCTTTGTTAACCATTATTCGGTTATAGGGTCGTTGATGATATTTTTCTTCCAATCTCTACAATCATGCCACGTGTATGGTAGAGATTTTTCCCTCATAAAAATATATACAAACTTAACTTCATGAACCCATTTATAATATCAATAATTTTGTCATCTTTCTTTGTTATAAAAATAGTATGATACTCCTCTTTTGTTGAAAACCAGCAAACTCCTGTTGGTTTCTTTTTATTACTCTATCAATACTCTTTCTAGGACATTTCATGCATTTACTGAGATTCCTTCATATATATTTATATATATATCACAATGCTATATTAATAAGTGGCAAGATTCTAAAATGTTACATAATAAGAACTCTACTCCAATGCATTGTTCCAGATGCTTCACCGTTTAGCCAACCATCTACGACTACAATGTATTGAATTGAAGATTGGAATCAGAATGTCCTATGAATATTCATAGAATATAAAACTTTTTTAAGAAGATATTAATGTTGATATTATTGATCCTCATTTTTGACTCATGTTCTCATAGATGCTCTTTAATTTCAATTGAGATGCTTACAATGCTCTAGGTACATTGTGACATCATCCAAGTTTAGTTGGATTTAGAGTTTGTGCTAATTTCTAGAAATCCAAGTTCCTTTCCAAATATCAAACGAACAAACCAAAAAAGCACCATTCCTTTTTAAAGGTAATCCCATGTTGATATATATTAAATATGCTCAAGTGCTCAATAAATAAAAATGATGAGTGGTATTTAACAAATTTGTGAATGGCTGAGCTAAAGGGATTTATTTTCAAATAGGTAATTAGTTAAATTGATCAATGTTATGAATAGTTTTTTAATGGTGAGTAACTTTGATATTAATTAAGAGGTTAACAGGCAATTAAAACTTTTCAATCTGTTAATAAAGTAGCCAAGTCCTCAATAACACATGCAATGTTTACTAACCATTAATTCACAATAAATCCATAGTATCTAATATTATATATTAAAAGTATCTTTTGCACACCACATTCGTATTTCTGCTCCCTTCGCTCCCTTCTACGAAGTTTCAAGCACTCCATAAGAATTCTCTCTCTCTCTCTCTGTCTACATGTAAATTAAAAGTATCTAAGATCATGAGGATCTCTTTTTTTATGAAATAATAGAAGCCCTTTTCTCCTTTAAGCTTAAAACACCACTAAGCAGTGGTTTTAATAACTAACCAGGCCAGCAAAACAATGGTTGAAAGAGACAGGAAGGAATATAGGGATGACTCTCAAATTGAGGGACAAGACTGCTCCACATCATCAGCATATACACATTAATTAATCTTTAATCTTTCACTTGAAACCTCAAATTGATGTTTGGGTTTACATTGGATAAGTTGGTTCCATGATTAGGTTTGGAGTTTGAGGAGAAACCAAATTCACCTAATTAGTTTAATTTAATTAATAATAATTAAAATGGATAGTTTTATTAAATTTATATTATTATAATTTTTATGTTTATTAATAATGAAATATATTTTTTTAAATATTGATTAATAAATATGTTTATTTTATCAATTAAATTTCATGAAAAGGAACCTTTCCTGACCCAATTTATCCCAAATTATCACTATATCAAACTTTGGAGGTTATCCACAAGAACGAATAAATTAAATTACACAAAGCATTTAAGAGAATAATAAAAATAAAAATGAAAAAGGGAAATTGAGTGATCCTACTTAAAAGATCCCTGTAGCCTTCTTCTTAACTGCATACACACTTAAAAAATTGAGATGTTTGATATGTAACAGTTGGATCATGATATATAAATCACATGAATCAAATACCATATTTTAAAATAAATTGAAACGTATCTTGAGACATGATATCAAATCTTGTAACAACTATAAACCTGAGATTAGTGAAGGCTAAGTCTATTGTCCCTTATTATCTTCTTTTATCGGCTAATTGATGAGACACAACTTTTTTTATTTGTATTAGGGTTTTATGTCAATTTGAGTGTGTAGGGAGAGAGAAATTTGAGCCTTATATTTTTAAGAAGTAATAATCTCATCATATTCAACGTTCTATTAGAATTAAACAAGTGATTTGAACTCAAATATGATATTTAATTTGATTGAAACTATAATAATTTGCTTAAGTTTTTCTTTAAAAAAAAAACAGGGTTAACTATGATTGAGTTTAGGAAATATATCCAACATAGGCATATATATTACGTGTGGAGACATTGAACTAGCTAGTTTAGAAAGAACAAGATTCAACTTAAACAAGAGAAGCATTTTTAATGAAAAAATTGCATGAAATTAAACATCGAGACTGAGTCTTTTAATCACAACCATTCACTTAAAATCTATGAAGTTAAGAGAAATCCTTCATATATAATGATTGAGGCTCCAAAGTGACTTCTTCTTCATCACTCCTTTGGCCAATGGTGAAAAGTTACAAACAAGGCAGTCGTTGGGGTAGGACCCCCATTTCACTCCCATATTTCCTTAGTCCTTAAGGTTATCAGAATCTTGGTAGGAGTTTGTATGAGAATTTAGTTCCTTTTTTCCTTTATCTTGTCAACAGTACAGCATTCCCAAACTTTTCCTTTGAGATTATTTCACACAATTTATATAAAGAATGTACGTATTAAACCTGAAACTCTTGGATGTGCTTTTGAACATACATATATATATATATATATATAAAACTAATATCACAACAAGTGTTAACGAGATCACTAGCTCCATGACTCTTTTATATATTGCCACATTTCTTCACTAGTTGGAGTTTGGGAGGGGATTAACCTTTTTCTCTATTCAGTGCACAAGCGGCACCTAATGTTCCATTATGAAAAAGCTATGTATTATGTAACTCTTCATGCTGAACACTTCTTGTAAATTAGGTCTCAATCAGAACTCCTTTAGTTTTGTTCTTTTCCAAAGGTGAAGAATTCCTCTTTGATTTAATAATGGAGAAGCATGTTAGTCAATACTCCAATCTCCACAAGAGAATCTAATAAATAAGGTAAACATTCAAACAGTGAGGGTGGAAAGCAAAGCATGGATAGGGACCAAGAGCTCAAGTAGAAATAATCAAAACATGCTAGCCACACTTTTCTAAAGAACACAACCGGCCCACACATTACAAAAGACACCTAAATAATATGAGAAGAAAAGCAAGCATGTGATGAATCCCACCAACAAAGAAACCGCCCTCTTCTCCTCGATCTCTATATAAATCCTCATTTGCATTTCTCTATGTTCTGTCAAATAGCAAACTTTCCTATACTTCTTTGAGACTCCCTCCTCTCTTAGGCTCTTTATTTTTTCACACTCATAACGTTCCTTGAATACCCCTATTACTACTTTTAAGAGAGGATATATATTATGGATATCATCCAAATAGAGAAGCTCCAAGCATTGAAGAGTTATAGAAAGAGGCAATTCCTCCCAACCCTCATTCAGTACTTGCTTTCCATCTTGATGCTTGGCCTTTTCCTCTCAAGTCCTCTGTGGATCTTCAAACTTTGTTACTTCATTAGTTTCTCCTCCTCGTCTCTTCTTCAGTTGCGGGCAATGATCTCGCGGCCCAAGTGCTTGTTCTTTCTCTGCAACATCATCATAATCTTCCTTGTGGGAGAGTCGAGGTTCTCAAAGAATTCCCCGGAACCTGATATCTATGAAGAATATGTGAAGAGGAACGAGATCCTCCGGAAAGAGAAGGAAGCCCAAGTGGCCAACATCCCTCTGGTTGGAGATCAAAAGAAAGAGAGAGATGAGGAGATAGAAAAGGAGGAGGAGAAGGAAGAGGAGGAGGGGGAGGAAGAGGAGACAGAATGTAATGAAGATATTGATAGAGATGAAGACGAGGGCTTGCTATTGGAGGAGTTAAACCGAAGGGCTGAGGACTTCATTGCAAGGGTCAACATGCAGAGGAGCCTTGAAGCAAGAATGCTTCTTTGATGTGTGTTGAGAACTATATATAAATCAAGAGTTAGTGATAACCTTGGATTAGAATTCAAATAAGTACATGAATCTGAATCTTGAATTGAAGCCAAAGTTAGCCAAAACATTGGGATCTCATGTAGATAGTTGAAGGAATCTCTCTGTATCTCTTTCAGTAGAGAAATTTAAATGAGAGAAATTAGAAAACAAGTCCTCTCGATATCTTTATTTTCATAGATTTTGGTAAAGAGAACACTGATTGAGTGGGTTGCATATTAATTAGTAAACATTCAGCTCACTTTTTGAGTATATCTTTATCAGCATGCACTAATTGTTTCCTTTTAATGATTAAATAACAAGTGCAAGACTTGGACAGAATGCATGATCGCGTTCAAATGACTGCTATCGGTTTGAAAGTGACCAGGACATGTGTATGCACTATGCAACTGCTAAAATGACATCGGGAGGGATCGTTTCTTTGTACTTCCAACACGGTATGATTTGTGGGCTCCAACAATTGGGAAATTATCTGATATACATTGTATTTAAACATGTCTTCCAATATTTTGAGAGATCTTTCCATCAGTAAATGTGATTGTTGTCATTCATCCCTTAAAATCACTTAGATTTTCATCTTTATAAACTCTAAAAATATATGTAGCTTTTCTCATGAGGTAAAAAGGGTTTCAAAATAAGATGAAAAAATATTTAATTGAAATAAACTTTGTCATGGGGAAAATCCAGAGGTACACGTTGCACGATCCTAGAGCCCTGAGGTAGTGGATTGCTCTTAACCGACTCACCATCATTTCCTGGGCCACATTGAGATTCCTTCACACAGGGGGCGTGAGCACGGGCGCTTGAATGCCTGTACTGGAGACCCCACACGACTAATGGCCTAACATGACGGCAGGAGGTATAAGAGGCAGAGCAGGGAGAGAAGGCGAAGGCTTTTTTGGCTGGTCTAGAGGTTGGGATCTCAGAAGAGAGCTTTTCTTCAACCTATGCTTTCTTCTTCTCCTCTTTTCCTCGAACCCTACTCTCCTTTTCTCTTTAATAAAACTCATTATAACGTCTCTTCTATTTTCCCTCCTCCATTATGATCATTCTTTGTGACTGACTTGATCATCAGAGAGTCCGAGGATTAAACCCTGAACATTCGTTGTAGGGACTCAGGCTCGCTTACTGGAAGTTTGTTGCTTCTCAAGACGGTGGTCCACGAAGTCATGCATACGGTCAAGGCGTTTCCACATCTCATAAAACATCATTAACCACCATCACCGAATCGATCTCTTTCTCGGTTGATCTCCTCGAGTGCTGAATCCCCATCACCCTCGGTTTGAGCATCAACGGTTTGGTACATCGGGACCCGCCCATGACCCATATCGATCGTAGACAACACTAGGGACTGATCTCTGGCACCATCTACGATCGAGGTTGTTTAATTTCTTGTCCTGAAAACATATTGATAAGTACATAAATATACATATATTTTTATCATATTTGCATGCACTTATCCCATTGTTTTGCATCAATTTCTCTATTTTCCTACACTTCTTTGTTTTTTTGTTATAGACTAGGTAAAATAGGTGTCCGGAGTGAAAGGAACGAGAGACGGGACAAATCAGGACGAAACACACTCAAAAAGAGCTTCACGGAGGTGTGCAAGGACATAACGCTATTGTGTACGAGCGTGCATATGCACGTGCACCTCTCTGATTTCAAATGCGTCAACCGCGTAGCGCCGGGCTGCATGCCCATGCCAAATTGATTTGAAGCCTATATAAAGCCGCCGAGGGCACTGAATTAGAGGAATTTTGGAGATCAGTCCTCGGCGGGGTTTCCGAGCGACGACTAGGGTTTCAGAGAAGATTGAAGGCGGAGAAGGCATCGAGCAAGGGAGTCACCCATGTTTTCTATTATGTCTTTCTCCAATATCCTTGTTAGTGCTTCTGATAGTATAAGAGGCTAAAACTCTTTGTGGCTTGATTTATGTGGTTTGTTTGAATGAGCCCCGGTCATATACCTCGTTTTATCGTAGCGAAGCACATAGGTGTTTATGGTTGTGATGATCTGTGTGTTTATTAGTGCATTAGCCCATATCTCACCATGTTTAGAACACAGCTAGGCATAAGTAACTGAGTTCTATTTGCATACAGAGAGATCGGATGTGGCATCTAGATGGTGCAATTGTCGAACTCTCTAAGAATTAGTAATGGATAACCAATAACAGGAAATCAAGGGTTAGCAAGGGATTCCTAGGTGGATTGTGATATGAGGTACCTCGCTTCTTCTCTAATCACCCGCAACCTACCAACTGTTCGTGTTAGTTTCTTTATTAGGTTAATTTGTGAAATCTCCAAAACAATTCCTATATTTCTTTTATGTTAGATAGCATAAGATAGTTAGTATATTAGTATACCAGTCACTATGGAGTTGACTACCCTACCTTTGGGTACTTTACTACTTGATCGACCTCGTACACTTGCGGGAGTGTCGCCGTGCATCCTGTGTGTGCATCACATATCCTATATGACAAAGTAATATCACAATAATAAAATCCACCACTAATAAAAATAGGGTAAAAATTTGTGTGGGGTACCGTACTATGCACTTGTATCACTTGGTCATCGAATTTCAATTTGTTTATTTTCGGATACTAAACATCAATTTTGTTTCAACGGAAGGTTACCCGGGGGATTTCAGCGAAATTAATCTTACATGGCCGTCGAAATGGCCACGTAGGATGCCATGTTACCCAACACTTTTTTATTTACCTTCTTCCCTTTTACATTTACCCCCTTCTCTTTTACGTTTACCCCTTCTCTTCTTTTTCTTCTATTTTTTCACCAAAGAGAGGCTGCGGGACAGAGAGCTTCTCCATCTTTAGTGCCGGAGAGGATTAACGGCCGGTGATGATCAGATTTTTGTCGGCGCATAGTGGTGGAGGTAGCTAGAGGTAATTAAAAACATAGTGTTCATGTTCTGGGCGACAGGTTTGTGTCGGTGTTGGCGGTAGAGGCCTCGCGAGAGAGGGGTCTTCTTCATGGCTCTTGGGCACTGGTGTAGCTGAAGAATGGAGGTTTTTAACACACACAGTTCAGTTCATGTTATGTTGGCGCAACTGAAGAATGGAGGAATTTTAACACAGTTCAATAGAGTTCATGTTTTTATGAAGATGATTTCCCATCTTTTGGTGGTGTGTAGGTTGTTCAACTATGATATAAACTTTCAATCATATTATATGAATAAAAAGCTTTCCTTCTTGTTAACAATATGTGAAAAAATTGTTCTTTTTCTTTACAATTATCTGTGGAATAGCTATTGCACATTTCTTCTTTACAACCATTTTTCTTTTCAAGGTTTTTATATAATTCTATGAAATGTGGATAAGAATATATGAAATTTTTGTGTTTGGATCCATGAAAAACAATTGATTAAAAAAAACAAAGTGAGTGAGCTTTAAGAGATGCAGAGGAAAAGGTTCATCTACATTACAAATTGATCTTTGTAGAAATGAGGAATTAATCATAAAAGAAAAAAAATAAAATAAAAATAAAAAGATAGAATAGAACAACTAAGTCTATGTTTGAAGGAATAGCCGCATTACAAATTGTTTATTTGTAGAAATTAAAAGCATTAAATTGCAAATTTGTAGAATAGTGAGTTCCTACTTAGAATCCCTACTCAAATTGTTGTTGCATTACAAATTGTACAATTTGAAACCCTGCTCAAATTTCATACTCCACTCTGTGGTAATTAAAACAATACTGCCCACATGCCATTCATTTTTCACACTGATTAAATCTAAAATAAAACATCTACTATTATCATTCTGTTGAATTTGTTTGAGTACATGAGAGTGTCCAAGCAAAGTTAGCTAAAGGATAATATTTACATTTACTTCTGCAAAAAATAGTGTGTCACATGTGCAACTTGGCAAAAGATACAATTTTTTTAGTATATCAATGACCAGGCAAAGTTCACAAAGTATTCAAAATCAAATTGCACAAGGTCCCACTCTACTGCACCATTTCAAATTGCATTAGCCTATAATTAGCATCTGTTTAGGTATCTCTATGTAGTTGTCCCTTGCTTGTGAGCCTCAAGCCATCACCTCAATAGGTTAGAGCACCGGAGAGCACCACAAGTGTTTGTCGCGATGACTTCGGACGGTTAGAGCATAGCATCGGTCCCACAATTCATCTAGATAGATTTTTAGTCAAACAAGGGTGTTAGGGTGTGCATGAGCATTATGAGAGATTGGGTGTTTTACTAAGAAGCGTATTGTTACACCCTCCAGGAATTATTAGCAAGTAGCCGATAATAAGGAATAGGTCATTAGTAAACTAATCCTAGGAGGATTGTAATCCGAGGTGTCATCCTTTTATCTCTGATTTCCCCCTATCTATCAATAGTTCACATTAGCTTTTAGTTAGGATAATTCCACCAGATTGATTTTACAACTCTTCTTATAACTAGGCTAGGTAATAGAGGATAACCAATACTAGTGGCCAGTCCTTGTGAATTCAACTACCCTATCTTTAGGTACTTTACATCAACCTCGTATACTTGCCGGAGAAGTATCACGTATAGTTTTGCATCCATCAAGTTCTTGGCGCCTAGCAATGCTAGGAATATTAGAATCTGTTATTCTAGTCAGCTTATCTTATCTTATCTCATCTTATATTTTATCAAAAAAAATGAAAAATAAAAAGAGAGAAGAAATCCTACTTTTAACCTGATTTTGTTATTCCTTCCTTTCAGGTGCTAGTGCATGACTAGCAGCAGAGTCCCATATCCAGAGGTAGTACCTAATCCAGACTTCGGGCATCACCTTCATCATCAAATAAGAGAAGCTTTTCTTGCGAAGACGGGAATGATAGAATCTAGCTCGGAAGTTAATCAACCAAGACCAATGGCGGCACCAGCTCGATCCATATCGGATTATGCAAGACTAAACCTGGATAATATTGGTTCAAGCATCATCCCACCACGAGTTACAGACCATACTTTTGAACTCAAGCCACATGTCATCCAGATGATCTAGCAATTGTGCAAGTTCGATGGTTTCCAATATTAAGATCCATATACACATCTACAAAGCTTCTTGGAGATCAACAACACAATCTCAGTGAACTGGTGACCAACTGACACCATCCGTCTCAGGTTGTTAACCTTCTCAGTCAAAGGTGGATAAAGCAGTAGCTGAACTTATTACTGTTTGCCCAAAAACTAGAGTGCAAGCACTCAAGCCTCCGCACGCAAGCGTACGTAATCGCAAGTAATAAATTCTAGTGAGTACCGGGTCGAATCCACGGGGAAGGCTTACTAGGTTTAGATGAACATTAACTTACTAAGTTGCTTGGTAAAAAGTCAGTCGATCAATAAGTGGAAAAGGTTACTCTAAACTAAACTACTGATAGGATATGGTGAAATAACAAAGGTGCAGGGGATTACTCTCTATGATATGCTTCTAGGGTTGTATGGCTCTAATTACTTGTATTGATTTCTCCTTGGCTTATTAAGTTATCAAGGTTGTGGATATGGGTGTGTCACTGATATAGTATTGTGCTTGTGTACACTTCGGGTGCATCCTACAAGACCTTATCTCTAAGGATCACGCATCTAAAGTCCATATTCCTATGGTACATTAGACACATTATAGGACAACACTCCATCACTACCATGGAATTGCCTAACCTGATCTCTCAGTGATAGGTCAAATCGGTGTCACTCCGTCCACCCTAATTCCCAACTTTTCTCTTAAGCCTAGATCTCTCATAGTGCATGGAGTTAAAGATACTCATTGTCTATCAACAATTGACGAATAAAGAGAATAGATTCAAAGGTACATCCACATACAAGAGAACAAAGCATACCAAGGATAATAAATGTATCAAGTCATAGCATCCATACAACCCTAGCTTAGATGTTCAAGCTACCATTACAAAGAAAGATTCATAATGATGCAAATAAGAAGGTAAACATCTATGTCTAAGTACAAAGGAAGGATTCAAACATTAGAAATCAATAAGAGATAGGTTCCCCCTTTGCTTTGAGCTACTCCCCTCAAGATTTGGCCTTGAAACCCTCCGGATCGCCTCTTTGGAGACCTAGACGTCACCCCCAAACAAGAGATAAAAAACCTTAGCAAAACCGCCCCTTTTTGTAGCGCAGTGCCCTCGACATTGATGTCGAATAGCAACATCACGATCTATCTTTTCTGTGAAAATCGGCGCTCTGTCATGATTAACATCGCGATGTCCGTTATTAACATCACGATGTTATGAAGTTTGCATTGCGATGTCTTCATCAACACAACGATTGGATGGCCATTTCAACTCGGATTGAGCTGAAATTTTAATTGAGTGTTATTGACTTGTTAATACTCAATCTGACTAGAGGAAATTAGATTTGGAGTCCTATAGATCTTCCATTAAATTCCTGATCTCAGCTGCTTATTCGGGCTGCTCACAATCCTCTCTCCTTCCACTCCTTATGCTCCTTTGTCATAGAACACCTATCTCTTCTGCTCAAAATCATCCTTATTGCTATCCAATACTCTCATCATCTATCAATATTAAAAACAATTGCATTAATGCATAAATTAATCCATTTAGTATAGATTTTACTAAAACAAGTGTGTATGCTAGTTGAGGTAGAGTTTATACAAAATAACCCAAATTGGCTCTTGAATACATCATTAGATGGCCATATTTGGTCTCAAACTAGCATAATAAGTCATCTAAATAGCTCTTATTGAAGAGCTATCAATTACCTTATGGATCGATCACATCATGGGCCCAGTTGACTGAGAAGTTCTTGATGAGGTACTCTTCATCAGCCAAGATAACGAAACTACGATACAACATCTCCTCCTTCAGACAAATGGAGACAGAAACTCTATACGACACCTGGGAAAGATACAAGGAGATGCTCAGTAAGTGCCCTCAACATGGCATAGAGGATTGGATGCATGTTTAGACATTCTATAATGGAATGAACATAGCCACCAAGTAGATGTTGGATGCAGTAGCAAATGGTTCACTTTGCAGCAAGGACCTCGACACAACCAGAGAACTGATTGATGAGATGGCCACTAATGGATACCAAAGAAGCTCTAAGAGAACTAAACAGAACAAGGTGGTCGGGATACATGAGCTAGACATGTTGACCAACTTGGCAGCCAAAGTAGAAGAAATAAGCCACAAACTGGAGAACATCGGTCATCAGCAACCGGCTCTTGTAATGATGTGTAACTCATGTAGGAATAAGACAGAAGAAGGGCATCCCAAACAAGTGGAAGAGGTTGATTACATTGGATGATCACAAAGAAACCCATACAGCTTTCCATACAACCCAGATGGAGGAACCATCCCCACCTCAAGGGAACCCACTACCACAGCCGAATAACCATCCAAGCCAGGAAGAGAAGAAATTCCCAAGCTTGGAAAACTAACTCGCACAATACTGTAAATCAAACAAGACGCGGCTCGCCAAGCATGAAGAGATAATGAAGAATCAGTAAGCATCACTTCAAAACCTCGAACATCAAGAGGCATAGATAGCTAACTCACTACCAGAATGACCAACGGGCACTCTACCAAGCAACACAATAGTCAACCCAACAGAGTCCGTCAAAGCCATCACTCTCAGAAACGGAAAGGAGGTGACCCAATCAAAAAGTAAGGCAGCAAGGGGTTCGCCTACCACATAGCTAGAGGAAATCTGAAGATGGAAAAGAGAAGGAGAGGGATAAGAACAAGAAATAACCCATGGTGCCAGAATACTAGCCGAAGTTACTGTACCCGGCCAAGCTAAAAAAGGACCAATAAGATGAGAAATTCAAGAAATTTCTGGAAATGTTCAAGACGTTGTACATCAACGTACCATTCGTGGAAGCACTTGCTCAGATTCTGCGATACACCAAGTTTTAAAAAGAATTTCTTACCAACAAAAGGAAGCTTAACTAACAATGCTCAGCTGTCCTCACCAATAGCCTTCCGAAGATGGAAAAGGACCCAGGGAGTTATATAATTCCCTGTAACATCGGAGGACTGGTGGACGAAAATGCCCCAAGATATTGGAGCAAGTATCAACCTCATGCCTTATAAGATACTCCAAAAGCTGGGGATAGGAGATCCAAAACCAACAATAGTGACACTTCAAATGGCAGACAGGTCGATCAGGCACCCCCAAGGGATTGTTGAAGACATACTAGTAAAGATTGACAAGTTCATATTCCCGATGGACTTCTACATTCTGGTCTTGGATGATCAAGTAGAGGTGCCACTCATCCTTGGAAGGTCGTTCCTAAAGACTGCAAAGGACCTATTTGACATCAAGGACGGTCGGATGATCCTGAGAGTTGGAGAAGAAGCCGTGGTTTTTAAGCTCAGGGACGCGATGCGACATCCCATGGAGCTTGAAGACTGTTTCTATTCTATTGACCTTATTGATGACTGTGTTTCTGACAATGTGCAGGATTAGCTAGAAGACCTATTGGAGAATAGCCCATACCAGGAAGAACAAATCGAGGAGACAATAGATCAGAAGAAAACCCTACCAAGGACACGTAGACAGAGAAGGGGATTGTGGTTGAGAAAGTCAATGAATAAGGGAAGAAGTCGACCTCCCACACCTGCAACAACTTATTCGACATCACTCAGCAACAACTTTTGTGAGTCTGAATTTATATTCTTTCTGAGTGAATAGATTGCAAGACACAACACGAAAGGCGAGCAAGGCAGGAGACCCGATTCTACTAGCCTTCTTGAGCTTCGAGGTACGTCAAGCTAGCGACGTTAAACAAGCACTTCTTGGGAGGCAACCCAAGTTAAGCTAGTAGTTTTTCGTATCTTTAAGTTAGTTTAGGATTTTAGGCTAGTATAAATTATTGGTGAATTTCATTAATTTAATGATGTTCGTCAATTATGTGCATTCCAAAGAGTTTAAGAGACTAATCTTCATACTTGGAGCCACCAACATGCATGAAAAAGGAGGACAGGGCAGATCTGATCAAGGAAAGAGGCAATAGAGAGTTGCATAGCTTAAGCACGGTCGTGGTCAAGGCCGTACATCTCTTGGTAGTCTGATAGGTGAATTCAGGACGACTAAACACGACCATGCTTCCGAGAAGCACAGGCATGTTCATAAGCACAGGCACAAGCATGGCCTTGTTCAAGATCGTGTTCTTCTCGGGAAGCTGAACCCAAAAAGAACACCGTCGTACTCATAATAAGCACGGCCGTGCTCATCATAAGCATGGCCGTGCTCATACACGGTCGTGCTTATCAATCGAGGGCGTGTTAAAGGGCGTGTTGGAGCAAAAATCAAACCCGCACAACTATAGAACGAAAGTGAGATCTCCACATCGGTGAACCTTCCCTCCACTGCATCTCTCGACGACGCTTCTCCCCCGTCACCACGGCTCCCTCCGATCCCCTGACTACCGCCGGCAACCCTCTATCCATACCGGCGTGCACTATTACCTTTCTCCTCTAAAGCATGGGCGTGCTTCACTGCAGCACATGCACCCTCACCTCCAGCGAGCTTCCACCGGCAACACCATGCCTCAACGCAAGATCATCATCGTAAGGCACCAGGCGAAGAAGAAGAGTGGGGAGGTATGCACTGATCATATTAGAGACCATGCGATTGATGGAGATGCTATAGTCGAGGCAGAAGACACAGGCACCTGATATATGGTTGTACCACCCTAAAAGACTGTAGGGCCCAATAGAGAACCCCCACCGTCGACCACAACGCCTCCTCCACCAGCAAACACTATATTCATAAAGGGAAATAGAGCCCTACTCCATTGGCTAGTAGACAGAGTGGATACCTCCTCCAGCAGCAAGGGATTACCTATCCACGGCCACCATGGCCACTAGCCCCTCCCACGACAAAGGCAGGGGCAGATCCTCTGGATGCGGCCACTGCAACAGATACAATGGACTCCTCAGATGGGGATGATGTGGAGGACTACCTCATTTGAGTATCATTTTTATTTATTATTATTTACACCACTTTTGTACATTTTTCTATTTCGTTGAGTCAGTTTGTTCATAAAAGGTTTAGTCTTTCACTATGCTATGGAGCTTCACCATTTTTCTTTGCCTTCAATGATTTCATAATACATTACACCTCAAACTTGGCAGTAAACACAAATGCAAGGATGAAATACATCACGAGACACAACATGCTAAGTCAGCTCTCCCCATCTTGCTATCATATATCATTTCCTTTTAGTGCATATACCACGTGCATTGGGGATAATACACAATTTAAGTATTGGGGAAGGATTATCATTGAAGAGGTCATACTACTTTCGATGTATGCTGATTTAGGATGATCTATAAACAAATTAATGGGAGTCCTCTTTGATTGTCTAGGTAGATATTAGTATTAGGTGCCAAATTTTTCAATAAAATATATATATATAGTCTCACCTTTGCGTGACACCCACAGAACTTCGAGCACAAACCCTGACTTTGTTGGCACTTGACCACTTAGGGTTGGATTCCACTTGGTTTAACCATGAGAGGGTTTTTTTGCTTATTATAAAAAAAGAAAGAATGGCTGGCACAACTAGAAAATCAGATCCATTAGGGAAGCCCTACCAGCCGAAAAGTCGGATCCATTAGGGATACCTTACCGGTATAGAAAAGATGATAGAAAGAGTTATTACCTTTGAAGCGTGAAAGCCACCCATGGGTAGTCGGATCTTGGGCATCACAAATGTTCACTTGATGACCTACCAAGGGCTACCTCATTAAATGTATGAAGCTACTACCCCCAGCCAAGACAGTTAGGGAAGGTAGTTAGTGAGTAAAGGTTAGACTAGCAGGGTCAGGCCTAGGTTAGTAAGCGACACTAATAGGAAGGGTTACACACACACGTGGGGAATCAAAGTATAAGGTAACACCTACTTTCCATAAAAACATCAAGAGAATTAATGCTATGTTTCCTCGGGCACCAGAGTGGCTGCCAACTATCTTGAGGTCACAGATCATACACTCATCAATTTTAGTAGTGTTTTCCTTTGCTTAAGGACAAGCAAAGCTCAAGTGTCGGAGTGTATGATAAGTGCATGATTATACATAAATTTCCCTTATATTCACATACACTTGTACCATTTTCTAGTATCGATTCTCTATTTTTGTGCTACTTTGGGTATTTCTGCATGATTGTACAGGTAAGCAGGTACCTAGGAGCAAAAGGAATAGGAAACAGACATGTTGGAGCAAAAAACCAAAAGAATGCACATACAGAGAAGAGTACGGTCGTGCTTCTACTTAACATGGTCGTGCTAATGAAGCACGGGCGTGTTCAACCTCGTGCAACTCTCTGTTTATTGTAAAACGACGTATTTACACCGTCACCAGACTAAGAGCACGAGCGTGTTAATATCAACAGGAGCGTCTTTAGGTCAACACGGTCATGCTTCAGATGAATATGGTTGTGCTTCGCTTATTTGAAAATCTATAAAAAGCAGTCGACGGAACCCTAATAATTAACTTTTGGCAGAGCAGTCTAGGTGATTTCTACAACGACTATTGGGGTTTAACGAGAAGAATTGAAGGCAAAGGAGGCGTTATCCAAGGAAGATTTCCATGTTTGATTGTATACCCTCCTCTTGTATCTTAGTTATGATAGTTCATAGCATGAGAGGCTAAACCTTCTGTGGTGTCTCGAACACATGAACCCTAGGATGAACTTGTTGCTTATTTTCCATATTTATTTTGTTTTGCTTATTAATTAATTCTTGTGTAGCATCTTACTTGTTTGTGCTTGCAATCTTATATGGTTTTCATGTGCATGAGCCCAAATCATCTGATAGCATTTGCATAGATATGTTCCTGCTAGATGATTGTAGGAGTTATATTGCATTAGCCTAGAATTAGTATCAGCTTAGGGATCTCTATGTGGTTGTCCCTTGCGCGAGCCTCGAGTCATCACCTTAATAAGTTAGAGCACCCAGCACCACAAGTGTTTGTGCGGTAACTTGAAATGGTTAGAGCATAGCATCGACCCTAGAATTCATCTAGATAGGTCTTTAGTCAGACAAGAGTGTTAGGGTATGCATGAGCACCATGAGAGATCGCGCGTTTCGCTGAACAACGTATTGTTACACCCTCTAAGAATTATTAGCAAGTAGCTTGTAATAATGAATAGGTCATTAGCAAGGGAATCCTAGGAGAATTGTGATCTGAGGTGCCATCCTTTCATCTCTTATTTCCCTCAATCTATCAATAGTTAGCAATAGCTTTTAGTTAGGATAATTCCACCAGATTGATTTTACAACTCTTCTTATAGTTAGGCTAGGTGATAGAGGATAACCAGTACTAGTGGCTAGTCCATGTGGATTCGACTACCCTACCTTTGTGTACTTTACTACTTGATCGACCCCGTATACTTGCGGGAGAAGTGTCAGGTATAGTTTTGCGTGTATTACAAGTGCAAGAAAGATCCTTACTATCTCCATTCTTGCCACTAGAGAGAAGGTGTCTTCGAAATCTACCCCCTATTATTGAGTATACCCTTTAGCAACCAGGCGAGCTTTATGCTTGTAAACTTCTCTATTTGCATGGTATTTTGTTTTTAATATCAACTTGAAACCAACTGTCTTCTTAACCACTTGTAAGTCAGTAAGCTCCTATGTTTTGTTTGTCTGAATGACCGATATTTCATCTTCTATTACGCTCTCCACTCTTTCTTTCACTTTGCTTCTTCATATGTGCTGAGATCTAATAGATAAATAACATACTACATGTTTCATATATTTCTCGCAGGGATCTAACTTTCAATAGAGGAGTTTCTTCTGAGATGTCACTGCTAGCAATTGGACTAATATGATAGCTAGTTGTACTTGCTGAAATACTTTCTATTGAAGATGAGGACAAATCTGAATTATTGGTGTATCTAGTTAACTCTTCACATTTTTCTAGTGGGATCTTCAATTTTGTATCCGTGATCCCGACTCCAAATTCCAACCTTCATCTTCAAGTTAAAGATTATATTTATACTGACTATTACTTTATCACTAACAGGATTGTATAATTTATAGGCTTTTGATTAAGTACAATATCCAATAAAGACACACTTTTCTGATTTTTTTCATCTAACTTCTTTTGTTGTGGTGAATTAATCAAAGAGTATGTTATGCAACCAAAACTTTGGAGGTGATTAACTGAGGGATGTGTACCTTTGAAGGATTTATAAGGGGTTTGATTTAAGACAACCTTTGTGGGAGAGAGATTCAACAAATATCTGGTTGTTACCACAGCCTCTGCCCAAAATTTATTTGGAAACTTCGTCACCTTCGGCAAGCTCCTTGCCATCTCCATGACAATTAGGTTTCTTCTTTCTGCGACACCGTTCAGTTGTAGGGTATAAGAAGCTATAAGTTGATGAAGAATTCCTTGTTCATCACAGTAGACTTTGAATTCATTGAAGAGGAATTCTCCCCGTCTATCTCTGCGTATGGCTTTAAGATTATATCCACTTTGCTTCTCAACAAGTGATTTGAATATTTTGAAATTCTCAAATACTTCTTGTTGAAATTTAGATAACAAGAATATCTCAATGATAAAAAAATATAGATAATAAAGATTTAGATAACAAGAAGATCTTAGTGATAAAAGAGCATGTATAATAATGCAAGGATAAAACACTTCTCATGAAATCCAACTTGGTACAACACTAACATCACAATATATAAAAAACTAAACAAACAACTATCATGCTATGCATGATACCCATCACTCATACGTACTCATATAACCACCCACTAACTTATTTAACACATACAAGGACAACTACCAATTTTCATGCCTAACCATGATAGCACGTACTAAACATAAAACTAAATACTAATACAAACTGTCTTGACTGACTCCAAGGTTGACTGCCACATGTCAGCTTCTAATCATTTCCAGCATACCCCCTTGATTCGAAGCTACATACTCTCAACAATGATCTGAAATCAGATCTGCAATACTTCAGCCTAATCTTTGAGCTTGCATTGTTCATATAACCAATCACCTTAAGTAATTTTCTCCATCATCACGCATATACAATAAGTGTGCTCAACACCATCCTTGCATCGACTGTATATTGCGCGACACTCTTCGTAACCAGTATCTCAACATATATCACATACCCATACATTTTAAGAGTCATTGCATAAATCAATATATGCTATGAAAAGTTGATCTACCTCATGCTCTTGACTGACCTCATGCTCTTCAACCATATGCACTCCTTCATCCTTGAACCACCACTCGGCCTTTACATGCCTGAACTTGTTAACGTTGTGGCATTGTATATGAACTTTGTGTTGTTTGAATATTGCTTGATGCTCCGAACTCGGTCCATGGCTTCTGCCTCAAAAACTTCCTTTGAATATACCTCTTTCTTGACCTCTGCCAAAGTTCTTGTCACCTTCTCTTGAAAATAGTGCTTCACCTTGCATGTGAAACACTTTTGCTTAAGATTTTTCTGCAGACCGGTTAAAATATGATCAAACCTTGGTGTTAAACTCCTTAACACCTTTGCCACAACAGTTTGATCAGTGATGAGATCCCTGTAGGTCTTCATCTGATTCACAACGGAAACCATTCATGAAATGAAATCTTGCACAAACTCATTACCTTTTATTTGAATAGTTTCGAACTACTGCCGAAGAGTTTGTAACTTCACAGCAATCACATTGGAAGTTCCTTGGAACTCCCTCTTCAGTATTGTCCATGCTAAATTGGGCGTTGTTGTTGCTGTAATTCGAGAGAACACACACTCATGTAATGCTTGCTGGATAAAGAAAAAGGCCTTCACATCCTTCTTCTTATTGTCCTTCAAACGGACTTACTCATACGGATCAGTAAACCTATTCTCTACTAACTCCAAACGATCTTGGGACTGAAACAATTTCCTTATCTTGATGCTCCAAAATTCATAGCTTTCTCCGGTGAATATTGCTAGAGAGGGTTGGGATACATTCATTGAAGTGTCGTTCATAGTTGCCATGTGGAGAAGATGGGTTGTGGAGGCTCTGATACCACTATTGGAATTTAGATAACAAGAAGATCTCAATGATAAAAGAACAGATAATAAGGATTTAGATAACAAGAAGATCTCAGTGATAAAAGAATAGATAATAATGCAAAGATAAAACACTTCTCATGAAATCCAACTTGGTACAAGACTAACATCACAATATATTAAAAAAACTATAGAAACAACTGTCATACTATGCATGATACCCATCACATAGACGTACTCATATCACCACTCACTAACTCATTTAATACACACAAGAACAACTAATGTTCATGCCTAACCATGATAACACGTACTAAATATAAAACTAACCATTAATGCAAACTGTCTTGACTCCCAAGTTGACTGCCACATGTAATCTTCTAATCATTTCCAACATGTCTGACTTGAGTCTAAGGAAAGAAAACCAATTCATCCTAGTGCAGCATCTGTGAAGGGAAGAAAATAAGAACTCCCTCCCAATTAAGGATGGTTTTTTGCATTTGTCCACAAATGTCTGTGTGGATGATGAGTGCACAGGGTACACCATATCTCGCCGCAAGTATACGCAGTCGATCAAGTAGTAAAGTACCCTCAGGTAGAATAGTCAAATCCATAGGGACTGAAATACTAATACTAACTATCGTTTGCTATCTAATATAAGAATATCGAAATTGTTGGAAGTCTAGTGAGATAACTAATTAAACTAAAAAGTAAACTAGCACAGATAATTGGTAGATTGGGAAAGATCAAAGATGAGACATGGCACCTTGGATCGCAATCCCCCCAGGAATCCTTGAATCGACTGACTCCTCAATATTGGTTATCTGATAATATATCATTAGAGATCATGACATATACACCTGATCTCCTCTCAGTATGTATAGCACACCCTATTACCTATATGTCTAAATCTAACCTGATGAGATCTTCTCTTTCTAACTCGGTAGATGTGCAATTTGGGCTTTCGCTCATGCAGACTACAAGCATAGGCATTATGATACCTAAATCTAACCTACAGAGACTCATCTTCCTAATCAAGCAAGATATATGATCTGGGCTACTGCTTTGCAAACCATAACCATAGGCATAATAGACAATCCACAAGAATAATCAATATGAAGAGGGAACCAATAATAAATAAAAGAAGGCATTCATAAATTCATCATAGGGTTCATGTGTTTGAGGCACCATAAAGGGTATTAGCCTCTAATGCTAATAGAAATAACTATAGTAATCAAGAAGAGAGACATAGATTGAAACATGGACTACTCCCTTATTTGATGTCTTCTCTGCCTTCGAGTCTCCTCTGAAAAACTAGCCATCGCTGTGAAGATTGCCTCATGACTGGTCGACTCAAGTCTCTCTCTCTTTCTTTCTCTCCCCTCCGTCGTGGTGAGTAACGCAGCTATTAATAGATTTCACATCAATAAAGCATGAGCATGTTGATCTCGAACATGCCCGTATTAACCTCCCGCATAACAGGGAGCGATTGCCGAGATTGTTTGCCAAGAATCCAACCGCAAGTGCACGGATCATTCAAAGTAATAAAGTGGACTATGAAAGTCGGATGTCAGACCCACAAAGACCTAGAACACTAGTACTACCTAATTGTCTATTACCTAATCTATCCAAGAGTTGGGTGAAGTTCTAATCTAATTGCTAAACTAAAGGGGATCAAAATCAACACGTATGAAATCAATATAAGTAGTAATGATAATCAATCATGAAGGGAGATACTCGAGTAATGAATCCCCTCCGAATCCTTGTGGATAATTATAGGTATGGATTCCTATTTGAAGATTGATAGGTTATGGACCGAGAGTTCCTATGATGGTTTCCTTCACTCCGTCGAGGTGAATTACTAACCTAATACCCTTATTCCATTAGCGTTCTAGGGAACCTATATCTTGGAAGAGTCGTGGGAATAAGGAATCTAAAGGAGTCTCTCGGCTTAGTACCCGATCTCTCGGAGTACTCACAACCCTCTCTATTTAAGTAGATATATACACGGGGATGTGTTCGCTTCTTCCCCCGGTGAATCCTATTGGTAATCAGAGTTGTCTCAACGTAGATGACCAATACCATACATGAGATTAAAAAAATCTCAAAACATAAAGTATTCATTCAATCATAGAAATCCATAACAAACAAGTTTAAATTTTAATCTGGAGGTTCATCATGCCTAAGTATCTAGCAAATTAGTTCCCCGTTAAAGGGAAACACACATTCAATACAAAATATGAGAGAAAGGAATCAAACATAATGTAAAACACCCTTCCCTCCACCGTTGGAGAGGACCGTTGGCGGAGTGCACGGAGCCCTTCAATGCTTGCCATCACATCCCTTACTCCAAGATCTTCAACAAAACCCTAATCTCCAAGTGGGAGAGGGGATAGGAGCTCCAAGACAATCCAAGAATCAAAAGCCCCCTCTTTAACCCTAATCCTCACTACTTATAGTCCCTTATGCATTTAGAACATAACTGGTGCCATCTAGGTTTGCATGAGTCTGAATCTTAAATGAAAATGAGTCTGGTTACGCCTAAATCCTGAGCTATGCGGGTAGTCATGCAGGCATACGGGCGTCCGCATAGAGTGCTGCTTGGTTCCTGCGGCTACTGCACAGGCACGTGCTTATTTGTAGACCGCTCGAGAGGACCTCTAATAAATCGTACGACCATTCGTGCGGCCACACCAGTGTCCGCACACTGCTCCGTATTTGCAGAATCGCGCAGTTGAGTAGTGCGAGCGCATTGGTGTATTGATATCGGATTTCTTCTTCATGTGGTTGCGTGTGCCTGCAAGCTTGCCTGCACGCCCAATTACCTTGGAATTTGCCTCAAATGATGTCGAATTGCTTCCTTTTTGCTCTTAAGGCTTTTCAATGCCATGTAAATGAAATTTAACATAAATTAAGTATCAATGGGCTAAAACTACTCCAAATCACATACATAGTGTATAAGAAAATGGTATAAAAATATGATAAATTGAACGCTTATCATAACATCCCCACACTTATGCATTTTCTTGTCCTCAAGTAAACAAAGATAAAAATTCAAGAAATGAGAAGTGTTCAACCTCAGGCTTTAAAGTGCTTGCATCTTATTCTACTCAGAGTTCCCACCATTGACATGTGCCTTTTCCTATTTCAACCCTTCGGACTTAGATCAATCCTATGATATAATTTAGTATAGCTCTAGATGAGAATTTTACTTTACTTACCATGTTCCCGAGTCTTAAAGTGACAAGCATATCCTCAGTAGACACTAGAGGTTCCTTGAGGCCCTAAGTACAAAACAACTAGCCCTTTAAAAAAAGTAAACTTTATTTTTTGTTCTTTTCTTTTCAATTTTTCCACTTTTCTCCTTTCTTTTCATATAAATTCTGGTAGGGCATCCTTAATGGATCCGACTTTCTGGGGATCCAAAGATTAACATAGATTATAGATCTACTTTTTTGAGGGATGCACATGTTGGCCAAGCACCAAAACACCCAACTACTTAGAAGATTACAACTTTACATAAACTGCACATACTCATAAGGAACTTTTCGGCTCGAGGAACACTGTGTTTAGGAGCACGAACCCTAAGCCTACTTCGTCACCAAGAGTAGAGGAGCACTATCTTGGTTCTTGGTTTCATAATCTCTATATATATACAAACTTTATTTAGTTCCTACAATTCTACTTACAAGGGCTAGAAGTTTGAACTAGTACCACGAAAACTCTTGGAGCTATTGAAGATAATACTTAGCAATCAAAGCCAAAAAAACATGACAATGGGTTATCTAATATGACTAGAGAATGGGATATTCATGAAGATTTTCTCTAAGTGTCTAAGGTGTTTCATAGGAAAAATCGAAAGTTTTTTTGCTCAAATGGTGCAAACTGAGAGTATAATAAATATGAGAAAAATTTAACCAAAAGCCATTATTGGTGTATACTAAGCATGTATTTCATATATAAAGATGTACAATGAATTCACGGGATACTATCCCCACACTTAAAGATTTGCAATTAATTAATTGATAAAGATACGCAATGAATTTCAAAGCTATACATGTGTACCCATGCCCACACTTAAAATTTGCATTGTCCTTAATGCACGCAATCAAGCATGGAATTAATAATAGATGCAATGAAAGAATTGGGAGAGGGAAAACTGAAACTTCCCTTGTTTGAAATGATAATTTCTATGTTGTGATTGAATTGGAGGTGAAGGTGTAGTGTATCTATGAATATTTTCTCCTAATCTTGCAAGCATGAAAGGGTATCGATAAAACACAAACCGCATAATTGAAAAAAAAGGAAGTAAATATCACTACTAGAAATGCGAAACTAAATGACATGAGAAGGGTTGCAAGGATAAGCCCTTGCTAACAAAGAAACATGTGATACCAAATCCTTGTCCATCCACTCAAGTACGATCCTCATTTGAAGCGGCTGTGGTGAAAAATAGGGTAGTCCCGGGTTCTGTTAATGGTGCCGGTAGTGCTAAGAGTGGATGGGGATCTCGGGTCGACGAGACTGGTGACGGATGTGCCTGCAGCGATGGTGATAATGAATCTTAAGGAGCATGCTGTGTTTTAGACACAATCGCGGAGTAGAGGTAAGATCTAGAAGATGTCCAATAATAACTACACCCGCTCTGCTCGAGTCCGTCGATCCTCATCGATAAGATTCTGCTGATATGCTCGAAGCTGGGCATGCTCCTTTAGAAGTGTCTGCTGTCCTGCACGAAGCTCCTCCAACTACTAGAGAATCTGCTGATGGCGCTGGTAATGACCGCTTGATGGGGGGATGTGGCTGAGGAGGCACCCTCAGGATCTGGTAATGCTGCAAGTGGTGGCGCCTCCTCCTAATTACTATCGTTCTCCTCCCTGCTAGTGCGATGTCTAATAATATAACCTCTTAGTGTATGCTCTATGATCCTCATTAACCCAAGGGTCGAAAAATCGAGGGCCTGCATCATATAAATCCTATCCTCTCTGTGTAAGTCGACTAGTAGGCCCATGTCGTGTAGAAGTCTAGTGATATAGGGACCAACTAAGACTATCAAGACCTTCGCATATGTCCCCTAGCGTGCAAGAAAGTCAGTGATAATATAGCCGAGCTAGATAGGGAATCTCTCATCCATACTGTAGATCATGAGCAGGTCGCTTTGTGTCATGTGGCCAGTGCTGTCGTCCCATCCTACTATCGATCTACTGATGAGAGCTTGTAAGTAACGGTGAATTGAGCAGGCAAGGTAGGATGCCTTCCTCCAATTCATATACCCCCATCGGTTACCTGTACCCAATAACGAGTGAAAGGCATATGTACTAGGAAGTCCACGGCCAACTCTTTGTAATCATCCATCTCAGTGAACTCCTGGTCATAAAGGCCAATAAATACTGCAAAATATGTGATAATGAGCTCCCTCATCTCACTATGCACCTGGAATCGGATCGCCTTTTGGTTCCCCATGGTGAAGTGGCTCTGATTAACCTCAAAGCTGCACAATACCTCGAGCGCCATGTCCTTGTACACCCACCTCTGAAATGTCGAAGACTCTATACCAACCAACAAAGAAAATTGTCTTCGATACTGCACCCTCGATCCCGAGCTTGCGCAATACTGCCCATCTATGTAACAAGTCACACTAAACTCTTTTTTGGCCAAGATGTAATAGCGTTCCTTATATCTACTATGGAGGAATATGGGGCCTGAAAAGGATGGACCCTCGCCTCTCTTTCTCTTCTAGCCCTTTCCACTGACTTGTTTGGTACGCGCCATGCCTGTAATTATAGAGGGAAAGTAAAAAAGATTAAATCAAAGCATGGCCCCTATTATTCAAGAAATTTAGGGTGTCGTGCGGCTTTGTGCGCCTGTATGGCGGTCCATACAGCGCGTGAGAGTTTCCCGCGGACAAGCCCACGGTGGTGCGGCCGCATACACTCTTTTTCTCAAGTATACACGGGGCAACCCCATTTTACATCATAAACAACCAACCAAACATAAATCAAGCCCAAGCGTGCCTTTAAACAAAGAAAAATTGACTGGACACACCAATGAAACCCTAGAAACCCTAGGTTTTGAAAATGAAATTCCAAGAAGTTAGATCGGAGAAATTACCAAAGGTTTGGCTTGGTTGGGTGTTAAATCGGGTATAGATGAGAAGAGGAAGAGGAGAGGGTGGGTTCTAAAGTGCTGGAGAAAGTATGGAAGTAAAGGGCGGGCGGCTAGGTTTAAATAAAAGAAATAGACAAACAGTCACGTCCGCGCCTTGGTGTGTTTTGTGTGTTTTACTGGCTAGTATGCCCGTACGTTGGTTTGTACGAATTATATTGCGAGTTGGGTGCGCAACAGTGCGCCTGTTCGGTATACCAGCATGAGTTCCCAACTCTCAACCTGAGCGGTGTTCGCACGCTGGTGAGCTCGTACAAGCTGTCCGCACGACCTTTTTGTGACAATCCAAGAGCTTTACAGCCACTGGTGCACCCACACAGTTATCCGCACGGCTCTCATTCAATAGGACAACTATAGTATTCTCTTAACAAACTCCACATAAACCTCCTTCTCTAATCCTAACGTATTTTCATGTTATAAAATTCACCTTATTGACATGGGATCGATGCCCCTTGATGTATGCAAAACTATACGTCATGGTTTGGCAAAGCGGTTAATAGGTTTTTCAATAAATAGAGAGTTGCACGGGATTGAACACGTTGGTGCTTCATCAGCATACCCGTGTTTAGTAGAAGCACGACCATGCACTTCTCTGTATGTGCATTCTTTTGCCATTTTTGCTCCGAGATATCCGTTTCCTGTTGCTTTTGCTCCTGGGTACCTGTTTACCTGTCCAATCATGCAGAAATACCCAAAGTAGCACAAAAATAGGAATCGATGCTAGGAAACAGTACAAGTGTATTTGAATATAAGGAAAATTTATGTAAAATCATGCACTTATCACCCGCCTAGATTAATGATGGGTTGAGGGATTGTTTCACTTTATTGCAAGATAAACACTACAATAGTACTATAAAAGCTAGAAAATTTCTATGGAACTTAGGTTGCCTCCCAAAAAGCGTTTTTTTAACGTCACTAGCTTGACGTACCCATTCTTACCTACGGTGGGTCAAAAAATGAAGTCCTTCCCCAACTCTTCAACTGAAACAGTTAACAAACAAAGAAAATCCTAGACTTGAATACATAGGGAGCTCACCGTGATGTACGCTAGCACAGTTCCCTATCTCTTCTCAAAAAGTAGCCTCCCTATTGTCCTTCTCCTTGTCTTTTTCCTTCCAAAACTTCATCGGAAATGGTGCTTTCCTTCTTTGACTTTTAAGTTTTCCTTAACTTGCTCTTCTCTCCGGCAATAGAATCTTCTCCTTCAACTTTTCCTGGATCGCTGTCCAATTCTCCCAAGTATTTTTTCAACAGGTCAAGTGCAAGCACCTCCTGCATACAATCATCAGAAATGAGGTCAATATCGTTAACACAATAAGATGTATCGTCATCGGCTAATGTGTGGCGCATTACCGCCGGAAGCTTGAACACAACTCCATTGTCTCCTACTCTAAGTGACATTTTGCCCTCGTTATGGTCTTGCAGGGCTCTCCTAGTAGCCAAATATGGTCTCCCTGGTATGATCGGGAACTCCACATCATCATCTACATCCAAGAGCAATTGTGGCATTAATGGCTTCCAATTTGGCATCAGTTTGCAGCACGTATTTTGCCAATACCTCCTCGATACTGAATTTCTTCCATTGAGGTGGTTCATACCAAAAACTTGGAGGATTATTAAGCTATTGTTCTTGAGGTAGGGAGTATGGAACAAATCCCTATTGAAGGCACCCCCATTGTTGTTCATATGGAGAGCTTGGAAAAGTTGATTGCCCCTTCCAATATGGGTTGTGGACATTGTTGCTAGGGATGCTTGGTCTTGGTCTATTACTAAAAAGTCTATTGACCTTTGCTGAAAGAGCCTCATTTGCAGCTTCTAATCCTGACTTTGTATGTAACATTGCACCTTATATAGAAGAGAATCAACAAAAAACCAGTCAGATATATTTTTCATATATATAAATCAAGAAAAGTAGAACCTTAAACTAATGACTAAAATAATAAAGTTCTAGTGTTCGTAGTAGTCTCAAATTCCTCGACAATAGTGCCAAAACTTGATAGAGCCAATGCTTATACTCACTCACCGCAAGTACAATGTGTGTCATACAAGTAATAGAGTGGACTTTGAAGAGTCTGGTATCGATCCCATAGAGAAAGAAAAATACTAATACTAACTGTTTGTCTATTATCTAGCCTATCAGAAATATGTGGTGTGAGAGAAAATAGAACTAAACTAAAATAACCTAAATATTGGATATCACTAATGACTGGAATGAATCTAGGGGTAAATCAATCATAGGAAGGGGGTATTTAGGCAATGAATCCTCCTTGGGTTCTTAATAAGATAGACAAGTGATAGTAGAGCTAATAGTTGCAATAATTTGGACCAAGGATTCCTAAGGTGCTTTTACTCCCTCTCTCGAGGCAAATTACTCACCTAGTACCCTCACTGATTGGCGGTCTAGGGAATCTATTTCTTAGAAGGACTACGGGAACAAGACATATGAAAGAGTCGCTCTCCTTAGTGCCCGATCTCTTGGCATACTTGTAATCCCCTTTATTATGGTATGCCCGCACACGGGAGGCATTCGCTTCTTCCTACGGTGCATCGGATTGAATAATCAGGGTTGTTGCAACGTAGGTTATCAATGCAAAGAATAACACATAATAGATCTCAAGATTAAAGACAAAGCAACTAATAAATCATTAAATTCCATTGACAATAGTAAATATCAACTCAAGGGTTCAACATGCCCAAATACCAGAATATTAGTTCCTCATCAAAAGGGAACACAAATCCACTACAACAGAAAGAGAAAAAATCAAAATAAATATAATTAAATCTCACTCTGATGTTCCCTCACTGTGGCCGCACATATTAGATTGTTGATGATGATCTCCCTCTAAGCCCTAGCTGTCGCCCAAGAGGATCCTTCCAAGCCTCGCCGTTGGTGAACTCCAAGATCTCCAAGTCGGCTCAAAGGTGGCCAAAGACCAAGAGATGGTTTCCAAAACCCTAAACCTCGGTATTTATAGTCCTAAACATGATTAGGAGGTTAGAATACAATTTCCAAGGTATTTAAGCTTAATCAAGTCGACAAAACTGAGTCTAATCCCGAGCCAGACGGTCCGGTCTGGAATCAGATAGATTCGTCTAATGCTTTGAATTAATTTCCCAGAGATGGACGGCCTCGTCCAGAACTAAGGCGGTTTCGTCCTATGCTTCATTTGATTTCCTTCAACGTAAACGAGGTCATCCAGGGTTTAAACGGACCTGTCGAGGTCTTCTATTTTGCTTAGACGACAAGAAGCAAGTCTCGAAGTGTTCTGCGGTTCAGACGGGTCCGTCTGTTTCCAAACGGATCCATATGGTCTTCATTTAGCCATCTTCCTGGTCTGCGCATAATTCAGTGCAAGCCATGTCTTCAAATAGTTGCTCGGCCTCTTCAGGGTATTTGTTGCTCAAAGAACCGCTAGCTGCGACCTTCACCAATTGCCTAGTATGGTATTTAAGGCCATTATAGAGTATATGAATCTTTGCCCATGACTCCATACCATTATGTGGACAGTTCATGGATAAATCCTTGAACCTCTCGTAGGCTTCAAATAATGATTCCATTTCATCTTTCACCTTGCTTGAATGGCGAGATCTCTTATCTATTTTGGGCTGCCTTGCTCGGAGGGAAGTATCTACCGAAGAATTTGTCTAACATATCCCTTTAGGTTTGAATGGAAATGCCTCAAACGAACAGAATCATCGGAAACTTCATTGATCTTGAATATGTTATAGATTTAAATAAACCACGCTAGGTGTGCGTGGGGGTCCTCCTCTGGGCATCCATCGAATTGGGCATGATTTTGAATCATCTGGACGATGCTTCTCTTTATCTCAAAATTATTGTTAACTATGGAAGGGTGGACACTGAATTCATCAGTTGTGTATTCTGGTCTCTCGTACTCGGACAATGTTCTTTACCTTTCTGCCATAACAGGGGGCCCTCTAAAATCAATATTCACTTTTGTGGGAGTGGAGTTTTCGGCATCAGAAGAAGATCCCAGAGTTATTTTTGGTGGTAGTCCTTGTGTTTCTCTAATCCTCGGGTGCAGTGTACGCTCTATTTCATTATCTCCTTCGACAAGACCAGTTGGATTGGCTCGGGTCACGCACTAGTTCCTCGCAAAAAAAAAAAAAAAAAAAAAGATGATTAGTGCGAAAGAATACAAATAAAGAGGAAAGGGATACATAAAAATTGAAAATAAAAGCCTATGACTAATAACTAAACTAAAAGGCTCCTCCTAGCAATCTAAAGGTCCCCGACAATGGTGTCAAAAACTTGATTGGAGCCTAATGCTTATGCTTACAACCGCAAGTACATCGGTCGTTTCAAGCACTAAAGTGGACTATAAATGTCGGATGTCGAACCCACAGGGACCTAGAATACTAGTACTACCTATTTGTCTATTACCTAGTCTATCCAAGAGTTGGGGTGAAGTTCTAATCAAATTGCTAAACTAAAGGGGCTCAAAATCAACACATATGAAATCAATATGAGTAGTGATAGCAATCAATCATGAAAGGGCGATGCTTGGGCAATAATGAATCCCTTCCGGATCCTTGTGGATAATTGTAGGTATGGATTCATATTTGAAAATTGCTAGGTTATAGACCAAGAGTGCCTATGATGCTTTCCTTCCCTCCATCAAGGTGAATTACTAACCTAATACCCTCATTATATTAGCATCCTAGGGAACCTATATCTTGGAAGAGTTGTGAGAATAAGGAATCTAAAGGAGTCTCTAGTCTTAGTACCCGATCTCTCGGTGTACTCACAACCCTCTCTATTGAAGTAGATCTACATATGGGGAGGCATTTGCTTCTTCCCCTAGTGAATCATATTGGTAATCAAAGATGTCGCAATGTAGATGACCAATACCATACATGACATTCAATAGATCTCAAAATATAAAGCATTCATTGAATCATAGAAATCCATAACAAATAATTTTAATTTCTAATCCGGAGATTCTTCATGTCCAAGTATCTAGCAAATTAGTTCTCTATTAAAGGGGAACACACATTCAATACATAATGTGAAACACCCTTCCCTCCACCGTTGGCTCCACAGTTGGCGAGGACCGTTGGCGGAGTGCACAGAGCCCTTCAATGCTTGACTTCATGTCCTTCGCTCGAAGATCTTCAATAAAACCCTAATCTCCAAGTGGGAGAGGAGATAGGAGCTCCAAGACAATCCAAGGATCAAAAGCCCCCTCTTCAATCCTAATCCTCACTATTTATGGTCCCTCATGCGTTTAGAACATAGTTGGTGCCATTTGGGTTCGCATGAGTCCGTATCTTAAATGAAAATGAGTTTGGTCACTCTTAAATCCTGAGTCGTGCGGATAGTCATGCTATCGCGCGGGCGTCCGCACAGAGTACTGCTTGGTCCACGTGGCTACAGAGCGGGCGCGTGCTTGTTCACAGAACGCTCGGGAGGACCTCTGGTAAATTGTGCCACCATCCATGCGATCGCACCAGCATCCGCACACCGCTCGATATAGGTCGGATCAACTCTGTAGAATCGCACGGCTGAGCGGTTCGGGCGCGTGGGTGTACTACGGCCGAATTCTGCTTTGTGCAGTTGTGTATACCAGACGCTGCGTCTCGCACGGCCTCAATTAACTTGGATTTTTCCTCAAATGATGTCGAATCACTTCCTTTTTGCTCTCGAAGCCTTCTAATGTCCTGTAGTTTAAATTTAACACAAATTAAGTTATCAATTGGCTAAAACTACTCCAAATCACATGCATAGTATATAAGAAAATGGTATAAAAATACGATCGATTGAACGCTTATCAATGGCTCTCCTTTGACCTAGAAGACTTTGTCTTCAAATTTTTCGAGAGACCTATTTATCCTTGTGTGAAGCCCAGGGTATTTTTAGAATTTCATGTTATTAGTTTTTTTATTTAATTTCGATAATTGTTAGAAAATAAGGGAGAGTCTCCCAAAGATTGTTATTTAAATTTATATTTGGAATAAAGATTCTAGTTAATTCCTTTATTTGAATATGAATAGTGTACCAAATCTTAAAATTAAAAGTATTTAAAAAATTATAGATATCCTCCTTGTGGTTAAGGATGAAGTTAAGATATAAAACCAAATTTTGTATTTATCTAATCTAAAGGACATCTTTTAATTATTTTCATTTCTTTGATGAGATAAGGTGAGGAATTAGGAATTTAGAAGAAGGATTTAAAATAATTAAATTAGTAATCTAAATTAATCAGGGTCATTAAGGACCTAATGGTAATTATGGATAAGATCAGGGACTAAAGGATAATGGGTCTCTCTCTCTGGATCAGGGACCTAGGTGTAAGTTTATAAAACTCAGGGGACTTAAACAGAATTCTGCACCCTCACAAAGATTAAACTGTACTAATTAATCAAAAGTCCGGGGGCTACTTACGAAAATTACAACATCAGCCATGCACGTGCATGAACTGCGACACATCAACGGAGGAGATCGCACGATATCAGTTGATCAAAAACAACGGATGGCTGTGATAGTGCGCTGGGTTTTCAGAAGAACGTAGGCCGACTCTCGCTGCCGCCACCGGCCTCGCGCCGCTGCGGAGTAGCTGTCTTCTACGTGTGATCGGATCATTTTCGACGAACAGCTGGAAAACAGAAATTTAAATCAAAAGATAATCTTTATCTATAAGGTGAATCTCATCTTTTCCAGGAGCGTCTATAAATAGAGACGCAAATCTTGAACCCTAGCATAACTCCGCTTCGTTTAACGCCACTGCAGTCGAGAAGGAGAGAGGTGAAGGCCTTCTTCCCAGAAGGCAGCTAGGTGCTTGCGAGAAGGGAGGGGAGATTGGGTAGCCACGCTCGTCAGACAACAGAGATCCATAGTCCCTTCAGGACTGCTGTGAGCTCGTCAGAGAGCAAGAGATGCCAACGTGTCATCAACTCTGGCGCACCACCGGGAACAAGAGGGAGATAGAACAAGGGTTCAAAGACGACACCGCCGGGCACAACACGTGAGTTCTCCTCCCCTCTCTGCTAAGGTGGTTAAGAAATCATGCATGCATACCAGGACTGTGAAATCGATGTTATAAATTAGGGTATGCATGGTGTTTATTTCTCGTGGACAGGTGATAGAACTGGTCTACAGGCATGTTAAATATGGGCTAGCTGATCTCAGATCTCACTAAGGTGGATGTTTTTATTATTATTACTTGGTGGGATATGATATAGGTGTGATCATGTATGATGAAAAGGGGGGGGGGGTGGTGGGGGGCTGAACTCTCTGTTAAGTTTCAGTTAGATGGGTTACAGATAGAGATCAAGAGAGGCTTCAAAGGATGCTGAAGGTGTGTGCTTGTGTTGGTGGTGAGGGAACAAGGTGTTGGCTGGCATTTGGCCTTCAGAAGGGAGAACTTTCAGGACCTGAACTATGTTTTAGGGGACTGATCAGATGGGGGGCTGATGTGTAGTTAGAGTTGTGTTTGTTGATTTAATCATGGTACAGGTTCAGTAATAAGATGATTGTGTTTGGTGGATTCTATGGCTAGTTATAGTATTCAATGGTGCAGAAGAAGGATGGCCAGGAGAGGGAATAGAGGGTCTGCTGGTGAAGCATGGAGTTCCAATTGGGTTGATAGCTTCTAGATGGCTAGAGGTTGAAGATGAAGGTTAACGGGTTAACGGGCCGGGTTTGTTTGTGTTGTTGGATCTGAATAGAAGCATGTCTGAGTTGTTAATGGAATGAGTCTGTTTTGAGATAATCGAATTGATTGGAGTAAAATAATGAATTGGGCTAGTTTAAAAAGATATAGATTAGATCAATTGATTTAGGTTCAATGAATGTATAAGGGCTGGGTTTGTTGGTTTGGCCTTTGGGTCAGTTTGGGCTTGAATAAGTTGAAAATGGGTTGAATTGATTTAGTTAAATTTTGTAAATTAAGGGTTGGGAGATTTAGTCAATTAAATTGATTTAGTTAAAGGGGATAATTTTTGGGTTTGTTTTAGATGGAAGTGGGCCGGACCGATGGGCTAATAATAATAAAGGAATCAACCCAATATAATTTGTGGGCTTAATTAAAGTAATCATTTAGTTGATTAAGTGGTTAATTAATTGGGACTGTTGAGCTAGGTTTTACAATGGGCCGGGTCCATTTAGTGAACTTGCATTATAGTAGCAGTCAATCCGAATTACACGAGTATGTCTTCAGGATGGACTTGTGTTTGCCAGATATCGGCGTGGATGCGTCAGGAGGATATTCCGTGGAATACCAGACTACGTGATTCTAGAGGTAAGTTACCTTCGTCTCGATTCCGACCCATCTTTGGGTTTTCTTTGTGTTTGTTAATGTTATTTCTTTGAGCATGTGCTATTGAACTTCTGTTATTGGATGCATGCACGTACCTATGTTTGTTTGTTTTCCTTCCTTTGTACGTGCATGGTTGAGAGCTAGAATAGAGTGCTTTTATTGCTTGTTATGCTCGTTGGACACGCTGGCCCGTGGGCCGACACTTGACCGTGGATACATGGTCTCGTGTGCTGGCCGTGTAATCGTGCTCCGGACGGGTTCATTTTCGGGTTCAGTGGAGCGTATGCTCAAGTGAGAGTGGAGCGCCTCGTATCGAGGACACCGGGCGCTCTCGATGGTTCCGCGTCCGGGGAGGATACTCCGCACCCAACCTATACACGGATGATACACTGACCGTGTCGACACGTAAGAGAGGTGGCGCTACCGATGATCGACCGAGGTCGATTTCCAGCAGAGACTGGGGGCTGACGGAAAACTTTGTTGTCATCGATTTCTTGGAATTCCATTCCGGGCCTGAGGGCCAGTGCTTAAGACTAGGAGTCCTTGCTTTGATTGTTTTGATAGACTCCTAGGTTCTTGATTGAGCGGACGTAGTTCCAGTTGCTTGCATTTATGCTTATTACTTATCTTGCTTATTGACTGGCTTTGTTGAGATCCCTGCGGGGAACTTACTGAGCTTTCCTTTCGAAAGCTCATTCTTCTTGATTTTCTTTTCTTTTCAGGATTAAAGGAATAGTGATTACAGACTCCGGAGCTGCGCGTTGAGGTTCAAAGACCTTAAACCTTTTAGTAAGAGATAATGTATTTTTAGGACCCTTGTAGGGCCCATAGTGTATTTTTAAATTTCAAATTTCCGTTGTGTAACTCTTGTTATTAATAGAAATAATGTTATCTGTTCTTTATCATTTAGGCCTTGTATCTGAGTGGGGCTCATCTCCACTTGAGTACGGCCGGTCTATGCACGTGCTCGAGATCTCGGGATTTAGGTCGGGGTGTGACACTTTGACTCATGAACTTGCAAGGACCCACTCAATTCATCAATGATGAAGATGGTCAGATCCTTTAATTCTTCAATCACAGCAACCACATCATCGAACTTTGGTGTGAGGCTTCTTAACACCTTTGCAACAACTACCTGATTGGTGATGAAGTCTATATATGTCGTCATCTGGTTAACAAGGGCAACCTTGATACAAAGTCTTGAACAGCTTCATTGCTCTTCATTTGTAAAACTTCAAACTCATGCCATTACGTTTGAAGCTTCATGGCAACAACTCTTGACGAACCTTGGAACTCAGTTTGTAGGATCATCCACGCCTGCCTTGATGTAATTGTTCAACTATATATCCTCTAGAAAATCGACTCATCCATGGCTTGTTTGATGAAGAACAATGCTTTGAAGTCGTGTTTTCTGCTATCCTTCAATCGACTTTCTTCATCCGGTTCCAGGTAGCCAAATTCTACCAAATCCCAGAAATCTTGGGTTTTAAACAAAGCCTGCATCTTATAGTCCAGAACTCATAAGAATCACCCTTGAAAATGGGTAAGGTGGGTTGTGAGGCATTCATTTTACTATTGTTGGAAGCCATTGATTAACCTTTCTTTGATACCAATTTTATTGGGGAGAAGAAGACAACTCAATGAACTCACTCAAGAGATGTGAAGGATTTTGTTCATGATCAGACAACACAGACTTTCATTAAGTTACAACATGCATATGTAGAACAACAGTTAACTTGCAATTCATACAAGTTACACCACCATAGACACGAACATAATAAACCAACCATACACATACATATATAATAATATTGACCACTAACATAACTTATCGGACTAATTTAACATAAAGAAGTTCTCTGCAGCCTTGCACACATGTAGCTTCTAATTAACATCAACAGAAACGGCATCGATCGGGACGGCTAAGGGAGATTTACCCATTGCATGGCGGCTTATGAGCGTTGACATTTTCTCGGTCAGAAGATTGTATATATCATTTTCTGTTAGATGGAGGGAGCGTTCCCCTTTGCATTGCATGGGTGTCGTTTGGTCGACGTGGGTGCCGTCCAAGGTGTGGGTGTTTGTGTTACTCGTGGTCAACGACAGGGTGTTGACAAAGGTGGTGTTAAGACGGCCAGGTCGGTTAGACGTTGATATTCTCTCTGGCCTGTTACGTGCCTAGATGCAAAAGGCCGCCGCGAACCATCTGTTCCTCCTCTGCGTCGTTGCTAGCTATATATGAGGGTGTGGTGGGGTTAATTATTAATGATTAAAGATGCAAAGTTCATCCCATGCATCATGCCCTCCAAACCATGTATAATTATGAATATAGCTAGTTCATGTGAGAGGAACGATCGAGTGATTTATCTAAGAGCTACATATATATATATATATACCTCATGACGAGCTTGACGATCAAGCCTTAGATCGAGGAGGACCCCACTCCATGTCTTCAATGTGGGAAGCACAGTGAAAAACATGCAGTACAAGCACTAGCAAACACATATATATATATAGCCCATGCTCTCCATTATTATCAACACCGACTAACACTTACTCATATAACTATTCTCCTCCGCAACCAAACCGAAATTTATAAACATTAAAGCACAATTCTTCAATGACAAGAATATATAGGAGTTGCTTAACTAATATCCAACACACCAACATATATGCTACTGGGAATAAAATGAAAACATATAAGATAGACAAATTAATTAAAGAGAATAACTTAATTTACCCAAATTTGCTTTGGAGATTCTCAAATAATTAATAATGCATAGATATATGTATAGGATTGCTACAAAGTTGTGGGGGTCCGGTCTACTCTTAATAATATGAGGTCTTTCAAGAATGAGTTTTGTAAGATCTTAAATCAATTATGAATGCTTTCGTGTGTGTGTGTGTGTGTGTGTGTGTGTGTGTGTGTGTGTGTGTGTGTGTGTGTGTGTGTGTGAGAGAGAGAGAGAGAGAGAGAGAGAGAGAGTAAAGCTCTCCATTATGCATGGTGGGAAAGGGAAATAAAGGAAAAAGTTAAATAACAAAGAGACTCACAAAATTATTTTCTTTGTATCTAACGAATCCTATGGTCATATCTGCTAAATATAATTACCAATCGTAATGATATGTATTATGATATAGTGTAGCTTCAGTTCATTAGCAAGAATCCATGAAAACCAGATTGAAAAAAGTGCTTTTTTTATAAACCAATCCAAACAAGCCCTTAAGTAAATATGTGGTGATTCATATAAAATTTTCATACTTTTATTGGACCACATCATTAGTTAAATTTTAAAGACATCACAAAAAAATTAAAGAGTCACATAAAGAATTAGAGGCATGTTAAGATGTAATATATTTATATATTTTTTAAATCATTTTCGTATTTGTGGTATAAATTATTGAAGTTGGCTAGCTTGATTCAGAATTAGATATATAATTAGAGAAATGAGTGGTTAGCCATCATCTCTGGTTAAGAATTTGACATTAAATTAGAGAAAGGTCCAATCAAATTGATTGACTTGTAAGCCTGTCCTTGGTATTCATTTATCATGATCAATCACAACCACCCACTTCCAATTTCAAATGGAATCAAGTGGACTTGCAGGAGTGCATCAAAACATCCAAGGCTTCTCTCTCTAATATAACTTTCTCTCTCTAGTAATCCATTTTCATTTTGAGCCAGATGGGATGGACAAGGCTGACATGACAAGTTATGCAAAAGAAAAATAAAGGCAATCACTTTCAAGATACACAGAAAATGGGGCATCTCTTTCAGGATTGTGTGAGTGAGTGAGGCACTTTCTATTCTATGGTGCATGTTTCATTGTTGACAAAATTACCAACACATACATTTATTATATTATCAAATAATTCCATATATTATATTAATATAAAAATCATGTCAATTCAGTAATTCATTTATATTTTTCCTTAATTTTGTTCCTTATCTATTATAGAGAACAAATAAAAATGCATATTTTTTTATATGACTTGACTCATCAGAAAAACACAGAGGGAGGATTGTTAATTGGTTGGGGGATTCATAATGATAACAATTAGTTCTAATGATTATTAGGGGGGGCCATAAGGCCATTGAGACAAGTATAATTGTCTTGTGGTTGTACTGACTTTTCCTTTTTATTTAATGCATTGATTTTATTTTTCTATGGGACTCTAATAAAAGATAAAATAAATAAAAATGATTTGTGAAAATTCACAAAAAAAAACACTATGATATATATATTATATGTAATAATATAGTTTTATAGGGGTAGTAATGTAAAAAAGAGTTCCATCAGTTTCCAAAGAAGATGCTAGCTTGACAGAGGCCAGAGCTGAAGTGGAGAAGGAAGAAGCAAGTATAGAGGATCTTCAGCCCAGCCCTGCCCCTATGGTTCTGGGCAGAGGAGCCCCAAATGGAAATTCTGGACCCTCAACCAATGAGTTGTTTGTTGTTGGCAAGAGAGGGATAGAGGGCAAGCAGTTGGAAGTGTGCCAAGTGTCCATTTGAGTCCCTTGCAAGTGATGCTAAGTGCCACACACCTGCTTGCAATTATGACATGCATTTTGTTCAACTATTCTCATGGTGACGGGGATGATGAAGGCGTTATTCATGAGAGGAAAGGAATCCACATCCATCCATGAGAATGTGGGAAAGTGACTGCTTTCCCTTCAATGCCCTATGAACAGTCAGATAGAAAGTGATTTCACTGCAGACTTGTGTGAACTGTGGTTGGAAACTCAATGGTGACGGAGGAGATAATAAAGAATTTGAGTTTCATGAACAGCTAGTAGTGAGACACTTTAATAATATGTATATATATATTTATATATAAAGAGTGGAAACTAAAACAGTAAAATCAGTCAATAATGAGTTCTATGAACAAATTAAGAGAAACTCTAGTGAGAGAGAGAGAGAGAGAGAGAGAGAGAGATAATTTAAAAATAAACAAGTATTAATTTGTAGAAAGAAAAGACTAAAGAGAAGAATAAAAAACGAGGTAGTAAATTAAGCAGGAAGGAAGGAAGGAAGGAAGGAGGTATCTTTATAGTTTAGGCCAGACAGAGCCCACTCTCTCTCTCTAGAAACACAAAAGACAGCAGCATCTTTTCCACCTATTCTCTGAAACCAAGGACCCCAAAAATCCCAACTTTTTTCCCCCATATCTTCACCGCTGTGATGGATCCCAAGGGTTCTCAGGAGGCCCCAAAGTTCCACCAGGCCCTGGGCCTCCCTGAGAACAAGAGGGAACCCACCAGCACCAGCAGAGCCTCCAAAGCAGCAGCAGCAGCAGCACCAGCAGTTGTAGCTTCGGAGGGTTCCAGCCTCCAGACGGCCGTGATGGCTTCAGCTCCCCAGGAGAAGGAGGAGAGCCAAAAGAAGCAGCTTGCGCCGAGGAGGAGCTCCAACAAGGATCGCCACACCAAGGTTGATGGCAGAGGGAGGAGGATCAGGATGCCGGCCTTGTGTGCCGCCAGGATCTTCCAGCTCACCAGAGAGCTCGGCCACAAGTCCGATGGCGAGACCATACAGTGGTTGCTTCAGCAAGCTGAGCCTTCCATCATCGCCGCTACCGGCACTGGCACCATACCAGCTTCTGCGCTCGGCGCCGCTTCAGCTGCGTCCGGCGCCGCCTCAGCCTCTGCTGGGCTTCACCAGAAGATGGATGAGCTTGGGAGGAGCTCGGGTTGGGCTTCTCTGATGGGTGGGAGGCCGCATCATGCTGGCTTGTGGCCACCTCAAGCTATTGGTGGAGGCGGTGCGTTCTTGGGGCAAGCGGGTGGCGGAGGAGATGCACAGTTGATGCAGAGGATTGGGCTCCATGGATTGGAGCTACCAGGGGGGAGCATGGGGCCTATGAGCTTTGCATCAATGCTTGGTGGCCATAGCCAGCAGTTGCCTGGTTTGGAGCTTGGGCTTTCTCAAGATGGGCATGTTAATGTCTTGAATGCTCAGGCTCTGAGCCAGTTCTATCAGCAGATTGGACAACAAAGCAGGGGTGGAGGTGGAGGTGGAGTTGGTGGTGGTGTCAGTGCCAGTGGCCATTTGCATCAGCAGCATCAGCAACAGCAGCAACAGCAGCAGCAGCAAGCAGAGGATGATTCGCAGGATTCAAGACAATAGAATGTTCATTTGGTTAGTGAGTTTTGAATGAGAATTTTGGGAGGAACCAATGCAATGTTTGGATTGGTTGGTGGTTTTTCTTGTGTTGTCTGTAGCTTGAGGAAAGTGCAAGAGAGATGAGAGGGCTCAGTCATGCTTTTGGATAGTTTAGATGGAGCATTGGCTGCTCCTTAATCTGTGCAATGTTCAACTAGGTAGTCTTCGGTATTGGTATTGTTATATTATTTTTTCATTCCTTATATTTCGTGTTTCTGGTCTGCTTAGATTGCTGTTGGTTTACGTTTTGGTTTTTTGCCTTGCAGGTGCATGCTGAGAGGAATTAAATAGCTTAGGGGAAGGCCATTTCTTGTTCACTTTGAGGTTTGTAGATAAGAGTTTGAGCCATCTTTATTTATTTATTGTTGCTAGGTTTCGAATGAGTGGTGATTGGCTTGTTTTGTGAAGAATAAATATTTAATTTGCATTCTATTCTATGTGAGATGCTGGAAAACATGCTTTAGAGTTTCCCCTTCTCTCTTTAGATTGTTATAGGTTTCTTTTCAATTGATACCCACTTGACTTTCTCATTTATGCATTTCCTATCGATTCTAAATATTCTAATTGTGTCATTTTGATACAGTAGTACATATCTATCACTTCTATTGTGGATAAGATGAATTATCAGAAAAACAATAGAAACTGGAAAGTACCGAAACTCTAGCAAAGCACAAACTCTTTTTTGTTAGTTATGGAAGATACTGACTGACTCAGATTGATGTATCTGGGACAATTGAAATGGGTTCATCATTGCATATCAATGTATCAATGAAGATGATTTGTTTTCACCACTTATGCTTATGGTTTATATATACAGTTTTAACAAATGCAGTGGAGGAATGCTAAATACTAAGTAGCCATCTATTCTTAGTCCTTGGTGTGTGGAACTTGTTTTAAAATAATCATTAGCTTTTAGTGCTTCATTGAATGCTTTTAGGAGCAAGGAATTTAGTTTCTCTGAAGTTTTAGGTTTCTGCTGGCAGAAATTTAGTCATTCTTCTCATCTCAAGTTTTAAGGCCTAATAGTTGCTTTTACCATTGTAACTGACATTGCTTGTTAAGATTTTAGCTGTCTATACTAATCTTATCTGCGTCTCTGTTTTGGGTACAAGTTGGGTTAGAATTGGAGGGATCAATGTCTGCACTTGTACCACTTGCATGAGAATTTACAGAAGTTATTACTCTTTGTTGAGAAGGAATGTGATCTTCTGTACTTTAATTCAAGCTCTCATTAGCTTGCTTCAACTCTCATTGAATTCTACCCACTCTTTTGTCTTTTGTGTGGATTTCCAGAGAATTATATGGCTAAACACATAGCAATTTTTTGTGTCGCGGATACCTCTGTACTTCAATTAGATTAGCATAAAAAAAAAAAGCCAACTTGGTATAGACTGTGTAATAATCATGCAATACACACACACACACACACACACACACTCAATTCTCTATGTACAATTCAACTTTAATTTCAAACTTTTATTGTTGTTCTATTCATTTGATTGAACGTATCTCGGGTCCCGTGTGTTGGGTAATTCATTTAATTGAGCGTGCTCTCAAGTTCGCGTCCCCGCCCCCGTAAATGGCGGGAGCAGTTGGGCAATTCACTTGGTTGAGCACAAAGCTCCTAGGTTCGAGTCCCCGTCTGTACATGCATGGTGAGAGGTCAAGGGTGCTCGTCACCTAAGGCCACGCCCCTTGACAAGCCCTCTGGGGAGGTCTTTATGGCCTGTGTCAAAAAACAAAAAAAAAACCTGAATTCTTACATTTTTATTAACAATTTTTTTATAGAGCATTGTCATCCTTAAGCAATGCTCATATGATGTAAACCTTGTGTCCACATCATCATCATATTGTACTGTTGAGGAAATTTGCATGCTGTGTCCTTCAGAAATTCTACAATGACTTACTGTGCTTGAAAATTTTCATAGAACAAAAGTTTTAAAATTCTGATATGGTTTGGGATGTTCTAGTTACAGTTTGTGCAAGAATACTTTCACCTCCCTATATCTAACATCATATGGAGTCGGTTTAGAAAAATCTGTTTTAAAGAAAACTTTGGCTTGCAGACGCATATAACCTGTCTGGTTTTATTAGATTTGTGATTCTTTGAATATCTGATGTAGCTAATTAGTCATGCATAACACATTAACTAAGAGATGGGTTTTTCTTGTTCTTTGAGTTTCGATTATTTCTTCTTTCTCTATTAATGTAAACAATGAGGAGTTTGTGACAAATTTTCTGTGGTTCAACTGGTTTATGAGATCTACTTTTGCTGAATCATCCCCAATACTGCATTTTAAGGCAAATGATAAGAATTTGTGTTTGGGGATGGATGAAGTATTATCTGAATTTGTGTTCTGGACTGATGTTTTAGAATTGTCACCTCAATTGCAGAAACCATTCCATTCACTCTTGTTTTAGAACCACAGAAATAAGCCTTGGAGACACTTGCATCGATGCGACCTGGAGAAACTGTTTGAATTCTCAGGTTTTTTTGGGAATAGTTGGAATTCTAATCTGAATCTCAGTTCAGGATTGACTGTGATATTGATTTTATGATCTGAATTTTTAACTTCCAAGAGCATGCACCAAGACTCATTAGTGTCAAATGGGTTGTGCCGCCCGTGGGCCGGCATTGCCTGGCACAACCGGGCCGTGCTTTAGCAAAAAAATCTACACATAATGATAAGGGGTAAAATCTCCAACCCACACATGCCACCATCTCGGCTGTCCAAACAAATCAAGGGTGATAACAAGGCCGCAAATCCCCTGTATATCGCTATGACTGTCCTCAATGTCAGCAACGAGTATCACAGTAACAGTAGAGATCACCATCCATCGTCACGTAATAATGGTCGTAATCAGCGCCAACCTCCCCCCGAAGCTATAGAATGAATAGAGGAGCATTATGCTAAAGAGATTGAATCCCTCTCCTCACGCTCCTTCCCTCACTGACTTGAGTGTTGGAGCTATCTTCAGCACAAGGCCCGTCACCTTATCTTTTGCAAGCTTAATCCTTGACGAGAGGGACCTTGGACGACCTGCTTTGAAGAGAACACTATCACCGCATCAAGACATATTGTTTATTTATTTTAAATAATACTCGGTTTTGCAATTGAAAAGATAAAAAAAAATATTTTACCAACTCTTATTAAATATACATGATGTGGAGTTACAGTGTGTCGATGAGGAGTTATAGTTTTGTGTTTGATAGAATTAAGAAGAAAAAAAAAGACTAGATATATATTTTTTATGTTTGGTTGTTTAAATCTTTTTAAAAGAAAACTAATGAATGGGTAATTATAAATTTTTTAAAATAAATTAATTGATGTAAAAGTTGTATTTAAATTAAAATATTTTGATTAATTTGAAATATTTAAAATTAAGATATTTTAATTTAATGTATATAATATTATTTTTAAATAACTTTTCAAATAAAATGAGGTATAAATTTTTTCAAGTTTATAGTTAAATAATTTTTGGAAAATTTATGATATTTTTATTAAATATAAAAGATAATTATATTTTTATACGATTATATATAATGTTTTTAAAAGTTATAGTGGATAAATAAAAGGATGAATTCTTTTGTGGAGGATAATATCCGGCCAATTTTACTAGATGTGACCATCCATAAATTTTGGATCGCCATCCCAATCCAACAAACCAAACAACATCAGTGGATCACGAATCAGAGGGTGATGGCGAGAGTGATCGTGTATACACCATTGATGTTGTATATGTTCCTGTTGATGTTCCCAATGAGAAATATGAGGGAATGCCAAAGGATGTGGGGAAACGTAGGGAATTTACCGGTGGAGGTGTTGGTGAAGAAGGAGATATGAAGAAGCTTTACATGGGGCTATAAGCATTAAAGGTTGATCGCGAGTCGATGCGACAAGCTATAATTTTCATGAGGACTGAGAACGCACAATTGGTGTTATTGACAGAGATTGCCTAGCACTTGCGTAAGGAGGCTGTGCTAGAGAGGAGGGTTGTGAACAAGCAACAATCTTTAGTCAAAAGCTTTTCGATCATGTCCATAGTAAAGGTAGCAAAACAATTATCTTCCAAAATTGGTTGTTTTGAATAAGGTTACTTCTCATGCTAGTTCTTCATTGAATTTAAGTGCCTATCATCTGAAATTACTCGCTTCCAGAATCATTACTCAAGTTTCAATGATTTCCTAGTTAAATATCTTTTAGTTTATTTGTTTATTAAGTATAGGGTTGGTCATGAGCCAATGATGACCAATGCTAATTCCCTCTGGACTGGAAATTGAACCATATAAGGTAGTTAAATTGTAATTAAATTATATTTAGTTTTTTCTCCGAATTCATGGTTCCTCTACACAGAAAATTTGTTTTATGTAATAAAAAAATAAAATGCCAGCAGCAAAGGTCCTTGCGTAAGGGGTTCAACACTCGGAAGATCTGGGGTCGAATCCCTGTTGTGCAAAGTGAGGGCGCAAGGCGTGAGTTACTTAGTGGGGTACCCACGTATACAGGTGAGTCTTCTCCTTGTGGGCTCCATGTAGCCACAGACGGTAAAATAAGTGCATGCTGTGTGAAATCTTAGGGTGGTAAAATAAGTTGCGCTGTGTGAAACATGTGATAATCCAAGCTACTAGCACATCCTATTTGACTTATCCTTGGGAGGGCGCTTGTCGCCTTGGTAAAAATAAAAAAATAAAAAATAAATAAAAGTTCAAGTTCCTAATCATCAAACCTCTTACTATTTTTCTCTTTCATATTTTTAACAATTGGTATAAGAGCTAGCAATGTTAAGTAATAAAAAATCAATGGGTGTTTTTATAAAATGATATATAATGTTTTTAAGAGTTATAAGGGAATAAAAAGTTGTTGAATGCTTTTATGGATGGCCACATCCGGCCAATTTCACTGGATGTCGCCATCCACAAATTATGGATGGCCACCTTCCCATCTAGTGGTACGGATGTGGCGAAATATAAAAGTGAAAAGTGGCTAGATGACCACATCCCTACCCCTGGATGGAAGTGGCCACGCAACTAACCAAACACCACCTTAGTGGATCACAAATCAGAGAGTGATGGCACGAGTAATCGGGTGTACACCATTGATGTTGTACATGTTCTTGTTGGGGTTCCCAATGAGGAATACGGGGGAATGCCAAAATATGTGGGGAAGCGTAGGGAATTTACTAGTAGAGGTGTTGAAGAAGAAGAAGGGGATATGAAGAAGCTTTACATGAGACTACAAGCATTGGAGGTTGATTGGGAGTCAATGAGGCAAGCTATAATTTCCATGAGGACTGAGAAGGCACAGTTGGTGTTGTTGAGGGAGATTGCCTAGCACTTGTGTAAGGAGGTTGTGCTAGAGAGAAGGGTTGTGAACAAGCAACGACCTTCGGTAAAGAGCTTTTTGATCATGTCTATAGTGAAGGTAGTTTCTTGGAGGTATTGATTCGCATTTATATTATGCAAAACATGAATCTCTTATCATGCATTGTAGCCTCGTGCTAGTTTTGAATAAGGTTAAGTAATAAATTGTAATTAAATTTTATTTAGTTTTTTCTTTGAGTTCATGGTCCATCAATATAGTAATTGGTGTTAAGTAATAAAAAATAAATAAAACTTCAAGTTCCTCATCATCAAACCTCCTACTGCTTCTCTTTTTCAGATTTTTTTAATAATTGGTATCATAGCTAAAATTGGTATCAGAGCTAGCAATGTTGGTGTTAAGTAATAAAAAATTAATAGAGATCTATAAATAAGTCCATGCTATATTAGGTTGTAATTTAGAACACATAAATTAGTCCTAAGTAATTAAAAAACCAATAAAAGTTCAACTTCTTCATCATCAAACCTCATATTGTTTTTCTCTTTCATATTTTTTACAATTGGTATCAGAGCTAACAATTGGTATCAAAGCTACCAATGTTGGTATTAAGTAATAAAAAATCAATAGATGTTTTTATAAATTATACATAATATTATTAAAAGTTATAAGGGGATAAAAAGTGTACAAATTCTTTTATGGATGGCCACATCCCCACCCCTGGATGGAAGTAGCCATCCAACTAACAAAACACCACCTTAGTGGATCAAAAATCAGAGAGTGATGGCACGAGCAATCGGGTGTACACTTGTACATATTCCTGTTGGGGTTCCCAATGAGGAATATGGGGGAATCCCAAAATATGTGAGGAAGCGTAGGGGATTTACTAGTGGAGGTGTTGGGGAAGAAGAAGGGGATATGAAGAAGCTTTACATGAGTCTACAAAAATTAAAGGCTGATTGGCAGTCGATATGACAAGCTATAATTTCCATGAGGAATGAGAAGTGACGGCCGGCGGGGTAGTGATTAACCCACAGGTTAGCTGGAACCAAGTGGGATAGCAAGGAAGAACACCAAAGAACCAAAAGAACCAGAGAAGTATCTTTGAAGTTCAAGCAAATTTCATTCAAAAACAAACTGAAAAAACAATGGTAATCCACAAGCCGGACTAATAGTCTCGAAACCCTAGAATCTCATAAATTCGGTAATCTTACCCAAAAATGGCAAAATCCAAAATTATTCAAAATTGAAAATTCAAATCAAACTAAAAAGGCACCCAAAATGCTAGAGAAAATCATAATCAAATCATGCCTTAAATCGATTATTACTAAAAATAGCGAAATCAAAGATTTGGAGGGGAAAATGGCTGAATTTGGGGATGAAAACGTTCTCCATTGGGTAGTGCATAGTAAACCCCACGTGCGTGTCTAGACAAGTTTTCTGAATTGGGTTTGAGCGCGTGAATCTGACACTTGTAGCCAAAGTTATGGCCAAAATACCAAATTGCACCCAAAACTACCCCAATCAGACTGGCTCGATCACTTCCGCCTTTACGTTGATCCTCCACCTCATAGTACGCTAACGCCTGCTTGGTCGAGTCAGATAACTCTACATCTGATTCGGACTCGGGCTCTCCTGCATGAGAAGGCACAGTTCGTGTTGTTGAGGGAGATTGCCCAACACTTGTGTAAGGAGGTTGTGCTAGAGAGAAGGGTTGTGAACAAGCAACAACCTTTGGCCAAGTGCTTTTTGATCATGTCTAGAGTGAAGGTAATTTCTTGGAGACATTGATTCGTATTTATATTATGAAAAACATAAATTTGTATCATTCATTGTAGCCTTATGCTAGTTTTGAATAATGTTAATTAATAAATTATAATTAAATTTTATTTAGCTTTTTCTGTGAGTTCATGATTCCTCAACACAAAATTTGGTGTTAAGTAATAAAAAATAAATAAAAGTTCAACTTCCTCATCATCAAACCTCCTATTGCTTATCTTTTTCATATTTTTAAAAATTGGTATGATAGCTAAAATTGGTATCAAAGCTAGCAATGTTGGTGTTAAGTAATAAAAAATCAATAGAGGTCTGTAAATAAGTCCCCACTATGTTCGGTTGTAATTTAGAACACAAAAATTGGTGTTAAGTAATAAAAAATCAATAAAAGTTCAACTTCATCATCATCAAATCTCATATTCCTTTTCTCTCTCTTATTCTAACAATTGGTATCAGATCTAACAATTAATATCAAAGCTTGTAATGATGGTATTAATAATAAAAAATCAATAGACGCCTATAAATAAATCCCTACAATACTCAACTGTAATGTGGAACACAAAAGTTGATGTTAAATAATAAAAAATCAATAAAGTTCAAATTCCTCATCATAGCTAACATTCATGTAAGATTTTGTTATCTAGTTTTCGTTTTATGGAGGGTTTATTTACCCCCATTTCATAACTAACATTCATGTAAGATTTTGTTATCTAGTTGGTTGAATTCATGTTAGCATTTGCGCAAGAAAGATACCTAGGATTCGTTTTTGAAAAAACATTCCTTTTTGGTGAAGCAGATAAGTAAGCTTTATTTTTTTTCATTAATAAAGTTCTTTTTCTCAAATCAGTATCGATAGTTCGAAATTCCTCACCCTTCATATTTTTTCACAAAATCAATCTGACCATCACCTTGTTGGTGACTCTTTTGTTGCTCTCTATTTATTCTTATTCTAATTGTCTTGTCTTCTATATCAATGGATCATGGCCTTCATCTTCTGGAGAAAGAAAGCAGCTCGATGCAAGTATGTGGCTTTGTATCAAGATTGTGTTGATTATGTTATACATAGTTTTATTTGCCCTTGCTTAACCTAATTGTCCGTTGTGCCTTCAGGTACACATTCAATCAATCCGAAAATAATGTTGGTTTATTACTTCTCTTGGATAAATCTCCAAGGATGAGGTATTGGGGCACTATGGCAACCATAAAAATTCAATTGTATCCAATCTGGAGAACTTTCCTTTATTAACCAATTAATTAAGGAAAATAACTAGGAAAATTTTATTCCCCTAAAATCTCTGGATTTTACAATCCTCCCCCCTTAATGAAATTTCATCCTCGAAATCCAGTCCTGATCCTCAACACCTAAACCAGTATCTTCAACGGTCTCGGACGGTGCTTATGCCTCCTCGATGGTAAGATGATAGACTCATTCATGAGTCATTGGTCTCTGGTTGGAGGAAGATGGTTGACTGGTCCCAGTTGTTTTCCCTTTCTTCTCACCACCTTGTTGACCCTGCACAGGTGCAACTGACTGTCTGGAGGCACCAAAAGACTGCTGGGGACCCTGAGTTCCTCCCCCTGTACTCTGTCCTGTCTAATATTTTGGACACTGGGCCTTCCTATGCTCTAGGCTGCCACAAACAAAACATCCCCTTGTGATTCTCAGGCACTGGGCCTTTTTGTGTGGCCCTCCACACTCATAGCATCTAGAGGGTTGAGACACCCCGCCAAAGGAACTTCCACCACTAGATGCGGCTGACGAACCAGAGGGCCTTCCACAAGGCTGGAACTTGTGCTCAGACCTTGGTTTCCCCGAGCTCTTCCCTGACGACTGTCCTTGACTGTTACCTTGCCCCTTATACTTCTTCACCCTTTAGGGTGACCCTTGTGAGTCATTCTGATTGATAGCCTCAACATACTTTGCTCGAGCCACAGTCTTAGAGTAGGTAGTGCACATGTGTCCTGACACAATCTTCTTCACAAATGGCCGTAACCCATCCTCAAATCGACGTACCCTACTCTCCTCTGTGGGTACCATGTTAGGAAGGAATCGAGCTAGTCTGTCGAACTCTACCTCGTACTGCTCGACTGTCATGCTACCTTGCACAAGGTGAGCAAGTTGCTGCTCCATCTGTACTCGTCATCCCCGGGGAAAGTACTTGGCAAAGAAAACTCTCTTAAATTCCTCCTACGTCTAGAAGGGTTCATCCTTCCTTAGTCGCATCTCTCCAAGATACCAATCTTCTGCAGCTCCCTGTAACATGTAAACGGCTGTCCTGATCTTCCCTTGCTTCACTGACTTGGAAGACCTCGAAAGTCTTCTCCATCTCCCTGATCCACAACTCTGCAGCCTGAGAGTCAATAGCTTACTCAAACGGTCGGAGAGAAGGTCTCCTGATCTCCCCTAACAGTCCTTTGCTACCACTAGCTGATACTACAGGGGATGGTGGAGGTTGTGCCTGCTGCTGCCTCATCTCCTGAATAAGCCCCATCATTTCACCCATCGGGTTGATCATGCTAATGGGAAGTACCTCCCCCCTCAGATCTTGGCCCGCTGTCTGTGGCCCTACAGCTTTAGATTGAGCAAGCAGCTCCTACTCAACCTCCATCTCAACTGGTGGTGTTGGAACGTCATCCACCTGAGGTTGGGGCACCTCCTCTCGGTGCGGCCGTCCACGTCCGCCTCTACCTCTCATCATCGTAACTCTCTGCAAACAAGTAACATGTCAGGTATTCGTTCAAAGTCCTAATCTACCTAATCCAACACTCTGTTATACCTACTTGACTAAGTCACTAGGGAAACTAAGGTGTCCATTATCTGCATTACTCAGATACCATATTAATCTGTCAAGCACCGACCCGGATCCCAGGCCTCGAGCGCATGCACAGACCGGCCGTACCCAAGTAGAGGCGCACCTCACTCGGATACAAGGCCTAAAGAAATCCTAGCAGATAACAAATAACTCAAATTAAATAATCAGATACTATCAGAGTCACAACGAAAATAAAATCAATAAGGGTTTACATGCCCTAAATATGGTCGAGGCCCTATAAGGGTCCTTCAATCTCACACTCAAGTAAACCTGAGGTTCTCGCACCTCAACAAAGTCAGCCAAGCCCCTTGCACACCTCCCGAGTCCGAGTCACCTACTCCTCGGGACCTGAAAAGGAAAGAAAGGAAGCAAGTACATGAGCTTTCAAATGAAAAGCTCAGTAAGTACCCTGCAGGAATCACAACGAACATGATATGACAATAAACGTATCTGTCACGCCCCGACCCGAACTCCGGGACCTCGAGCACGTGCACAGACCGGCCGTATCCAAGTAGAGACAAGCTCAACTCGAATACAAGGCCTAAATGTGAATCAACAGATAACATAACATGAATAATCTCAAGTCCAAAAGAACATAGAGTTATAAGGGTCCATAGGCCCTATACAAGTCTGGTCCCTATACGGGTCCTTATAAAAAGGGAACAATTCTTAAAATATAAGATAAGGGAGACCCTCGGACCTCGGCTCTTCTAGATAAACTCTCCTCAGCACCACCCCTAGACCTCGGGATTTGTAAAAGAGAGAAAGAACAAATGCATGAGCTTTCGAATGGAAAACCTAGTAAGTACCCCTGCAGGGTCACAAAGAGATAATAATAGCATGTTAAATAAAAGGACCACGTCCCAAGAAACATAACTCTAGGAGTCTACCACAAATGAATCCAAAGGCATGACCCTTAACAACAGAAGCCCTCAAGCTCTGTGTTGAGTTTCAAGAAAACTCAAGGATCACTCCCTACGCCAAGATATCCAAATTTACTTGTCAGAACATGACCCTCGGGTCGCTCGACCCTCCTGGCCGTAAGTCCAGAGGTACCACCTCTCATACGTGTTAACACGGTCAGCGTACCATTCCCACTAACGGGTAAGACCACCAGAGAATCGCCTCTCTAGCACGACAGGCTGAAATGCCAGGGGGTCATGTCCCTGAACATTTCCCTATCGGAGCTCCCACGCACCACTAAGTCCGGGTAGTAGACCACAACAAAACCAGAGATACCAACATCCCGAAATCAACATACACGCTCAACAGGAATCTAAAGTAGATAAGGATGCATGTATGACATCAATGAAGCATAACAAAGCATATTCAAGTTCAAAGAAACTCTGAAGAGTAGGTACTAGGCAAGTGTACTTACCTTCTGTTGGAACTAGATGTCCTCCTAGTTTTCTCTTGAGTGCCTTACAACTTCCCGAGACTATCTGGCATACAGAGTTGTTGTTAAAGTCAAGATTCTAATAAATCCCTCTATCTCTTGTTGCACATGCATGCCTACCGTTCTGTTGGGGCTAGGCCCACTAACTGGTCCTAATGACCATCTCCCTGGTTATCGGCCCTTTTTCCCTTTTCCATGTCCTTCAGTTGACTCTAGACCCAAACTTGGTCAACCCTAGTCAATTTTACTTTCTTTGTCGAGTTTGAACACTAATTGTCCGTCTCGAGTCAACTTAGTTGAATTGGGCCCATCTCCTAAGTCCATTAAACAATTTAATACTAAATCTGACTTACGTAGCTATTTGAGCCCAGCCCATTGGGCCTCCAACCAATGGACTTAATCTCCTTCTAACAACTTGATTCTTATCTTGGTCTACCTTAGCCATTTAGCCAATCTAGTTTGATCAATTAATTAGACCCAAAACAAATGTTAGACCTAAGTTTACTTCAATCTCTTTAATTGACCAAGTAGTCAATTATCACGACTTTATGTCTAGGTCTATCCCACTTAATTAATCAATTCAATTAATTTAATGATTTACCTTTGGCTCTAGGATGACTAGCTAGTTGAACAAATCCAATCATCTCCATCAATTATTTTAACCAAATTGGTCCATTTGATTTAATCCGACTTAGACCCAAACCCACTTAAATTGGACTAATCCAACCCAATAATCCTACTAGGTTGACCTAATCCGTCTTGAACCCAAACTTGATTAACCTTAATCAAGTTCAATTACATTTAGTTGATTTAATTAATTAATCAAAAATTAAATTAATTAATTAAACAACTAATTGCCCTTTTATTTATTTATTTTTTATTAGTCCAAGACCTAGGTTTTTAATTAAACCCAACACTTGGGCCCAACACAATAGATGAGCCCATATGGCTAAATCAAATCTAATAAAAACCTAACTAAATTAATCACTGATTTTGTCACACTTTCTAAAGTTTTAATTAATTATTTAATTATTGTTTTTTTTCCTCTCTTCTTCATCTCTCTTTCCTCTCGGCCGAGCTCTCCCCCACGTTTGTGTCCGACGAGATCACCGCCGTCGAACCATGCCTCGAAAGGGTCTCTGTGCCTCCAAATGAAGCGAAGCGAAGGATCGCCTTCTTCCCCAAGAGGTTGCTGGCTCCACCACGCTCCGCTGCGCTCCCCCCTTCCCCAACTAGTACAGCCCCAACTCCGGCGAGCAACCATTTCCCCTAACTATATATGCAGGGACCCTAGAAGCTACAAAATGAAGAGGGGAGACTTACCGAAGAGATCGCCAACAGCTTGAGCTCTCCCGGAAGGCTCTCCGACGACTTCGAGCACCTTCTGTCTTCTCCAACAAACCCGAGGGCTCCAGTGGCGAGTAGTTCCTCTCCTTTCTTCTCGGTCTCCTTCTCCTTTCAAGGGTCTCTGCAGAAGATGCGAGCGCGACCAACAACTCCCTCAGACTCTTCTCTGCCACCACTGGTCACCGGCGCCGGGGCCTCCTTCTTTATCGCTCTCCTCTGCGCTTGCCTGTCCCTTCTTGAAGGCAGAGGCTACTCTTATAGCTAGTGGAGGCGAGTCTTTAGGGGTTCTCGAGTCGTTAACGCCGGTAACGGCCGGCTCTTCAGCTCGTAACGGCCGGGAGCGAGCGGGGCTCGCGCTGCCGTTGGTAGCTGAGGGAGGGGGAGGGATGCCTCAGGATCAGGCTTCACAGATGTAAGGTAAGGATCGCTTGATCCATTTCAACGGCTAGGATTAAATTAGAGAGCCTCGTATCCAGCAATCCTCAGATAGAAGATTAAGATTTAATCATGAACCAACGGCTGGATCTCGATCCAGTGCCTCGGATCTGACTACGCTCAGATCAAGGGCTGTGATTTAAAACAAATCAACGGCCATATTATAATCCATCGCCTCGGACTTAAACTGATCCGTAGATGAGGGGTCTAGATTGACCCGCACCGTGAGACTACTCTTATCTCCTTCCCCCTTGGTGCCTTGGATCCAACACTCGATCAGGTGGATCGTGTCTTGGCTTGCCACGTGGCTTCACTGAGGTCGTACTAACGCCTCGCGATCAGTCACGATATGAGATAATCTAATCTCAGCCGTTGCTTATATTGTATAAGGGTTTTCTCTGGAAAATTATCCAGAGATCCCTCCTTTTATTTAAGTTACAAATAGGTCCATCACTGAGAGAAGGAACAATTCCCTTTTAGTCCTTGGTACTTTCAAAATTACCAAAAGGTCCTCCGAACCCTGCATTAACCCTAATTGGGGTTTTTTTGTCCTTTAATTTCTATTTTCTTCCACTTAATTAATTTATTTAATTACTTAGGAAATTTCCAAAAATTTTTAAACTCATTTTATTCCCATAAAATCCTTGGATTTTACAGTATCAAACCATCAAGGTCAACAACAAGTGGGGACCACGCCCGAAACCACCAATTTCTAGGGGTCTCAGACCTACCACAAAGATCTAAACAAAGTTAGGGACCCCTAACACAAACGCAGACCTCAGGCTCTGGAAAAGGAAATCGATAAGTGTCCCCTGTCAACATCATCAGCCTCAGTTGGAACGACCCTCTGGTCTTGAGTCGGTAGCGTTACCTCCTGTGCACGTCGACGTGGTCAGCGTATCAATCCCATTGACGTGACGGACAACCAGAGTTTCACTCCCCCTCTGGGATAGGATGCCAGAGTTGCTGGGGTGTCCCTGTCCCCGCACGCCTTGCAAACGTAGCACCCAGGCTCCACAGATCCGGGCGAAAAACTAACCAACAACTAAGGATGCCAACATTCCGAAAACAACCATACATGCTTAACAGGAATCTAATCAATATGGAAAACATAAATGCATGTATATCATCAACAAACATCAATCCAACATATCATGAAGCATGATAACAATATCATGAAAATAGCAAAGCCAAGGAATACATATAGCAAGGTCAACGAAACCCATTGGTGGGTGGGAGCTAAGCAAGTGTACTTACCTCTATGAACGAAGTCTGGAACCCTACGGGACTCCCACCTGATGCATCTCTACGTCAAAATCTGATAACAATAACCCTGACTTAGTATTATCACCAAATTAACGTGATTATTATTTATGTTAGTGTTAATGTAAAAATTCAGATTATTCTACGCAGTCCCAAATAACAGCTCACAACTTTTGATTCAGGAACCCGTTTGAGTTGATCTAATACTCGTTAGAAAGATCTCTTCCTCATCTTTCTAACAATATATTATACGTCTCCATCGGATAATCACAGGTTGCCCAACTATCCCTCGAAGGGGACATCCAACTTTACTAACTTGATTAACTTAATCAACTCAAACCACCAGTTTTAACTAACCAGTTAACACTTTGGGTTCCACTTAACTCATTCCAAATCACTTAAACCCTCAACCAAACATGACCTCTATTATCCCATTTGATGTGTCAACCCTCAAAGCACATCACTTCCTCACAATGTGGGTTTGAACTCTGGCCCAATAATCATCATTATATTAACTTATAAGTTGACTTAGTCATGGGCTCCCTTCTCAATCCAACTAAGTGGGCCGGATCCATAAGTTAACTTTAATTTCCCCGTTAGACATTCATCAAACCCAACTTTGGGAGACCTACTGAACATTAACATATCCAAAATATTAACCATAACCCAATAAACCATTCACATCCTCATACTTTTAATGAATAGAAACTGGCCCTCGAATGGGTTGTTAAACTTGAAGGCCACTAATGAACTTAATTCATTATTTCTCAGCACAACAATACTCTCCAGGTTCATCTCTTCCTCTGTTTAGAGGGTAGGTCTTACCACTATAGTTCACACTCGACCTCACTACTTTCCTTACACTTTATAAATCTCCCCATCCACAAGGCAACAACTACAACACCAACCGCTCTCTAATGCAAATAAAATCCCTTTATAGATTTATTTAGCATATTATTACAGCCTTACACGTATTTACATCTCAAGTACTAATCTATCGCCATCTAGGAGATCCTATAAATCATGCATACTTGGTCACATCATCAAGACTTTTGCATACACATTGACAGACCCTCATTAATGTTCAAATTGTGCTTGAATATACCAACAGAGATCACTATACCATGCCTTGCTCCTTATCAACTACAACCAAGGAAACACAAAGTTAATGACCATGTTTGTTAATAATCTTCTGTCAATTCTCTAGACTCTATTAAACTATATCTATGCCTTCTACTAGCCTCATGCATACCTTTAACCATCCACCGAGAACCAGATCTCTCCCTTTTAATCACACAGCCATGTCTGTAGGGATCTAAAGCATGTTTACAAGATCTGTCACCTTCAAAGGGTTTTCATTAAATCATGCCTGTGTTCTTCTAGCAAACACTTCATCTAGAACAGATCATGTTCTCGACTACCATTAATAAACACTAACCAGAATCGGATCCTTTAACATGCTTTGAGGACTCTTGAAGTTCACCATCTAAAAGCATTAATCATTAACCCTTAACTCTCGTAAACATGCTTTAGATCCCTAAAGGCATACTAAAGACCTTCATTAACCCTCTTGCTTATACAAAACCTCTACACCAAGATAATATCAGCAAAGAACAAATCCCTCAACTTATGGACCTATCTATCCTTCATGCATGTACGCAGGACTGGATACAAAAACCAGAGAGCAAGAGGCTTACCTAGCTGATCTCCGTCATGCTCGTGGTATACTCTCCCGGTGACTGTGTTGTCCCGACGTCTGCCACGCCCAACACCGCTTCCCACAAGGGTGACGACCTCGCCTTCCCACTGTTTTTCTTCGGGGACTGGGTTCCGCGCTCACGCACAATGATCGTTGTTCTCGGCCTCTCTGTCTCTCTCTCTTCCTTTCAGGTCGCAGCCGCCGGAGGCTCCTCTCTCCTTGGTTGCTTTTAGGGTTTCGAGGGTGCTCGATTTTCTAGGGTTCTCAGACACATGGAAAGAGGATCACAGCTCCGTTGATGGCGCGATCCCGGAGACAATCCGATCTCTTCCATGGCTGGCCGATCCCGAAATCAACGGAGTCTTGGTCCGTGACGTCGCTGTGGCAGGCGCATTGCCTTCTCTAGCCATCCGATGATCGCGGAGAAGACAAGAGTTGCGCGGTGGCGCGTTCGCTGGTGGAGGAAACACTACTTACGCCTCGGGATTGGTTTTCAAATCATATAGACGGTGGATCTTCAGTGGTGTGCTGGGAAACCGCGGAGAAGGAATCCGGTTCCCACGCGAGGCGTCACGCGCTTCTTCATCAAGTTTCAATCCAAGCCGTCAAATTCAAAATGAGAATCTCGTACATGCATGGATGAGGGAAGCTTTAATCCACGTGTGTTTCTTTTTATTTTCTATTATATTTCATATTTTTATATTATTGTTTTTTATCTTTAATCTAGCCACGTGTTTTTGATTCTTTATTCAAAACCAATCCTGCAGGCTGCAGCCATTAACCTTCTCTTGTTTAGATAAATGTTATTTTTATTTATTATTATTATTATTATTATTATTGTTTTGAATTCAATACCTGAGTCATAACTATATTATATAATATAATATACTAATATATATATATATATAGATATATATATATATATATATATATATATATATATATATATATATATATATATATATATATATATATTATCCGTCAAATCATGTCTTTTTTTATTTTTATTCCCATAAAAATTCAATTGTATCCAATCTGAAGAACTTTCCTTTATTAACCAATTAATTAAGAAAAATAACCAGGAAAATTTTATTCCCCTAAAATCTCTGGATTTTACAGACTGGCCTCACCCGGATACAAGGCCTTAATAGTCAGAAACATATATCACATATGCAGTGGAAAGTATAAATATGACACAAAGCAGAGGAAATAAAACCCAAAGTGGGATCGATCCTCACTCAAAAAAGAAGCAAGTCCGCAAACCTCTACTCCAAAGACCCGGTGTTAAGCTATCTCGCTCCTACCCACTAGCCACAACTTGAAATAGGAAGGAAAAACAACTGGGTGAGCTTCGGGAAAGTTTAGTAAGCACCCGCTAAAAACATGAAATCAACCCTCGAAACAAAACAATAAGAGACTAGATAAGATGTACTCGAAGTAATCTAATAGAAGTATAAAAATAGTGTCGGGGATCATACTGTGTGAAGAGGTTGGAATCATAAAACAAGAAAAGGGTTATGTCAAAAATCCATAGGCAGACATACAGATTCTAGTAGTCAAGCACTGGACAAAGTCAAGCATATCAAATATCACTATAGTAAATCATCAGCAAGATAAAGTATTTAAAGCAATATGCAAGGCAGACGGAATCCTAAATCATATAATTAACAACTCATCTTCCTGGCTATCAGACAAGATCAGCTAAATCACGGTCGAAGCCATTGAGGTGGACACACATGTCCGGTAGCGCTACCATAAAGAGACGTGTCGACACGACCAACATTTACTTCCCACTACTGGGACCCCACTGGCTAGATACAAAACAGGATGCCAACGTCACTTCCTACTGGCGGGGTATAAAACAAGATGCCAGTGTTTACTACCCCGCTAGTGCCAGCATTCACTTCCCAGTGACAGGGTGCAAAACAGGATGCAAGTGTTTACTCCCCACTGGCAGGGTACTAAAAATCTAGGTTGGGAGATGAAACCAAACAAACTACGCACGAATCATGTATATTGCAAATCAGTTTATATGAAAATAAAACATGCAATTTTTGAGGCAGTAAAATCGGATCCAAGATGATCTCAGTAGTCACATGTAAATTAGGAAATTATGCATGACATACTAATCAGAAAATCCAGGCAAGCATGTCCTCGGGTTTTACATACAAAAAATAGTCCAATTAAAATCATTTAATAAAAGCATATATATGATTTCCATAAAATTAAATATTTATTTATAAAATTCTTACTTTGAGAGTGATATTGCGTTACGTACTTACTTGTTTCAGAGAGAACCAAATCAGTCAGTATCTCCCCCTGACGCAACTTTACGCTCTTAGCCGATATATGGTAATTCAAATCAATCGTAGTATACTGACAAGTACATAGCAGATATTTACCCATAATCGGGTTTATGTGCGTTAAGCATATACTTAATGTATTCACTAATCACTAGGGTGGTGTTCAACTAATTAACACTCCATTAATCCTACCCATGATGGTATTAAATCAATGCTTCCTCCTAATGGGTTGGGTTCGATCACTTGAGAGCGTGCTTGTCTCCTTTGAGAAACAGGCCTATCTCTTAGTTAACCCTCTTAAATGGGTTGTGAGTGGCTATCGGGCTCAGTCCATTTACTATCACTAATACAACCATTCTTTGAAGGATTAGTTTTACCAATATAATCTCAAAATCCTTCTCCTTACAACTAAGGCTCCGTTTGGGTAAGAGGAATGGAAAGGAGAAGAATGGGTAGGGGAATGAAAATGAAAAGAATGGGGAGGGGAATGATTACCTTGTTTGGATGAGAGGTAATAAGAAGGTAATTTATTGGGAATGAGAAAAGTAAAAGAAAGAGTTGTGATAACATTACTTTTATACCCTTGATATAATAAATAAATTTATTTATTTATAAAATACTTTGTATATCGTTATTCCATAAAATAATTATGATTAATTTTTTTAATTAAATAAATCATTATAATTAAATATAAATATCTCAATTTAACCATTTTTTAATTTAATTATTATTATTAAATTATTTAAATCAAATATCTCATATAAATAACTTTGTTATAAAACCAGGTGATAATTCACCTAATCATTTAATTAAGATATTTTTAATTTAATAATAATAATAATAATAATAATAATAATAATAATAAATTATTAATAACTAATTATAATAATTATTTTAATTAATAACTAATTATAATTAAATTATTAATTGTAATAATTAAATTAAAAAATATCTTAATTAAATGATTAGGTGAATTATCATAAGGTTTTATAACAAAGTACTTTAATTATTATAATTAGTTATTAATTATAACAAATAATAAATAATAATTATAATAATTAATTAGTTATTAATTATAACAAAGTAATTAATTAGTTAAGTAATTATAATAAATAATTAGTTATTAATTATTGCAATTAATAATTTAATTATAATAATCAATTAGTATAATTAAACATAGGATAAAATGAGTCATTTGCCCATTTCCCCTACGGAGGGAATGGTCATTCCCCCCAATTTGGCCACTCCCCTCTAGAGGGGAGTGGCTTCCCTTACAAAGGGGAATCAATCCCTCCAATGGATATCCAAACATGGGTATCCATCCTTGGGGGGAATCATTCCCTTTTGTAAGGGAATGAATCCTCCAATCCAAACGGGCCCTAAGTGAATATCTCATCCATGAAAGTTGGTCACGCCCTTTCTACTTGTGCTAACTTATTGATTCAGAGAATGGGTCTACAAATCTCTACTTATACATTTAGGCTCATGATTGACTAATAACTATAGTGGGTTGTGGCCCACTACTAAGATTAAACTAAACAACAATGCAAACTCTTATTCACACATTAATCTACTATGATTATTTTCTCCCATGCAAGATTAACTACAAGAGATCCATAATGCACATCCATAGCCTATTCATGCACTTAGTGATGTAGTCTCGTGTCTTTGTCTTCCCACTGATGCGATTAGGTTTTAACTAAGGTTGCACATTAACTAACGTACATTTAGTTCATGGATAGATGCATTTCATTTCTATTAATTTATCGTTCACCTAGCCGTATGTTCATAGGTTAATCAAGAACACATAAGGCTCTTAGCCTCAAGTTAGGCCCCAGGCTGGTCGGCTCACTTTAGACTTAGTAAATCACTAAATTTACGACCAAACCTCGGTCCTCCCTTCTAACTCTTGCACAAGTTTTTTTATTCAATCTCTTATAATACCATGTATTTATCCGTTCATGAGTCTATCAACTCGTTTCGCTGAGCTACAGAGAGTTTAGGGTGCTCACCGGTCTTGTGGCCACAACGGGTTCACCACCCCCGTCCGCCAGTAGTGCCGCTGACTTTCTTTGGTCGTTGGGCTCATCAGTGGCTCTCCAGCTTCCAACATTAGCAAGAGAAGATTAGCATTTATCATAGGTCGTGGTCAGCTTTCAGGAGTCTATGATAACTCAAGTCAGACGGAAGAACGACCGGCGGAATAGACATATCCTTAGCTCACTATTTTCGATAGAGTTCAGCGGTAAAGGATCGCCGGCTCTACCGCCTCTCCTCATCGCTCGTTTCCCAAGTCCTCTAACGAGTAGAGCACGGCTGAGATCTCTGTAGGTTCTTTGGGACAATAGAGGTGCGATATCTATCTTGCTATGCTGATCGTGACCCTTGGCAGAGGAGCTCTGGCTCCTTATAATCCCCGAGGCGACTGAGTTATGGACTCGAGGTGGAAGTGAGATGATGAGACAACTCGCCACCTTTCTCCGTCAGAGAACAGGAAATCCCGCAGCATTCAGTCCGTAATGCACGGCCAAATCTAATCTGTATTCGCGACCAGAGGCTGATGAGAGATAATAGAGGAAACTCATTTCCCTTCCTATAGTGTGTCCACTGCTCTCCACATGGCGTTTCTCCCATTATAGGCTCCGGTTTGTTTTGAGAAACTGTTTCTCTTAATCTTCATGTGGTTCTTTTTAATCCGGTTCTCATTTCATAAGCACATGTCATGATCTCCGGGGTGCGACTATCCCTTTTTACTGATCAAACCTTGGTCTCCGCCTTAATTATTTAGTATTTAAAATCTCATGATTCTAATGACTTGTATGAGTTACACTTTATAAAGACACCCAAACTTCATTAGAGGTTACATGCAAGTCCTTCATAGTTAAAACCTCATGGGTGGTGAGTTGTACATTTAAATCCCACCATTTCTTGAATTTATAAGTGTATTAAGTGGTAACATTTGCATTTAATGTTAGGGATATAGTTGATATGCCCTAGACCCAATCTCTTATGCAATATTTTGACCACATTTCAAACAATGTAGTTTGATTAATATATGGCATTAACTTTCTTTTGTTATCATATTAAGTGTTTAATATGATAATGTTCTTGATTAAATTTAGAGACTTGTCATTATGATGTAGATCATAATAATGAGAGTCAAGCCTTAAACTATTTAATCTAAATTGTTCTTGATCACAGGATAATTAAGACTAAGACATTAGTGATCCGATTAGATCAATATATGTGTGATAGTCTCTATAAAAATAAAGATTAGTTGATCTCATTAACTAAATCGCATATATAGATGATGCATATGGAGATATGATAAATTGTCGAAAGGATATTCTCTTGAAGAATGTGATATAATAGTTTCCTTTGACATGAGATCATCATAGTAATTGACAAGTTATTTATCATACTTTGATTCCGGACAAGTATTGCCTTAGGACGGTAGTTGAAAGGATATTGGGTATGATTAAATACTTGAAGAATTAATGATTGATCAAGATGGAATCTGTCAACTCTTGGTAATGAATTTGAGCTCTATGTTCTCATTATTTATAATGACTAAATTAAGACCTTGGCAAGCGCAATTGAATGTAGAAGAAAAGAATTTCTTAAGTTATTCGTTGGTCGGTTATAATTGACAAGAATCATAGTTGGCAACCTATTGGGATTTAACAGTCCAACCATATCCCAAGGTTTACCCGAAGGTTTATAGATAGAAGGAAATATTACATTATTCTTCAACGGGTTTTTGAGAGTAATTGTATAATTCATGCTATTCGGTCGTTAAGGAGTGTTGCTAGACGCTAACCTTGATTAGTAAATTAGTGTGACTAATTTTCTACTGGCTTAGTATTGAACCTATGGGGTCACACACAAACAAGTGTTCTGATCTTTGATAAAGGATTAATTATTTTATTATTTGATTATTAAATTAGATTATTTGATTAATCAAATAAATAAAGTAATTAGTCCAAATGGAATATTATTATATTCTTTACTAGCATATAGAATATAAATAATATTATGGACAAATTGAATAATGTATGCATGTGGTGGTTTAGGGAAACCAAAGGCCACAGATGGTTTTGGTTTTGGTAAAACCAAAAAGGTTTTAGGAAAGCCAAAAGCCATATGCATGCTTGATGGTTTTGGGAGACCCAAAAGGTTTTGGAAAAACCCAAAAGCCACATGCATTAGATTTGGGAAACCAAAAGCCTCATGGTTTTGGGAAAACCTAGAAGCCAAATGAAAACACATATAATGGATGGGCTTGCATATGGTTTGGAAAGAAGGAGAGATGCAATCCATCAAGTGAGTTTTGAGAGTCAAAAACATTTTGTTCAATTTGTTAATCGATTCCATTTATCAAAGGGTTGATAGCAAAGATTGGTCTCGGTGTGGATTCGCATTGGATCTTCGCATTATCGAAGAGTTTAAGAACAAAAGGGAGAACCCACTTCCAAGGTATGTTTTAGATCCGATCTATAACATGTTAAATAAATTTTGAATGCAAATAGATCTTCCATCGGATTATTTCGCCTTCCGCTGCGTGTTTTGAACACCGTGATAATCCTACATTTAAGCCCTCCTATGTGGGTTAGACTCACTCATGCACTAATTTTGCAATTTATCCCTCCTTTTAGGGTCTATTTATGTGTGCCAATCAGATTTGGCGCTTCAATCCCTCATTTTTCTTAAAATTAATTATGGATTAATAGGTATTTAAGAAAGTTATATTAATCAAAATCAGGGGGCATTTACAACAAGATATTAGCTCACACAATAATCAAGATAAATCAACAACTAGGAAGTATGTAAGTAGGAGCAACATTGTAACAAAGTGTTGATCAAAATAATGATATATCAATTCTCAGACATGAAATGTTCTCAAACATCCAGATTTATTGTAACAATGAAATGATCAAAATAACAATGAATATGGAGTCCAAATTCCACACATCAATTCTCAAACATCCATGGCAATAGTTGGTCATTGACATTCAAAAGCATAAGACAATCACAATGTGGCTAATTTTTCCCTCGAGACCCTCCTCCTTGATTGCCCACTGTTTCAAACAATTCTTCCACCCAATACATTTTGAGCTCTTCATCTTTCGCTAAGAAAGATATAGCTCTACTTTCATCTACCATCAACCAATCATACGGCTTGTTGATCTCACGACCAAAGTAGCCATATGCTTTCAATTCCATTCACTCATTAATTAGGTCTTTTGCAAAGGCTAAAGTACTAGTGGAATTCATTGTTGCAAAAGCCTCATTAATCGTGCTATTCATCTCTTGTATTGCGTCAATTTCGGATATCAACTTTCTTTTTCCTTTTCCTTTTCTTGTTTGAGTGGAAGTCATTCCCCTTGGTTCTGAGCTTTTTGACTGCGTATGAATAGGTGTTGACAAATTTGCATGAAACTCTATCTCCTCAAAAGACATGTCATCAAGACAACCAATTTAAGGTGATTGGCAAAAGTTGATATTATCATACATATTTGTGCCAATTTCATCTAGAAAGTGAACAGTACGCAGTCCACTTGCTTGATCATTGCCACAAATAATCTCCAATAGGTCATGATCTTCATGTGGCTGGTTTAACTTAGGAAGCCATGAATCTTATAAAGAAGCGGCTTTCCGTAGAGGTCCACCTTTTATTGTCACCAGTTCTCTTGTTAGGGCTTCTTACTATTGACATTTATGCTCTGATGCTCTTACACTGTCCATTCTATAATTGGCAAACTCATAAGCAAAATTTTTTAAAGAATAACAGCTGAAGTTTTCTCAAAATAATTGGTAAATACAATAGAATGAAATTTGAAAATGGACATATTATAAAGGATAAGAAGTACAGAATTTGTCTGCATAACTATCAAAATTATTTGTCAACTACAAGCACAAAACATTAAAAAATAAAACAACCAAGAAATAGTAGTACAGAAAGTGCATTTTTTACATAAACAAAAAAAATAAGTATCCACTTATTTGCCCACATATTGCTTCTAATCGTTTCTTAGCATGCCACCCATTCTTGGGCATCTTCTCTTTGCTCCCTCTTGCTACTTTCTGAGGATGGTTGATAAGATGTCCATTCTTCCACAGATGGTATAAACACATCTTCACCCCCACTTAAGATGTAATTATGTAGAATACATGTAGCCAAGACTAGTTCAGCATGAGTTTTTAAAGGAAAAAATGGTCTAGATGTGTGAATTTTGAAATGACCCTTAAGAGAACCAAATGCATGTTCAATTGTTGAACGACCTGATGAGTGGGAAAGATTAAAATGTTCTTTATGGTTTGCCGATGTCCGTGAGCCAAACTCTTTGAGATGGTATCTGACACCCCTGGAAGGGGATATAAAACCTGGTCTTGTAGTGTACCCTGTATTAACCAACTAATACTTTCCTAGGAAAAAACAAAGATAATAATTAAGAAAAATATAATCATTAGCTTATTGTTATATGTTAACCCATATCAAGCTTTAGAAAGTGAATACCTTCAGGGACTAATAGGCCATTCTGCCTCTCAAGTGCATTAAGTAAGACTAGAGCATCGTGTGTTGAAACTTCCCATCCAGCAAGGACATAGGTAAAACTTAAGTCGAAGTCCAAGAAACAAGCACATTTTGTGGACGAAAACATTTTGTGTAGGATATGGTTTTCGTCCACAAAATGTTACAACTTTAGATGTAGGAATAGAAGCATGCATATGGGTCCCATTTAGCGCTCCAATACAGTCCTATCATTAATATTGTATAACTAAGAATTGTTTATAGGGTAGTGAATTCAATCTAAGTAGAAAATGTACCAATACCTTAAAATAAGGGTATAATGTACTAGCCCTCGATGGAATATATGTTGGGGTTTGTGTACTAGGTGGGTGTACGTACTCATCATGCAATTGGCCAACTGCGTAAAGCACATGACTGAAGTACTTGCTAATGGTCTCACTAGACCTAAGAAAATTATGCACAATGATACGATTGCGTTGGTCATGTCCTATAATGTGTAGGAACATCAACAGTTGTTCTTTGATGGTGATATGCAATGTATCTCTCAGAAGACCTTTTCGTCTCATGATAAGGCAAAGATTGAAAAAAGTGGATGTCCTTATACAGACCATATTGATACTAGTGGTGTCATTCCGGTTCACCTGCATGGAAAAATATTGTTCTCTAATTTCTATCCGACTATACGAGGTTTCTCAAGAAACTCTACATCATTTACTACGCAAAAGTAATTTGACGACATAAGTCACAGATAAAAATATAGTAGTATGAGAGAACGTAGTTGATGTACCTGAGGGCGTGGGTCCTAAGTGTGCTGGCCTTTGACCATATCGTGTTTTACATCACCTCTGTGCTGAGTGTAGTCCAATATTCGAGCTCTGACCTCTTATGCGGTATGACGGGGTCGAGGGCATCGTACTCGGGCGTCCGGGTGATCTAGTGTCATCTTGGATCCTCCATTCCATTCAACCCAACATAGCTCTCAGTGTAATCTACTCAGATACGGTAGCAGCAGTTTGAAGCGACCTCCATGATAGATTCTCTCAAGGAGACAATTCAAGAATCTATCAAATTCAGCAAGAAGTTGTAGAATGTCGCCAACGATCCCTCTCTATTTCTTCATACTACACAAACTTAAAAGCCTTTGGGACGAGCTTGAATCTTACCAGGTGCCTATTGCATGTTTCTATAACATGTTGAAAAAGATTGCTATTTAGAAGAAAATAAGAAAGTGATGCAGTTTTTTATAGGACTAAATAAACCTTATTCCCAGGTTCATAGGGCGATCTTGATGATGAGTCCACTTCCAGACACACGAAGACTCATGGGTTGATTCTCCAACATGAGAGGTCGATGGAGATAGTAGTTCACGACGAGATACCATCAATTTCATATGTGATGCAAACAACTTGCGCAACAACACCAGTTGCAGCAGGCACCTCTTCTTCTTATCACAAGGATTTGTAATGTACTTATTGTGATCAAAGAGGACATCTGTTGATCGATGATATTATTTGATGGTTTCCCAGTGGGCCAAAAATGGTATAGAAAAAGTGTCAAGCCTAGAAACAAGAAACCTGCTGATGTTAAAATGAATAAGAACCCAACCAATGAAAGTCTAACCTTCACTGCTTAAGAATATAAGCAGACCATGGCCTTGTTTCACAACAAACACGGTAATAATGGTAATGATCAACCATTAGCAAATACGATAGGTATATTTACACCCAGTTGCAATAATATTGAGCATGATGCATATTCAACTTTATATTGGATTGTGGATAGTGGAGTAACTGATCACGTATCACACCTCTCACCTACACATAATAAAATTAAGGTCTTTCATAATTTTGTTGGTCTACCTAATAGAGAACGAGCAACCATTAAAAGTGTAGGATCCATCCAATTGTCATTAGATTTAACCTTGGAGTTCTTCATGTGCCTAACTTTTGTGTGAACTTAATATTTGTGAGTAAATTGACTCAGCCTTTGAGGTGTATAGTGATATTTCTTCCAGATTTGTCTATTGTGTAGTACATAGATACAAGAAGAACGATTGGTCTGGCCAAGCATTTTAATGGTCTCTACTATCTCACACCAACCCAAAACCCTCGCCTTATCAACCATATCACCTGAACTTCTGACCTTTGGCACTAAGGCCTCAGACATCCTTCAGCCGCACGTCTCCATACCCTATCCAAATCTTTTCCAGGTATTATTTTCCATTCCAAGCATTTTTGTGAAATTTGAACCTTAGCAAAACAAATTCAATTATCCTTTGTTTCCAGTTCAATAAAAACAATTGCACCTTTTGATTTGATTCATTGCGATATTTGGGGACCACACAAAATTCACACACATTCTGGCGCCCGATATTTTCTAACTGTCGTCGATGACTATACTCATTTTACTTGGGTCCATCTCATGAGTTTTAAATCAAATACCCAATCTTTGTTGAAATCCTTCTTTTCTTGGGTTAAAATGCAATTTTATTGAGATATTAAAATTTGACGTTCCAATCATAGTTATTAAACCCAGACCGGCCCGGCGGTCCGACCGGTCAACCCTGTGACCAGGTGCTTAAACCGGTCCGGGTCTCTAATTGGCCTGTTTAAGCAATCGACCCAGCTTGACTCGGTTTGACCTGGCCGGATTTCTATGACCCAGCCGGGTCAATGATTTTTTTTTCTAAAATGGCCATTTTACCCTCAAATTTTTAATGTTTTATGATATATTAAAGGGAAAATTATGTAATTTTATTAAAATAAAAAATTTAAAACTAAATCCCTAAATAAATGATTCCGTATGGATTGTGATTTTCTTTGTCATCTGACACATTATTCAGTAATGCATTCCAGAGACCTTTTTTATGTTAGGGATGTTGAGCATGGCATGATTCAGATGAGAATTGATAACATATTTGTTTTTTTTTCCTTCAATAATTAATAAATATTATATATTATTACACATTAAAAAAATTTATAATTTTAAAAATAATATTTAAAAATATTTATATTAAGTTATTAACCCAACATTGACCCGAATGACCCGACAGTTGAACCAGTTGACCCGTAACCCAAAGCCTCAGCCGGGTCAATGCCCGGGCTGGGTTTGATAATTATGGTGCTGATAATAGGGGTGAATTCAAATCAATGGGTTCTTTTCTTGAAGAACATGACACTATTTTTCAGCACACTAGCACTCACACTCCTCAACAAAATGGGGTGGTAGAGCGTAAACAACGTCATCACTTAAATGTAGTTCGCGCCCTCAGATTCCAAACCAATTCACCATTAAAATTTTGGGGTGAGTGTGTCCAAATAGCCTGCTACCTTAACAATCGTTGATGAGTTCATAAATATACATATTTTATATCACATTTACATGCACTTTGCATATATTTTGGCGTGGTTTCTTCAACTTTTGTGTGTTGCTGGGTGTTTTGTGTGATTGGACAGATAATCAGGCACTCAAGATAAAAGAAGCAAAAAGAGGATCAATTCTGATCAAAAGAAGCCAGAAAAACATTCTCCAGATAAGAGATTGATTAAGTGGTAATTAAAAGGGGTGTTCTTTGACAAAGGGGCAAGAAATAGAAGGGGAGATTAAGCTGTGAGTAGTCTGAATGAGCTGCAGAGGTCTAGAATTTACTACAAGAGATACTAGACTCCAAACATAATCTCCGCTATTCAAATTAAAGAAATATGAGTAAGGAACACCCAGTTAAAATTTCAGGTCAATCCGAGTTGATTTCGTCATCCAATTGATGAAGAATGCGCGAACCAGGAAAAGTACAAGGGCGGTACAAGACCGTGTCACTCTCTATATCTCAGAAACCGCTCAGAATCTATCCAGAAGTTATCCAGAACTTATCCGGACATTTACACGGGCGTGTACAAGATCCACACCGGAGTGTATACCTCAAAATTACTCAAAACCCCGTGAATTCAAATCCAAAGTTATCCATAATCACACGCGGACTCTACACACCCATATGGCATCAAATTGAAGTCTATAAAATGATGTTAGATCTGATTTATAGAGGAATCTTCGAGCAGAGGCCCAGGGGACTTTTGGTGTATCTAGGAATCGACGGCTAGGGTTTCGGAGAGAAGTCGAAGGCGGAGGAAGCATCGTGTCAAGGTGTCTATGAGTCTTCTTATGTCTTCCTCCTTATTTATAGTGATGCTTGTCATTAGTATGAGAGGCTAAACCCCTCGTGGTGCCTCGGGTCCTTGAACTCTTAGATGAACTTGTGAATCTTTATCCCTCTTAATATAAGTTTCCCTTTTTATTTATTTCTGCGAATTGTCTATGTCTGCCTATTCGTATGGTTTGTTAGTGCGAAAGCGCTAGCTATACTATTAGAATTGCTGATGCATGACGAGAGATCGTGCTCTAGCTAGGTCTTAACATAGACAATAGAGGGGTTGCACGCCGAGAGATCGGGTGGTCGCTTTGGTTGCTTTACAACAACAACTCAATTTCCGGATTAGGGTAAAATATAATACTAAGAACCATAGAACACCAATAAGAATACAGTCGTACGTTGAGAAGCCTCCGTATGGGACTAGGGTTTGTTTGCCCAGAGATCGGGACCAAACTAATTTCGGGTTCTTCATGGTCCAGGAATAGATAAAATTAGGTTACTTGTATTAGAAGATTAGTCATGAGGGATTCTTAGGGGATAGTCTCCTAATTCATAAACCCTAGATTGCCAACTGTCAACTTTGTTTAGTTTAAATTTGATTCTAATTAGAATAAATTCATTACCAACCATATTTTCTGAGCTAGGTAATAGAGTTCTAGTGAGTATTAGTGCCGGTCCGTGTAGATTCGACTATCCTACCCTGAGGGTACTTTACTACTTAAGCGACCCCATGCATTTGTGGGAGAGCAGCACTATCAAGTTTTTGGTGCCGCTGGTAGGGATCATGCTCTAGGAACATTAGGGTTTTGTTACTCTAGCTATCTCTGTTTTAGGTTTAGTTTTATTTTCTGTTGTGGTTTATCTTATCTTATTTTCCTTTTTATCCAAAAAAATTTATGAAAAATATCAAAAAATCAAAAAAATTCAAAATATCAAAAATATCTAAAAAAACACAAAAAACAAAATAACTATAAGTTAAAATAAATAAATAAATAAAAAATTATCCTGATTTTAGATTTGCATTATCTTTTGTGCCTAATTTTAAATTTCTATTGAATTGATAATGTCTTTTGTTTCAAGAGATGGGCATTATACCTAGTTCAATCTGTCATAATATGGGCAACCATGTTTGGAAGATCTCCTTACGTACTACACTCATCGTAATATCGCAGCATCAAAAGAGTTAGAGGCTATGAAGTGGGGTTGCCCCTCCCCGTAAGGAATTGGATTTGGAGGAAGACTTGCACAAGTTTGAGATACACTCACTCCTATTCACACTCGAATATGGGATCAAAATACCTCTTGCCTCCCCATTGGTAGTTTATGAGGCACCCCCGCCAAGCAAGTCCTTTCTTCTTTTATGAGCACGAATGAAGTAATCAATTTGGAAGGTGATAATCAGGAACACCGACAAGACATGGAGGCAGTTGAGGAAACCTCTGGAGAAAACAACTGTGGTGAAGATCTTGTCAAGGACACTCCATTTGGTGAGGACAATAAGGACACACATCCTCATCCACCTTTTTCTCAATGGGAACTACCACACGAACTAAATGACCAAATCTAGTCCATTTTCCAAGAAAATGAAGAAAGTATGGTACTCTGCTCGATAAACCCTAGCATGGAGGAAAAGTGTTATATCAACCCAATCATCAATGCGACATTGTTTTATGAGCCCTTGGACCAAAATTTTCCCATTGAGGGAGTTGATGGATGGCGTGAAAATTCAGCTTTAACAAGAAGAGCCAAACGAAGATACCACATAGTTACGTTGAAGCAATTATTGCAAGTAACAGAAATCAATTAGTCAAAATCTTCTAAGATCATTGGGTGGTTGTCTCTGCACGATGTTGAGCCACATGTCGACCCTATCAAGACTTAGAAGCAGCGGCGAAATCGATACAAATGGGAAGGTCTTGAGAAAGATGCAGCGGCTCTTATCATCAAAGAGCTAGAATAACATACAGGTATGTCAAACTAGTGATTTAAAACAAGCTCGTCTTGGGAGGCAACCCAAGCTTAGTAACTTTAGGTAGTCTTTTAGTTTTCATGATTAGGATTATTTTAGGCTTAGTTTTAGGCATATATTAGTGGTGACACTATCTTTTGATGATGTTATTTAATAGTTATATGATTCCGAAGTGTTTTAATGACTACTTATTGTCTTTGGAGTCTATAACACTTTGGTTGTAACACCCATATCCTTTTCAGGGGACACATGTCACACCAAATGTGTCAAGGGAATGAACCCTAAACCTAAGGCTATTAAACTACTAATTAACTGTAAATCAATAACTTGCAGAAGCTAAGCAAAGCAAACTGAATATATTATAACTCAAACTTCAAATATGGTTTAATACAACACCACATAAATATTGTCTTAAGCTTAAGGGTCTCAAATACACTCATAATCAAACATAAAGACACGGTGAGTCGAGATAGCTACAGGACATCTCCACTAGACTAGCGATCAGACAAACCCTCTATACGGTTTTCTGTCTATCACTTGCAATCACAATGTTAAGAGAAAATGGGCTGAGCTACTGGAGCTCAGTGAGTTGGGAACAGTACTATCGGTCGTAAACTATACCCGTATAATAAAGTGAAAATTGTAAATAATAAGCATAAAATATGCATATTAAATAACTGAGATAAATTACTAAAATATGAAATACTGAGCAAATACATGTTGGTCAATGTATTATCTTCAATATGCAAATCTGATTTTCTGTTTCTATGTCGTGTGAATTATTTCTAAAACTGACATTTCCCCTGGGTAATCTGTACCTATGCCTCCACGCTCCGAGATAAAATTCAATCTCTGGAAGGCGAGAAATGCGGAATCATCTAATAATCACAAGACTAAATCTACGACTACACATCTACTTTAATACTGTAGAACCAGCTACCAACGGGCAGATCTGCTACGTGAGGTCATCTATATACGTACACTAGGCACCCGAGAGTATGGAAAGGGGGTTTTAATTTCAGAAAATGTAAAGTTTTAAAGCAGATAGTTTGGTAATGAAAATCAGAGTGTAAATTGCCCCTTTCTTAACCTAATGCCGTACTCTCTGGCTCTATACGAGCTGCCACTGATCCATACAAGCAAATCAGTAAAGTGTAATCTATCCAAGCTTCGTGGTTCTATTTCTCTTTCTCAAGCATCGACATCGTGTGCATGAAATGATTTTGTAAAACTCTAGAAATTTTCATAAAATTCCTAATTCATGCATTTCAAACTGAAATCTATACTATATAAAAATACAGTAAAATAAGCGAACTGTACAGCTAATTGCCCTCACCTGAGTCTGGTCCGAGCTTTAGTCCTGCCTCGGCCTTTCTAAGCAGTCAATTTGCCTTTGCCCTTTCCTTTTCCTGATAATTGAAATACGAAATCTGTAAATACGGAGTCCGTATTCTTGACTCGTACTCTAATTTAAACTAAATAGAATACGGGAAAAATATGAGATTTACTCTTCTTACTAACTATACTCATTTCCATCATTAACATAACTTGGAAACTTAAGCATATATTTCATGGAAATTTAAAGGCCTCTAACATGCTTTTTTTGAAGGAATTACTTTCCATATATGGCATGAATAATCTAAGGAAATTGACAAAATTTTGGCTGCAAATCCTTTATTTCTAGGGCTCCGAATTAATATAGACATTCATCTCATTTATCATGATTAATAACATACAATACATGGTATTGACATCTAACTATCTCACAACCTTATTATCCCAAATAAAGCATTCTATGCACAATCTCAGTTCTCTAATCTACAGCCAGACAACAATTTATCTCAAGTATGAAATCATTCCAAAATTTCCCCAATTTGAGCTCACATGAGGAGTAAGGACCTTGCCGGTGTAGGGATCGTTGGTAAAAAGGGCGTCGTTGAGCTATGAGGCAAATGGAGAAGGGGCAGAGCTAGATCGGCTCTGAGAGCTACGGTTGTACGCCGGACAGAGGCGGCGTGGCAGGGCTGGAGCAGCCGCAGCTGGTGGTGAATAGCAGGACTAAGCAGTGCGCGAGGGTGGTCGCAGCTGGCGGGTCGTGTGTGCAGCGAAGGGGCTCACGGGGTAGTTACCGGCGGAGGGTTCTCGCGGTGGAGCGCGGCCTAAGGGGGATTGGTCGGCGGTGGCTGCTTTGGGCGGTGAGCATGGGTAAGGAAGGAGAGGAAATGAAGAGGAGGAGGAAAAATCATTCTCTCTCTCCTCTCATATATATAACCTATATAATAAACACTATTCCACTTTATAATATTTTAAATCTTATTTTATAAATTATCTTCTAAAAAGCAACTAATTAAACACCAATAAGAATGAAGTCGTATGTTGAGAAGCCTCCGTATGGGACTAGGGTTTGGTTGCCGGGAGATCGGGACAAAACTAATTTAGGATTCTTCACGGTCCAGGAATAGATAAAATTATGTTACTAGTATTAGAGGTTTAGTCATGATGGATTCTTAGGGATAGTGATCCGAGATGCCATACTCTCCTGATTGATAAACCCTAGATTGCCAATTGTCAACATAGGGACTTAATCGAAATTGTGCCCTTCTCACAGGAAGAGGACCTGTAGGTAACCTAGGAAATATGAGGGGGTTATGTGCAAAAGATCGAGAGAAAACCATACAAAAGATATGCAAATGAAACCAACGGTCGCGATTAAAAAATCATGAGATCGGGGTTAAGTTGAGGCACAGGTTTTGATCATGGCCATCCATCCACTTACTAGGTATGAATTAATTTGAGACGCCCATCTCAGAGGAGTGTTTAAGTTCGAGACAAGATGAGGAGATCCAACCGTCCGTTTATAATCTCTGAGATAAAGGTGGGAAAGCGCCTACTGTGCGGGCATATGATAACCGTCCATCTGAGAGTTAGTTTAAATTCGAGGCGTCAAAGCCAAATCTAGCCGTCCTTTCCTTGATGGGTTTGCATGGGAGAGGTCAGCCATCAGCCACTCATCCTATGGAGTGCTGGATCCGATGCACGTGTGGGAGATGGACTTGATCATCAATCCATGCACGCCATCATCGCCGTCCACCGGAGCGAGTGCTGATCGCGAGGCAAGTCCCTACCTCTCTTCTCCGCCAGTGTAACACCCATTTCGCTAATGAAACAAATGTCACACCAGCTGGGCCGGGAGTGCACCCAGCCCATAAGATGTACAGTTAAACCTAAAATCAAGGGTCATGAACTCTAAACAAGATTCATATGACATAACATAGTCGGTTACACACCGGGAGTCACATTCAAATAGAAGTCATAAAAGAGTACAACACACAAAATCATGGGCAACTAAGACCCCAAATACAGCGGAAGAAAACGTAATTAAGGTTTAATACAATCCAACAATAATAAACATGGAAACAGGTACGCTAGAGCCCGCTAGACCTCGGTTCCTGCTCGAGACAAGAGTTACTAACCCGATCCGAGTCTAGAACCTGTAACAGAAAAATAGTATAGAAAGGGGGGCTGAGCCATACAAGCTCAGTGAGTATAGACTACTCTGTCAGGTATTAAACACATCTGTCATCTATGCTAAAATACTGGAACGTAAGTAATGCAAGTACAAATCATGATGGTCAACATAATTATCTTTAATCTTTATGAGAATGCTAATACGATCAAAAATCCAGAGAAAACCCACAAGCAATCTCCAATCATATCAAGCATATAGTGAACATGTATACATGCCATGGCCTCATATCATACAAGCGTGCACCCCTAGCTAAAATGTCTCCTAAGGACTCCAAAGAACCATCTGGGAACAAAGTATGCCTCTAAATGATCCGGATAACCGGCGCAACATAAGTCCGGTAAATCCCGTATCAGAGACAGGAAGGGGGTTTTTATAAAAAAAAATACGACTTTCGCAAACATTTTAGTTTTAAGAAAATGGCTGAAAACAAAACCCCTTTGTCACTGGTCCCGTCTACTAAAAAACCCGGGCTCTATCCTGAGCCCCTGCTGAGCCCCCATACATTAACTAACTAAGGTGCAGCTTATGATACATGCATTAAATTTTAAATTCCCCTTTAGGGTTTCCTCAATCATAACTCGTGCTCTGAAAGTTACTTAATTGATACAAGCATGAAAACATTAAGCAAGTATAGTAATAAATCCTTCGGCATCAACAAACCGAAATAAAACTCATAAAAGTACAATAAAGCTGAAATCCCGATAAATACATGAATGAACACTAGATCTACGGTGAAGTCCCCTCACCTTAAGTACTTGCAAGTTCCTAGGAATCGCTTGGTCCTTCGGCGGCTTCCGCTGGACCTTTTCCCCTCCCTAGAATCAATGAGAGTGCTAATTAAATACAAAGTCCGTATTTTCCATAACTTCGTCTTATAGCTTAAGAATACAATTCCTTATTCTTAACTTAAACTCCTATTTAAGTCAAAGCAGCATATAAGGGACATTAAACTCATAAGTCCATGTTTTCATACTTAGTGAGTATAACATGCCTTTAAATCCTTATATTACTCTTAAGCACGCTTAACTAGCCGACATTAATCAATCTAAAGCATGTGTCCCCTAAGCATGACAATTATGGAAATTAGGCATACATAAGCATGTTAATCATGAAAGCTAAACATGCTTAAGCAAGTTAACACGATCACTAATAGGCATTAATACCTTAGGATTTTCATGAAAATTCGGCAGCACCTCCCCTATTAATAGAGCTCCAAAAATTATACAAACATTCACAGTAACTACTATTTAAGCTAGATTATGCATTCCATAACATTATACAAGCCACTAATCTTTCTAATCTCCCCCTTAATCTCTCTCTATTCGCAGCCTTATCATGATCATAATCTCAAGAAAGACATTCACCACCATGAGTTCATGCAATCATATAATCCAATCTAGGGTTCTTCTCCCCCATTTTCAACTCACAAGAGCAAGAATAACTCGTTGGAGAAGGGGGCCGGACAGCAAGGAGAAGGAAAAGAGGGCTGGCCGGACAATTAACAGAGGCACGACAAGGAGCTCCGGTTCCGGCGGTGATGACAGCGGAGGCTCGCGTGTGTGGATGGTGTGTCGCTGGGAGTGGTAGTCGCTGGCGGTCTGGCGTGCCAAGACGGTGGTGGCCGGAAGCGGCCTTGGCGTGTGCTAAGGCGGGGGTCTGCCGGCGGTGGCGCACGGGCTGGCCGGGGGCGTGAATGTGGTAGCAAGAGAGAAGTCGAGAGGGAGAAGGAGAGAGAGAGAACTCTCTTAAAACCAAAGTAACATTTCGCTTTTTCTCAGATCTGAATCTGAGATCTATATAAATTTAAATTATTTTATTTTATTTTAATTATTTAATTCATTCTTTTACATTATCTTATCCCTTTACTTATTTTAATTTATCTTCCACCAACTTGCATTATTTTATTTTATCTTTCCCCACTTTACTTCCCAACGCCCCTTTTAATTTATATTATCTTTCTAATAATGTCCTGACCCAGATTCGGGAATCTCGGGTCAATGATATCAGTCGTCATGGGCATCAGACTTTACTTGCCCCGCTCGTCGCACTGGATCCGCTGACTACCGACTTTTGACCGCCCGATCTACTCTTTATCTAACCCGAACATTTGTCTGATTCTCCTACTTAATTAATCTGGATTAATTAACACTTACGAAACCTCTCATTTAATCAATTGAAGTTATCCTTACCGTCCACTTCCAACTATTCAAAGTGTAATTGGCTTGGCCCAGTAAGGCCTTCCTTCTAATTGGCCTTAAAATAAATAATTAATTTTCTGTGTTAATTAATCTCATTAATTGTCGAAAATATTCTGATTTATTTACTTAGAAATTTCAAGCATGTACCGGCCGCCACAAGACTGCTGGTTCTAGTCTCCACCGTGATCAACGCCTGCCTTCTTTCCGCGATCTCACAACGACCAGAGAAGGTAAGTAGGGATTATGCCCTATTATGCACCCCTAATGACGAGACAAGCTGTAAAGTCCAAGATTTTTTTTCTTTTTATTTTCAGGCTTTGGTCTTTAGGGATTTATGTTTTCTTTTAGTCTTTAATTAGTTATTTTCTTTACTTATTTAGAAATTAAGGCAGAGTCTCCCAAATTTGGAATTGTTTGAATTATTACTTGAATAAATCTTTTTAAATACTCCTTAGTGTAATTTAGTGATTAATTTGCCAATTAAGAGGGTTTATTAAACTAGGATGATAAGTATAAAGGGAGATCAAAATGGAAAATACCCTAATTAGGGTTAATTGGGGTCGTTAAAGACCTAAGGGTAATTTAAAAAAAAAATTAAGGACCAGAAGATAATTTTTCTCCCTCTGGACGAGGGCCCTAGCGGTGATTTCAGAAAAGATTAGGTATAGGAATGAAATTGTGTTTCCCTCTCTCTTAGAAAGGACTTACATGTAATAGAACTGGAAAGGGGGGACTTATTTGCAAATTTACGTGATAAACCATGCATGAGAAGAGCTCAAAGGAAATCAATGGTGGAGATTGAAAATCTGGAAAAAATGCGAATCACAATGCGACAATCTGACGCCGTTCCGGGTGTCTAGATGAGGGTGCGTACGCTCCTATTGTGCGGGTAGTCCAGGACCGTCCGTCCACGAATTGGCTCAAGTTCGAGGCGTGGGAAACTAATCCTAGCTATTCGACGCCAAGCGATCTCGGTCGTCTATCCAGACGAATAACCGGACTCGAGGCACGATGGAGCACTTCTATCGTTCATCCGAGGGTGCTTAAGCTGAGCCGTCCGATCGCGGAGAGCTGATCCCGGAGCGACAGTGAACCCTTGGTCCTAAGTCGCGTCCCCGCCACGTACGCCGCCCTGAAGTTGATCCTCACCGTCAAACTTCTAGAAACAGAGTTTAAATTAAAAGATAAGTGTTATCCGAACGCAAATATAATCTTTGAGATTGATCCGAACTCTACCGAGAGTTCTATAAATAGGGAGGGACCCCGGAGCCTCACTTCCACTTATCGGTCGAGAGCCAACGCCGCCTGTAAAATCCATGAATTTTAGGAATAAAATTTTTCTTGAAATAAGTTCTTAATTTATTTAGTTCCTTAAGCTTGAAGGATGGATGATAAAAAAAAAAAAAAACTTAAAAGGGGAATTAAATTGATCTTGGTCCCAATTAGGGTTGATTGGGGAGTTTGAGGACTTTTTAGTAATTTTAAAAGTTTTGAGGACTGGATGGAAATTGTCCTCTCTCACAGGAGAAGGACTAAACTGTAACCTAAAGAAGTACAGGGACTTCTGGGAAATTTTCAAGATAAAAACCCTTATAGAAGAAAATGAATGGCTGAGATTAAAACATCTCGGATCAGTGCTGATCGCGAGGCATTATTAGGCCATCTGTGAGGCCACGTGGCGTATTGTGAAACATCCATCTGCTAGAGTGTTGGATTCGAGGTGGGAGATGAAGATCCAGCCGTTGATTTCCAAATGATCACGACCGTCAATCTGGGTGTTGTCAGATCTGAGGCAATAGGAATCGATATGGGCCGTTGGATTAGATCAAACTGATCTCTACCTTTCATCCGCGAATGCCGATCTCGAGGCGCCACCACCTTCTCCCTCAGCCGCTTGGAAACTGTCGCGCGCCCGCCGAGCTTTCTCCCCGGCCGTTACACGCGCAAAAGGTCGCCCATTACCTGATAACCATCCCGTGGGGATCGCCGCCCTCTCGTTTTCTCGTGTCTATAAAGGTGGCAGCCCCACTACGAGCAAAGGCACCGAGAGAAGGGAGGAGCCACCGGGAAGAGGTTTCCCGTGCCGGCGATCAGAGGTTGTTTAGGAGTCAGCTGCCAACGTCTGACGCGTCCACGGTCATCGTCGTGGTTTCTGGAGGAAGAGGAAGCCGAGAGACGAGGGACTGAGTTGTTGCTCGCCAACCGTAGACGACCAAGCTCACTGGAGAAGACGTTGTGCGCTTGTAGGCTGACATAGGGCTTCCGGTGGAGCTAGGGGCACAAACGACTCTTCGGTAAGCTTCCCTCTCCCTCTTGTAGTCTTTAGCACGGTAGTGCATGCATGTGGACGTCAGATCGAGCTCGCCGGAGTTGATAAAATGCTCGGTCGGGACAGGGAAGCTCCAGAGAAGACGGTGGAGCCAGCCATCCCCTCGGGTGGTGGTCGTCGTGCTCGCCGCTCGTCGAAGGACAGGGGAGCCATGCAAGTCGGGTTCGACAGGCTGTGTCCCGGCCGGTGGCAGCTCCAGTGAGGCACGGGTCGAGAGAGAGAGAGAGAGAGAGAGAGAGAGAGAGAGAGAGGAAGAGAAAAAAATAATAATAAAATAAATAATAATAATATTATTATTAAGAAAAATAAATAATTTAGTTAATTATTTAATTAAATCAGTTAATCACATGTTAGTGATGAGAACTGAATTTGTTTTAATTTATTTTAATGTGACAAAAAGCTTAGCTAGATTAGTTGATATAAAGTATGGGTAAATAAATCCTTTTAAGTGATTAATTGAATTGATTAAATTGGGTTGAACCTAAATGGTTAGCCGATAGGTTTGGGTCCATGGACCGGAACAATTAGCGGGCTTGGCTCGATTAACTCAATTAGTTTAGGTTCACCAAATCAAACTAGTTAGATTAGGGTTATTGGGTCAAATCTATTCGACCCAACTTAGTCAATTGATAGAATTAAAGTAGTGGTTAGGTCTAACCAAGGTTGGGGGTTGGTTCAATGGGCAGTTGACATCTAAGTATTTGAATAGTACCTAAGAATCTATATGATTAAATTAAGTAATGTAATGGGCTAAGACTTGATCGTTAAGCCCAATCAAGTCAACGAGACAATGAAAATTAAAGGACCAAGGTATGGACTTGAATTACAATATAGCTGACTTAACTAAGTCAGTTAACAAATGAGATAAAATAAAATAAAATATAAAAGAAAAGAAGGTGTATGTTGGTGGTGGGAATTGAACCCAAGACCACCCAAACCCTTTTAGTGGGCCTTAACCACTCAGACATGGCTAGCCACGTAATAGAACTTGGTTCTTTTAAAATAAAAAGAACTAAACTGGATAAGGACCAAAAAGCTTAATGGGCTTAACTAGCGGGCCCAATTTGTTAAGTGACCAAGTGTGGTCAAAGCTATTTGTGGGGTCATGAATAATAGATTGTCAAGTTGAACAATGGACTAGTTAGTCAAGTAAGAGGTTAAACAAGGGAAGGAACACTAAGAAAAAAAAATGGGTCGGTAACCAAATAGGATACCTCAAGACTCAATAGATGAAGTGTAACCCAGCTTGTTAAGGTATGTACTTTTGCCTAGTACCGTTATCATTGTTTGATTTTGATACTTGAGTAAATTACTTTACCTAGTTTCCACTCTACGGGGTGTTTTATTGGCTTTGATGTTGCCTTATTTGTTATTGCTTTCTTGATTTCGTGCTTGTGCACGTTACTTTCATGCCTTGGATGTTTGATTCCATGCTCGTGCATGCTTGTATGACCCTTTGGGGGTATTACTTCTTTGATATCATGACTTGATATGATATTGCTTTTATTGTATACATGCGTACTTTGTTCTTCTGGATTTCTACTTCGATATTTGTGTATGCATGTTGAGGGGTTAGCATCCTGTAGGGTATGCTTGTGAGTATTCAATGTGCCTACCTGTTGACCGGTACGTGACCTTTAAACCACGTGAGCTTGTGCGCTGGCCAGGTAGGTATACGTCAATTATGCTGATCTGAGGATTCTCCCGTCCTCGTATTCTTTGTTTCTCGCCAGTGGGGGTAATACTGGTAATCTTTGTTTCCCGCCAGTGGGGGTAATACTGGTAATCTTTGTTTCCCGCCAGTGGGGTAAAACACTGATATTCTTTATTTTCCCGTCAGTGGGATGATATGCTGACAAAGTACGTCCATGTTTTGGTGGTAGCACTACTAGACCTTAGACTAAGGGTCGTAATCGGCTTAGGCTGATGACCGACTAGGGAGATGACTTGTGAGCTCTTAGGAGTTCTTTGTTGAGATCTTGTGGTCAGGAGCACCGTTGTTATGGTAGACTCCTAGGGTTTGGTTAGTGCGGGGCGTGGCCCTGTTTGTGTGGATTAATAGTCTTTGATTTGTTCATTTTTGGCTTTTCTTATATCATCTGTGCTGGTTTGGATTTGATTGAGATCTCTGCAGGGTACTTACTAAGCTTTCCTTTAGAAAGCTCATGCACTTGCTTCCCTTCTTTTTTTCAAGTCCCGAGGAGTAGGTGACTCAGACTAGGGAGCTGCGAGGGGTTGGGTTGACTTTGTTGAGGTTCAAGGACCTCATTCTTCTTTTGAGGGAGAGATGTTTATTTTTCTAGGACCCTTATAGGGCCTTAGTATTGTAGGGCTTTTGGGCCCCTATAATTTGTTTGTTGTGACTCTGATTATTGTCGTTTGAGACTTTATGATATTATATGTTATTTGTTGTACTTACTTAGGCCTTGTGTCTGAGTAGAGCTTGACTCCACTTGGGTACGGCCGATCTGTGCACGTGCTCGAGTGCTAGAATCCGGGTCGGGGCGTGACACCACCACTACCACTGTGACGGATAGAGAGACAGGGAGGAGAAGGAGAGAGCACCGAGGGATCGCTGTGGCTAGAGAGCGGTAGCCAGATACTAGAAGCCACACGGAGGAGGAGAACTCTTCGCACCGGGCACCGTGGGATCGGAACGAACGTCGCGCGCCGCCGTCGTTTGGTAAGTCCCTCTCCTTCTGTAACCATGATAATAGTCAGGCATGTATATAGCTTAAAGTAGACGCCGGAGAGAATTCCAGGACCTCCGTCGCCTCCAGTTAAGAGGTAAACACCGGAGAAGTGTGAGGTTCGTCTGAGAGGGAGGTGCTCCGGCGAGGGAAGAAAGAGCACGATGGCTCATGAACGAGGGAACCCTCATGGCGCGCAGGGCTTCTCTGACTGACGGGGACCAAGAGATGGAGGAGACTCTAGCGGTCGGAGCACCATTGAAGACTGCTCCACCTCCTGTCTCTCCGGTGACGGGCTGCTAGGAGAAAAGAACCTGGGTCTGGATGAAGATGGCGAGTCAGGAGTCACCTTAAAACCAAGCTGATTCAATCAAGACAAGAGTAAATCAATTAGATATAGTTGATTAGATTAAAAGGTTGGGTTGAACCTAGATTAAATAACTAGGTTGGGTTGGTTGAATCAGGTTCAACAAAGTGATGCGGATGGATTGGGCTTGATTCAGTTTTAAAACAAATTGACTCGATTTGATTTAGTTTCCTTCAAGTCAAATTAGATTAAGTTTGGATTGGGTTTCAAGAGAGATGATGATTGGGTTGGGTCTGTTCTCTTTTGAATTGATTCGGTGTGGTCAAGTCAGTTGGCAATGGTTTGGATCCACACAGTTGGGAGGGTGGGTCGAATCAGGTTAATGGGCCTTGCTAATGGGCTGGGGTAAAATAAAACAAAAAAAAATAGTAGGTAATGGGATTGGAACACTAGACTCCTACAATCACCATAGAGTCTCTTAACCACCAAGCTAGAGTAAATCAATTGATCAAGGGATAAAGACTAATAAGTTAAGGGTAAACTCATGGATATGAGTTTGGGTCTTTCCATGTTCAATAAGTTAGCAAGACCTAGGTAATCAAGCTATGATACTAAGTAGGGAATACACTGTAACGCCCCGACCCGGATCCAGGGACCTCGGGAACGTCAACAGATCGGCCGTACCCGATAGGAGATGAGCTCCAACCGAATACAAGGCCTAAATAATGATAGGCAGATAACATAAATATTCAAAAAAACCAACAATAATAAAGGACAATATCCTCAAACATCCTGGAAATAAAATAACAAGGGTCCATGTGCCCTAAGCAAATATAGGCCCCATAAGGGTCCTAATAAGAAAATAACAGTGTCCTCACAGAAAAGAAAAATCCTAAGGAGATCCTCCGACCTCAGCAAATGTCCCACCCAACTCTCGCACATCCCTGAGCTCGAGTCAACCTACTCCTCAGGACCTGAAATGAGAAAAGGAAAATGTCGTGAGCTTTCGAATGGAAAGCCCAGTAAGTACCCTGCAAGGATCTCAAACAGTAAGATGAAACAAGATATCACAATCAATGAATCATCAAGCAAAGGGGGCTACACCCTGCGCAATCAGATCCTAGAATCCAGCTATGGCCCTCGGAGCCCTGGATAAGAAGTCCAACAATAGCTCCGCAAAGAATCCCCTAGATAGCCGACCGTGTCAGAACCATGAACGCAGCCTGTACACAACAACCTCGGTACATGGCGGCGAACCTGTCGCACTCGGTAGCGCCACCTCTCCACGTGTCGACATGGCCAGCGAATCAACCCCACTAACAGGGAAACGGAGCCTCAGACTCAACTGCAACCGAGCGGAAGATCAGAACTCAGTTGACATATACCTCCCGGCCAGCACACAAGACCATGGCCGTGATCAAGTGTCGGCCCACGGGTGGGTAAGTCCAACAGAGCAATCCAACAACAAGGTAGCCTTAACACTACCACAAGCATATCACACATACACATACAAGGAAAGAGAGCAATAACTATCATGTATGTGCATGCATCCAAAAACAGCAGGTATCACAAAGAAAGACATACCAATAACCAGCATTCAGTAAAACAAGAAACCCAAGCAATGGGTAGGAGCGAGACAAGAGTAACTTACCTCAAACCGCAATCCGATAACTGCACCGTATTTGTCCCGTCGAAGGTCAACACTCTGCGTCGATACCTGATAACCACAAATCTATACTCAACACACGTTTAAGTATTTAATAATAAAATATCATCTATAATACATGTCTAAACTAATGGGCCCAGCCCATTGAATAGATACAACCCCATCTTCCAAATACTTTAACCATCACTGACAATGACATCACTATCTTAATTAAGACCACCAATTTGGCCCAAGGCCTAATTCAACTAATCACAAATAATTAAAAATGAAACGTCAACCACTATGTTGAATATCCAACTACTGAACCTTAAATTCTCAGTGAGCACGAGTATACCATCCAAACTCAAAACTCTCACTAGTCCCTTGGATCCTCCACACCAGCCAAACAAAGTAGCTCATCCAGTCAACTTCATTGACCAACAAAACACCATCACTAGTTATTCAGTTTCTAGACCCCCAAGCCAAACCTTATTAATATTACCAATTAATTCATCTACTGTCTTCAGTTCCAAAAATTCCAAAACCTCAACGGAAGCCTATTAAACCCAGATCCCTTCTAAGCCATGCAAACCGGCAATCACCTATGATATGTATTGTGTACAAGCTTGCAGGTTGGCCACACTAGTTCTTAGCCCGTGCACACATACAATAATATGTATGTTAATATATCCTTCTCACTCTAGACCTTGCAGCCTACATCATCAAACTAAAGCCAAACCATCCTCAGTGAACTACACCGGTCACACACACTACATTGCCCTCACAAGTAGACACAAGTCCCAGTCTGACCAACCATCACAAATCTATAACATCACCTTCATAAGACTGAAATCATTTTAGCAAAAGAATTCCTCAAAATCTCAAAATTCCTCCATGGAAAGAAAAGAACAAATTATTTCCGATCCAACACCCACTCCATTGATCATGCCCTCAGCCACCACTAAATGACTCCCAAGCAACTTCACCGCCCTTCATTCCCTCAGAAACAAATTATCTTAAACAGTAACGACTGAATACTTACTATTACGCATCTTTGCATCCTTGCACCACCTCTCCATGGCCTACCAATGAAGCTACTCAACATGCAACCTTGCATGGATGCAAAACAATATGCATACATCCCAGAAAAGAAGGAAAAACAAAGCAAACAGTGAAGCCAACCAAGCTCTAAACCCTTAAAAACTAGTTCCTGAATCAAAACCAAACTCAATCTTTAATTCATGGAGTCTAGCTGAACCATGCCTACCAGCTCAGTCCCATCTCTAGACCAGAAATACCTCAACTAAAATCAGACTTTTATCTATCAATAGAGCTATCAATCCATCACAAATCCTCAACAAAATCACCACACAAACCCAAAACCATCTCTGAAATTAGTTATAGTAGAGGTCTAGCAATGCACACTTTGAATAAAACGCAGGTCTACAGAAACCTAGAAGAGAACAGGCGGCTTACCGATGATGATTACGCACGGCGACCTCGCGGTGGAGTTCCAAATCTGCAGGGTGCTAGCCTTCTTTCCTCTACTGAGATGGCGGCGCTGGTAGGGTTTTGGAATTAATCCTCTTCTTATAGATACTCACAAGAAGACATGTAACGTGGATTTGAATCTAAAGATAACGCTTATCTCTTCGTTAAGATCATGGTACAAATTGCTCGTTAGATTCCGAAAGCAATGCAAGAACGCTGCTCGCAGTTTAAGAGTGGATCCACTGAGTGCATGCACTTTTCGTGGACTTTTCTAAATAAGTCCCTGTACTTCAACTTAATCCTATTCAGTTCATCTAATATAGAATTGGAAAATTAATTCCAGATCCTCCATTGTCCACTTATTCCCCTGCAGGTCCTTCCTCTAGAGAATAAGGCAAACTTCCTTTCAGTCCCCATATATATTTTATTACCACTTAGGTCCCTGACAACCTCAAAATAATAAAATTTATTAAATAGGATTTAACCAATTAAATCCCCATTAACTCTCTAAAATGTAATTTCCATTTATTCATCCTTTCTCAAATTAAACTAAATTAGAGCCTTCATCTCAATTAATAAGGATAATTAAAAAATAAATAGATTTCCAAAATTATTCATAAAAACCCTTGGGTTTTACATACACATGCATCTAGACGGGTAGAATTCATGCATAGAATCAATACTGATATATGTCTCATTACCTGACTCGACTTAGTGACGCATCGGAAAGGAGTCCCGTGGAATTCAGACATCACTATTAAAGTAACTTACCTCTGCCTAGTTTTCCACCCATCATCGGGTTTCTTGGTTTTATTGTTGCTATTTCTTTTAGCATACCTGTTGCCTTTCTGTTTATTGGAATACGTACACATACCTGTTGTTTGTTTTCCTTCTTTGTATGTGCGTGGTTGATATGCTAGAATTTTACTTCATTACTTGTTGTTTGGGCACACTGCCCTAGGACCAATATTTGATCATGGACACATGGTCTTATGTGCTAGCCAGACAGGTGTGTGCCAAATGGGTTCATTATTCTGCCGGATTAGTGTAGCAAATGCTCATGTGGAGCGCTCAGGGCATAGGGCACCCTGATGTTTTGATAGTTCCATGCAAGGGGGAGGATACTCTGGTAGTCCAACCTATTAGTGGGACGATATAGTGACCGTGTCGACACGTACGAGTGACTGAGGTCGATTCCAGACTAGGTTGGGTGCTGACCGGAGAAGTTTGTTGAGCTTGAGGGCTGCTTCTTAATCTAGGAGTTTCTTCTTTCCCAGTCTCCTAGAACTTTGTTTGTGCGGGGAATGGCCCCGGTTACCTGACTTGTTGACTATTGAATTATGATATACCTTTTTCATGATTATAGGTTTGCTTTCGTTGTGATCCCTGCGGGGAACTTACTGAGCTTTCCTTCCGGAAGCTCATCCCTTTTGCTTTCCTTTTCTTTACAGGTCCTAAAGGATAGCTGTTTCCGATTTAGGAGCGACGTGAGGGGTCAGAACACAGCTTGCCGAGGTTGGAAGATCTCAACTAGTTTTGACTTTTAAGACCCCTGTAGGGCCTAGCTATTGTAGGATGTATGAATTCTTTTTTTGTTTTCTTTTGCGTTGCAACTCTGATTAATAAATTTTGAGTTCTTGTTGATATTTTTGTTATCTATTTCTGATTTACTCAGGCCTTGTATCCGAGCGGGGCCCGTCTCCACTTGGATATGGCTGGTCTATACACGTGCTCAAGGTCCCGGAAACTGGGTCGGGGCGTGACACTAGTGATCCTCTATGATTGCGCGCTCTGAGAGTCTTTATAAGAACAGGCACAATCTACAAACCCTAAACGCCTCTGTCTTCCGTCCGAAACCAGCATAGCCACCGTCTCCTTTCTCCAGCGTCGAAAACGAAGGAGCATAGGGGGTTCGCCAGAGTACTGTTCCACAGGAGCGAGCAGAAGTGAGCGGCGGGTCTCGTGAGGAAGTATGACTACTCTTCTAAAACCTAGCCACCAGACGAGGGAGTGGAAGGAGAAGGGAAACAAACAGTGCGCCCCAACGATTGCAGGCCTATTCTCAGGAGGTTATTGTGCTGTGCGGCGGCTCGCGAAGGGCAGAGATACGCCTGCAGATGACGGTAAGACCCATTTCATCCTCTTGTTTCCTCGTTGGTGCTCAAGTAGGGAACCTGAGAGAAGAAGAAGATGGCTTCAAGTACTCCCGGGTTCTCGAGACTCATGGTTTTCTTTAGGGATTGGGAAGCATGCATGGGTACAGTTGAGGAGCTTCACTTTCTCTCCAGCAAGAGCTCATTAGTTACTGCTGCAATGATTGCAGGTAACCCTTATCGCTACCAGGGTCCGTAGAGACAGCGCCAATCACCGGAGACTCCTCTTTCCGGCGAACAGCGAGTCATTGACAAACAGGTGAGCCCTCCCTATTTGATAATAGTGTGTAGTTGTAAGGCTACGATGATATATTTAGATTATAAGAGAGAGAAATTAAATGAGATGATAATACAGGTTACAACTTCACAGGAGATGAAATGGAGTTTATTTCATTAATAAGTAATGTCTATCTCATTTCAAATTTTCCTATAATAGCAAAGATGGACCTGAACTCGGGGACCAGTGCTCGGAGCATACCGGCGAGATGATCGACGGTTATGGTGTGGGTCGCAAGAGAGAGAGAGGAAGGTTGAAGAAGAGGATAAAAAGAAAAAAAACTAAAATAATAAACAATAATAAAAGAAAATTATAATAATAGTAATTCGGGGTAAATAATTAAGCAAATTATTTAATTAAATCAGTTAATCAAAGGTTAGTGATTAACTAATTAGAAATAAATTGATTAGAGTGTGACAAATATTTACAAGGGAGCATAGTAAATTAATTTGTTTTAATGATTTAATTAATTTGAGAAAGGAATTAATTAAATCGATTTAACGAATTAATTGACATTTGAGTATCTAGGTATTTAAATAAATATCTAGGTTGATTAAATTTGATTACTGAATTTGATTAGAGAGATAGTGAAAATTAGCTTTATTAATTAATTAATGAAATTTAATTAATTAATTTAGTTAATTAAGGGGTAAGTTGGTTCGGGTTAACCCTTATATAAATTTGGGTCTAGTCCCAAATGGGTTGATCACCTTAATGTTAAGGCTTTAAGTTAATCAAATTAATTTAGCGGTCTAAGTTGGTCAAGAGGATTTAGCATATTTAAATCAAGTTGAAACAATGTAATTGGGGTCCAAGGTATTAGGTCCAGTCGTGTTGGGCTAAGGAATCGGGTTAGTTAAACCATGTCATAAAAATAAAGGGGTAAACGGTTGGGAGAGGAGGGGTTTGAAACTACAATCTCTCAACCAACACTACAACACCCTAACCGCTTGGACATGGCTAGCCACGTGATGAAGGTTGGAGGCCTTTTATTCAAATAGAGGTAGGTCCAATTCAGCTAAGACTACTAGAAACGAACAAATAGGATTCAATATGACAAATAAAAGTAAAGTTGGCTGAGTTTGACCAATAAAGGTAAAGAGTTAACTAAAGGACATAGAAATATGGAAAAAAGACCGATAACCACGGGGAAGGTCTTTGGGACCCGATAGTGGACCTAGGACTAATAAAGAACGAGAGTCATGCATGTGCAACTAGAGACATAGGGGTTTATTGGAATTATTGGCTCTAATAGAAGCTCTATTATCAGATATTCTCGAGGAGACTTAGAAAAGTTACCAGAGGAGATTCGAAAGGTTTCTAGTTCCAGGAAGAGGTAAGTGCGTCTGCCTAGTACCTACTCTTCAGAGTTTTCTTTGGACTTGCCTTTATCTTATTTATAGATATTTTATTCCATACATGCTATCCATGCCTGTTTTCAATTTCTGTTGAGCATGTATGTTGTTTACGGGATGTTGGTATCCCTGTTTGCAGCGGTTCATCGCTTGCGGACTTCGAGTGGAGCGTAGGGGCTCCGATAGGGAAATGTTTAGGGACAGGACCCCCTGGCATTTCAGCCTGCCGTGCCAGAGAGGCGATTGTCTGGTGGTCTTACCCGTCAGTGGGAATGGTACGCTGATCGTGTTAACACGTATGAGAGGTGGTACTACCGAGTTACGACCGGAGGGTCCAACGAACAGAGGGTCATGTTCACAACGCATAGCTGGGTTTGCTAGCCGGGAGTAACCTTGAGTTTTTCTTTGAAACTAAACACAGAGCTTGAGGGTTTCTGTTGTTAGGGGTCGTGCCTTTGAATTTATTTGTGGTAGACAACTAGTGTTATGTTTTCTTGGGATAAGGTCCTTTTACTTGACATGCTTATACTATGTCTTTGTGACCCTCAGGGGTACTTACTGGGCTTTCCATTCGAAAGCTCATACATTTGTTCTTTCTCTCTTTTACAGATTTCGAGGTCTAGGGGTGGTACTGAGGAGAGATTGTCTTGGAGATCCGAGGTTTGAGGGTCTCCCTTACCTTTTATTTTGAGAGTTGTTTACTTTGTGTAGGACCCATATAGGGACCAGACTTTGTATAGGGCCTATGGACCCTTACGACTCTATGTTCTTTCTGAACTCAAGTTTATTTTATATTATGGTTTGTTGTCTGTTGATTCACGATTAGGCCTTATATTCGAATGGAGCTTGTCTCTTTATGGGTAAGGCCGGTCTGTGCTTGTGCCCGAGGTCCCGGTATCAGGATCGGGGCGTAACAGATTAAAGTGGTATCAGAAAAAAACCAGGCTCTAGTTTAGAGCAGATAACAAAATCGTAGATGCCCTGAGCCAGTTGCATAGATTGAGTGCGGGTCTGGGGTAGCATAGTTCGTGGTACGTTAGATTGATGCCTGGTTTTGCCTGCAGGATATTGGGACCTGTGCACCTTCAGGATTCATCTGAGGACGAGGTGGGGTCAGTTCGTGAGAACACTCCACCACCTCGTGCTGACTCTTCGGATCCTACAGAGACCCTTGCTCAGATGAGGAGGACTGTGGAAGCCACCAATCGGAAGATTGATAGGCTCTAGTCCACAGTGGAGATGCTCGTCCGGAGACAGAGGGACGAGGGTATGAGGGCCTCTCGCTGTTGAGGAGGCCGCCGGATAGGGGCCCGAGGGTTTCGCTGGTCCAGGAGATAGTAAGCCCGAACATTCCGCCAAGGCGAGTTTGCCGAGCCAGTGACTATCGCCGAAGTTTGGGAGTGCAGCTTGGGGTTAGAGCCGAGTCCGCTCTTCATCGTGGATCGATTGTCAGCGCCAACGCGGTGGATATGGACACCAGATGGTGGAGTGCAGGCACCCTTTTCTTTGGTGCCGTAGTTTTGGCAGTACTGAGCATCTCGCCTTCTACTGCCCAAGTGGCACACCTGGACCTAGTAGGGGACCACAAGGGTCAGGAGGATATCAGCCCCTTGTCGACTACACCCACTATCTCCCGATGAACACTATCTAGATTAAGTCTAGTATATTGTGTTTTAAATAAATTGTAGTCTTACAAACTCTGAGTGTTGTATGAACTACTTATGTTGTGATTTCTATTCCGAAGTTTGCATTTAGCAAAATAAAGGATTGGTTATCGTTATCTGTGAATTGTGTATTAAAGTAACCCTGTAAATTCTTTGACAGTTAAATTATGAATCAAGGACGTGGAGGCCGTGGTGGACGGGGTAGGGGTAGAGGAAGACGAGGGCGACCTCGCCGAGCTGAGGTACCACAGCCACCTGTAGAAGAGGTAGCCGAACCTCAGGTTGGGGAGGCACCCCCACCAATAGATGAGATGGAAGTGGAGCAGGACGCGCCTGCTCAGTCTAACGTAGAGGTGCCTCAGGCAGAGGGCCAAGACCCTAGGGGGGAGGTCCCCCCCATGAGTATGTTGGAACTCATGCGTGAGATGATGGGGTTGATACAGGCGACCAGGCAGCAGCGAGCCCCACCTCCACCAGCCACCCCCACACTAAGTAGAGGGTTACATGGGGAGATCAGGAGACCTTCTCCCCGACCTTTTGAGGGAGCCGCTGATCCCCACGCGGCAGAACAATGGATTAGGGAGATGGAGAAGATCTTCGAGGTCTTTCAGACTACGGAGGCGAAGAAGATCAGGACCGCCGTTTACATGTTCCAGGGACCTGCAGAGGACTGGTACTTTGGAGAAATTAGATTGAGGAAGGGTGAGGCCTTCCAGACTTGGGAAGAATTTAGAACAACATTCTTCGCCAAGTTCTTCTCTCGGGGACACTTGGTGCAGCTGGGACAACAGTTTTCTTAGCTTGTTCAGGGAGGCTCTACTGTAGAGCAATACGAGGCAGAATTTGATAGATTGGCCCGTTTTCTTCCTGATATGGTTCCAACAGAGGAAAGTCGGGTGATGAAGTTCGAGGCCGGACTGAGGTCGTGGCCAGGGCAAAATATATAGAGGCCTCTTGCCAGGGGGACGCCCAGGGGACGTCCCAGAAGGGGAAAAAGAATAAGGGGTCTAATACTTAGGGGCAGTCATCGGGGAAGAGTTATGATAAACGTAGGCTTGACAACAAGTATCGGCGTTATGGCAAGCCGACAGGGTCTACAGCCTCGTTTGGAGGCAAAGGGTCATCAGCTAGTGTGACCCAGACCCTAAGATGTTATGAGTGTAAAGGGCCCCACAAAAAGTCACAGTGCCAAAGGCTAACTGGAGGATGTTTTCTCTGTTTGGGCCTGGATCACTAGAAGGCCCAATGTCCTCAGCGTAAAGCTGGACAAAATGTGGTTGGAGGAACCCAAGGATCCCAGCAGGCCTCCCGACAGTCAGTGGGACTGCCACCGAGACCACAAGGTGGTGATAAGAAGGGAAAGGCAACAGTAGGACAGCCTTCCACATTGAACCAACCACAGCAGCAACAGAGGCCTATGACCCACGGATGGGTCTATCATCTGACGACCGAAGAAGCATAGGCATCAGCTGATGTCGTGGCAGGTACTATCTATGTTAGTTCCTTTTATGCCTGCACATTATTTGATTCGGGTGCTACACACTCTTTCGTATCTGCATGATTTGCACGAAGACATACTTTGCCTGCCATAAATCTACCCCATGAGATGAGTGTGGATACCCCGGTAGGAGCTGCCAAGTTGGTGAGGAGGATAGTACCAGCATGCCAAATAGTGATAGAGGGGCGTGAATTACCTGCAAACTTGCATGTAATGGACCTGAAGGATTACGATGTGATCCTCGGGATGGACTGGCTCTCTTCGGTATACGCGGTAGTAGACTGTCGTGGAAAGAGAGTTATGTTCAGGATGCCGGGAGATGAAGAGTTCACCTTTAAAGGCAGCCAAACCTGCTCCCTAGTACAGGAGATTTCAGCTCTTCAGGCTCGAAAGTTACTTAGGGGTGGAAGTATAGGTTACTTGGCCTTTATCTCTGAGGCGAAGCAGGATGGGGAGATCGTAGTCTCAGATGTACCCGTGGTGAGGGAGTATCCTGATGTGTTTCCTAAAGACTTACCAGGATTACCCCCAGAAAGAGAACTGGAGTTCTCAATTGATTTGGTTCCTGGAATAGCTCACGTGGTTCAAGGCTCCTTACGGGATTTACTTGGGAACTTAAGGAGTTGAAGACACAACTAGAGGAGTTGGTGGATAAAGGCTTTATAAGGCGTAGTATGTCACCTTGGGGAGCACATGTTCTTTTTGTTAAGAAGAAAGACGGGTCGTTAAGACTGTGTATTGACTATAGGGAGTTGAATAAGGTGACTGTGAAGAATAAGTATCCCTTACCAAGGATTGACGACCTATTGGATCAGTTGCAGGGAGCTCAAGTATTTTCCAAAATTGACTTGAGATCCGGATACCATCAAGTGCGCATAAAGGAGACTGATATTCCGAAGAGTGCTTTCCGTACAAGATATGGGCACTATGAGTTCTTGGTAATGCTGTTTGGGCTTACCAATGCTCCGGCAGTCTTTATGGACATGATGAACTGGGTATTCCGTCAGTACTTAGACCAGTTTGTGGTGTTTTTTATCGATGACATACTGGTTTACTCAAGTAGCCGCCAGGCACACGAGGAGCACTTAAGAATTGTGCTAGAGACCTTGAGGGTATTATTGCCTTCTTGGGTCACGTGGTGAGTGGAGCTGGAGTTTCAGTTGACCCCAAGAAGTTCGAAGCCGTGGTTGATTGGAAGAGACCAACCACCGTACGAGAGATACAGAGTTTCCTGGGGTTAGCTGGCTATTACTGGAGATTTATTGAGGGTTTCTCAGTTATAACGGCACCTCTGACCAGATTGACCAGGAAGGGTACAAAATTCGTTTGGACCGACTCCTGTGAAAGAGTTTCCAGGAGTTGAAACAGAGATTGATATCCGCATCAGTTCTGGCATTGCCTCAGAGTGGTCGCGGTTATACAGTCTACAGTGACGCGTGCAAGACTGGCCTGGGGTGCGTTTTGATGCAGGATGGACGGGTAATAGCTTATTCACAGTTGAAGCCTTTTGAGGAAAATTACCCCACACATGATCTTGAGTTGGTAGCAATCGTGCTTGCCCTAAAGATCTGGTGACACTTCCTCTACGGTGTACCTTGCGAAATCTATACCGATCATAAGAGCCTCAAGTACATATTCACTCAGAAGGAGTTGAATATGAGGCAGCGGCGTTGGTTGGAACTAATAAAGGACTATGATCTCAGTATCCATTACCACCCAGGCAAGGCTAAAGTGGTGGCAGACGCACTGAGTAGGAAGTCTGAGTATGGAGTTGCCGCTTTAATCACAACTTAGAGGCCTTTGCTGGAGGACATGAGGAGGCTCGAGCTAGAGGTCGTCTTGCCTATGATGGATGTCACATTGGCCAGCTTGCATATACGACCTTCGTTGTTAGAACGGATTAAAGTTGCTCAAAGGCAAGACCCTGATTTGGAGGAAATCAAGGGACATATAGGCCAGGGGGAGACGACAAGGTTTAGAGTTCACGAGGATGGTACTCTAAGATTTGATGAATGAATTTGTGTCCCTAATGTCCCTGAGTTGCGAAAGGAGATCCTTGAAGAAGCTCACTACTCGAGCTATGCTATTCACCCTGGGGGTACCAAGATGTACAGAGGGTTGAAGGACCTCTTTTGGTGGAATGGAATGAAGTGAGAAGTCACTGAGTTAGTGGCTAAATGCATCACCTGCCAGTTGGTGAAGGCGGAGCACCAGAAAACAGCAGGGATGTTACAACCCTTACCCATTCCGGAGTGGAAGTGGGAGCATATTAATATGGACTTTGTAAGGGTTGCCACGTACTCAGAGAGGTCATGAGTCAATCTGGATCATCGTGGACCGATTGACTAAGTCGGCCCATTTTATACCATTGAGGACGGGAGCATCCTTAGAGATGTTAGCCCAACTATACATCGACCAGATAGTCAGGCTTCATGGTGTTCCGGTGTTGATTACCTCTGATCGAGACACCTGGTTTGTCTCCGGGTTTTGGGAGAGTCTGCACACAGCTCTAGGCACAGTATTAGCTTTCAGCACAGCTTTCCACCCACAGACTGATGGACAGTCTGAAAGGACCATCCAGGTGTTGGAGGAGATGCTGAGATCATGTGCGTTGGACTTTACGCGGTCTTGGGATGAGCGTTTGAGTTTAGAAGAGTTTGCCTATAATAACAGCTATCAGGCAAGCATCAAGATGGCTCCGTATGAGGCACTCTATGGGAGGAAGTGCCGAACACCTATCTGCAGGGGAGATGTGGGTGAGAGGAAGCTGGTGGCTGAGGCGACACTTGAGCAGCCTGATTTCGTTAGGCAAACTGAGGACCATGTCCGGATGATCAGGGAAAGACTTAAGGCTGCTCAGAGTAGACAGAAGAGCTATGCAGACCGTAAGAGATCTGACCAGGATTTTCAGGTGGGGGATCTTGTGTTTTTAAAGGTATCTCCTATGAAAGGAGTTGTAAGATTTGGAAGACGTGGAAAGCTTGCTCCACGATATATCGGACCTTTTGAGATTTTGGAGCGTATAGGAGCTGTGGCTTATAGGTTGGCCTTACCTCAGGACCTCGCTCAGGTTCACGATGTCTTCCACATATCCATGTTGAAGAAGTGTATTCGTGACCCAACGCGAGTGATTCCTCAGGTTCCTATGAAAGTTCAGGAGGACATGTCCTATGAGGCGCGCCCAATAGCTATCTTGGGCCGAGAAGACAAGCAGTTGAGAAATAGGACCATTCCCTTTGTTAAAGTGAGGTGGAGTAACCACTCTGATCGAGAGGCGACCTGGGAACGTGAAGAAGATATGAGGAAGCGTTACCCAGATTTGTTTATCATCCAGTAGGTGGTGATGTAATTTTGAGGACGAAATTATTGTAAGGGGGGAGGATTGTTAAATCCAAGGATTTTATTGGAATAAAATGAGTTTAAATTCCTTTAAATTGGATTATTAATTAAAGAGGTTTTCCTAATTAATTAAATGATTTAATTAAGTGGGAGAAAATGGAAATTAGGGTTAGTGGTGTCAAGAGGACTGATTGGTAAATTTTAAAACTTTTGAGGGCTAAAGGAAAATTTTCCCCTCTCTCAGAAGGAGGACTAAATTGTGACCAAAAAGCTTTTAGGTATCTCAAGATAAATTGTCCAGCGAAAAACATTATTTAAATGGTTCAACGGCTGAGATTAAAACATCCCAGATCTGTTGCAGATCGCGGAGCGTTATGATGGCTCGTGTTATGCCACGTGGCTCCTTGTGAATTGTACATCTTGGAGGTTGTGTGATGGGAGGAGTGAGGAGAATATTTGGCCGTTCCTCTCCAACCAAATCTGAGCTGTTGATCAGGTGAGAGTTGGATCCGATGCTGGAGATGGGATCTCCACTGTGTATCTAACTCGTGGCGATTACGAGACATGACCGGAAGCCGACGCTCGGCCGCAAACGCCACCGGGTCTCGCCATCTCCTCCGAAAGTGTTACGTTGCCATGGAGAAGCTTCTGGCCGCTGGGTTGGGCGGGCTGTTATGCGTTGCCGCCTTTTCATCTGGCCTCCTGAGACTATAAAAGGGCATCTACACCCTCTGTTACAGGGCACAAGCCAAAGGAGTTCAGTGCTCCAGTGAGGTGACAACCGGAGAAGAAGAAGAAGACCGTCGCTGGTTAGCACCTTCAGTCGAGCACGGGGCCGCTTAGGAAGACTCCAGGAGTAGGAGGAGGCTGAGACGGCTAAGTAAAGGGAGGTGTTGCACGTGGTGAACACAACTCAGATCGCCGGAGAGGACAGAGCTCACGCCGGCCGTTTGAAAGGCCACTGGAGGCACTGTTTCGTCGTCTGCAATCTTCCTGTAAGTGGTATTTTCCTTGTTGCGTAGTTTAGTGCGGTTTGTATGCGCCCATGGTGTTTGTGTGAGCTCGTCGGAGGTGGTGAACGCACGGCCGTAAGCTTGGGAGTTTCCAAGAGTGGGGGAAGGCAGGCTGTACTCCGGAGGAGATAATCGTGGGCAGGAGGCCCTCGGTGATGGACCCGAACTCGGGGACCAGTGCTCAGAGCTTACCGGCGAGATGATCGACGGTTGTGGTGTCGGTCGTGAGAGAGAGAGAGAGGAAGGTTGAAGAAGAGGATAAAAAGAAAAAAATAATAATAATAATAAACAATAATAAAAGAAAATTATAATAATAGTAATTTTGGGTAAATAATTAAGTAAATTATTTAATTAAATCAGTTAATCAAAGGTTAGTGATTAACTAATTAGAAATAAATTGATTAGAGTGTGACAAATATTTACAATGGAGCATAGTAAATTAATTTGTTTTAATGATTTAATTAATTTGAGAAAGGATTTAATTAAATCAATTTAACGAATTAATTGACATTTGAGTATCTAGGTATGTAAATAAATATCTAGGTTGATTAAATTTGATTACTGAATTTGATTAGAGTGACAATGGAAATTAGCTTTATTAATTAATTAATAGAATTTAATTAATTAATTTAGTTAATTAAGGGGTAAGTTGGTTCAGGTTAACCCTTCTATAAATTTGGGTGTAGTCCCAAATGGGTTGATCACCTTAATGTTAAGACATTAAGTTAATCAAATTAATTTAGTGGTCTAAATTAGTCAGGAGGATTTAGCATATTTAAATCAAGTTGAAACAATGTAATTGGGGTCCAAGGTATTGGGTTCAGACGTGTTGGGCTAAGGAATCGGGTTAGTTGAACCAGGTCATAAAAAAAAAGGGGTAGAGGGGTTTGAAACTACAACCTCTCAACCAACACTACAACACCCTAACCGCTTGGACATGACTAGCCATGTGATGAAGGTTGGAGGCCTTTTATTCAAATAGAGGTAGGCCCAATTCAGCTAAGACTACTAGAAACGAACAAACAGGATTCAGTATGACAAATAAAAGTAAAGTTGGCTGGGTTTGACCAATAAAGGTAAAGAGTCAACTAAAGGACATAGAAATAGGGAAAAAAGACCGATAACCACGGGGAAGGTCTTTGGGACCCGATAGTGGACCTAGGACCAATAAAAAACGAGAGTCATGCATGTGCAACTAGAGACATAGGGTTTTATTGGAATTATTGGCTCTAATAGAAGCTCTATTATCAGATATTCTCGAGGAGACTTAGAAAAGTTACCAGAGGAGATTCGAAAGGTTTCTAGTTCCAGGAAGAGGTAAGTGTTTCTGCCTAGTACCTACTCTTCAGAGTTTTCTTTGGACTTGCCTTTATCTTATTTATAGATATTTTATTCCATATATGCTATCCATGCCTGTTTTCAATTTCTGTTGAGCATGTATGTTGTTTACCGGATGTTGGTATCCCTGTTTGCTGCGGTCTACTGCCCGGACTCAGTGGAGCGTAGGGGCTCCGATAGGGAAATGTTTAGGGACAGGACCCCCTGGCATTTCAGCCTGCCGTGCCAGAGAGGCGATTCTCTGGTGGTCTTACCCGTCAGTGGGAATGGTACGCTGACCGTGTTAACACGTATGAGAGGTGGTACTACCGAGTTACGACCAGCGGGTCGTGTTCACAGCGCGTAGCTGGGTTTGCTAGCAGGGAGAAACCTTGAGTTTTTCTTTGAAACTCAATACAGAGCTTGAGGGCTTCTGTTGTTAGGGGTCGTGCCTTTGGATTTATTTGTGGTAGACCCCTAGGGTTATGTTTTCTTGGGATAAGGTCCTTTTACTTGACATGCTTATATTATGTCTTTGTGACCCGTAGGGGTACTTACTGGGCTTTCCATTAGAAAGCTTATACATTTGTTCTTTCTCTCTTTTACAGATTCTGAGGTCTACGGGTGGTGCTGAGGAGATATTGTCTTGGAGATCCGAGGTCTGAGGGTCTCCCTTACCTTTTATTTTGAGAGTTGTTTACTTTGTGTAGGACCCGTATAGGGACCAGACTTTGTATAGGGCTTATGGACCCTTATGACTCTATGTTCTTTCTGAACTCGAGTTTATTTTATATTATGGTTTGTTGTCTGCTGATTCACGATTAGGCCTTGTATTCGAATGGAGCTTGTCTCTTTTTGGGTACGGCCGGCCTGCGGCGCTGTCCGAGGTCCCTGCTGGTCTGGGAGCGACAGTCGGCTCTAAGACGACACGACCGCTCGGTTTGTGCCTTGCATTGCACATGCCCATGCCTTCTCAGCCCATCTGCGAGTCGTGGCGTGCCTGCATGACCCTTGATTTTTTTTGTGGTCTGCCCGATATAAGGCTTACACAACTTGTGCCATACCGGGCTAGCCAGCAAACCAGCCCACTAAATTAAAAAAAATATATATCTTTTTTTTTTTGAAAAAATAAAAATAAAAAAAAAATCCAAAACAAAATTCAAAGAAAATCTTAAAAAATACCACAAAATTAGAAAATCCCTAAAACTTTCAAGAAAATTCCAAAAAAAACTCTAAAAATTCCAAAATCCAAAAATTTCCAAAAATCCAAAAAATCCTAAAACTCCCAAAAATCCAATAAAATTTCCAAAAAAATTATTAAAATTCTCAAATATATCAATTTTATATCTAGTATAAAGATTTTCTTAATTTATAAAGATATTAAATATAATAATTTGATAAAAGACCTGATGGGCCGTGCCATGGCGACCCTCGTGCATAGGCCGACACGACATAAACGAGCCACGCGGGACTGGCCCAACAGGGCGACAAGGCTATGTCTAGGCATGGCCAGGCTTCTACAGTGTCACCTCTCGCCTATCATGTTTAAAAAATCATTATGAATGTTTTATGGTAATGCCTCTCAAACATTAATATTAATATAATCTCTATGCAAAGATTATATATGTTTTAATTTTTTTTTGGGGGGGAAATTTCTGAGTTTATTTATTAGGTATTTAACTATTCATCCTTTGAATAGTTACTTAATTGCCTAGGGGTACTTGGGTGGGGTGTGTAGGGACTTAGTGTAAATAGGATTTCGGGTGAGTAGGGTATAAAGGCAAATAGTGCTAGGGACTATTAGATAATTTCCCTTTTATTTATTTATTTATTTTTGTTTTGTCAGCAATTTTTTGGGTTCTTTTTATAATTTTTTACTCATTTTTTAGTAAATCTTAAAGATTTTTTTGTTGTTTTTTTTTAACAATTTCGTAAATTTATTTATTATTTTTAATATATGGTATTTTTAGATTTTTAGAAGGTTTTCAGAAACTTTTTCTATTTTTAATGATTTTCTGGATTTAATTTATTTTTTTTCTGAATTTATTAGAATAATTATAATTTATTATTATGTTTTTTAAAATTAAAGAGTCGCATCTCAAGAAAAATGAATAAAAGACGAGCCCAAATTAGTTGGGTGGTGTTGCTGGCGGTGGGTCAATGACCCATTTGGCTTCACCGCTATGCCGACTTGGCATAGCTTGCAAGCTGTCGAAGTTGGCCCTGCACGATAATGCTTGGCACGATTCTGAGCCCTTACCCTCGCTATGTCGAATTAGTCCTTTTTGACACCATGAACTAAGACCGTTATCAAGTGATGGACCTTAGGTTATGTTTTACAATGAAAGTGAGTATGTTGGATAGTGTCAAATAGGTCGGCCTGGCACAACAAGTGTCACGCATCAATCCAGTGGACCCTGCACGCCAAGACATCGCAGGCCGCACTCCAAGTAGAGGCGCACCTCACTCAGATACAAGGCTTGATGAAATCATAAAAGATAACAATTAACTAAAATTTAATAATCAGATAATATCAGAGTCACAACGAAAATAAAATCAATAAGGGTTTACATGCCCTATATATGGTCGAGGCCCGATAAGGGTCCTACAATAATACATCCTCACACTCAAGAAAAACTGAGGTCCTCGCATCTCTACAAAAACAGCCTAGCCCTCCACTCAGCTCTCGAGTCCGAGTCACCTACCCTTCAGGACCTGAAAAGAAAGAAGGAAAAGCAAGTGCATGAGCTTTCGAAAGGAAAGCTCAGTAAGTACCCTGCGGGATCACAATGAACCAAACACAATGATAAAAGATATGTCATCATCAATCATCAGTCAACAGATGGGCCACGCCTCACACAATCCAAATCCCTAGGAGTTTACCACAAACAACAAAGAACTGTGAACGACTCCTCGCTCAAAAGCAAATACTGGCTCCTCGAAAAGAGAATTCCAAGAAAAACTCAACAAGCAATCCCCCTACAAGAATAATCACCTCACCATTAATCTTAGTTATATCCGTACACTCAAGTCCCAGGTGGCCCTACATATACGCATACGGTGGTCAGATCATCCCAATCGACGGGTGGACAAACTGTAGTTTCACCGCCTCCCAAGACGGGATGCCGTAATGCCGGGTGTCCTCATCCTCAGATGTCATGCCCCGACCAATTTGGGACCTCGAAAGCATCGCAGACAGACCGGCGGTATCCAAGTATAGACAAGCTCAACTCGAATACGAGGCCTAAATGTGAATCAGTAGATAACATAACATAAATAATCTCAAGTCCAAAAGAACATAGAGTCATAAGGTTTCATAGGCCCTATACAAGTCTGGTCCCTATACGGGTCCTTTTAAAAAGGAAACAATTCTTAAAGTATAAGATAAGGGAGACCCTCGGACCTCAGCTCTCCTAGACAATCTCTCCTCAAAGACCACCTCTAAAACCCTGACCTGTAAAAGAGAGAAAGAACAACGCATGAGCTTTCGAATGGAAAGCCCAGTAAGTATCACAAAGACATAATAATAGCATGTCAAGTAAAAGGACCACGTCCCAAGAAACATAACCCTAGGAGTCTACCACAAATGAATCCAAAGGCACGACCCCTAACAACAAAAGCCCTCAAGCTCTGTGTTGAGTTTCAAGAAAACTCAAGGATCACTCCCGGTCAGTAAATCCAGCTACTTGCTGTAAACACGACCCTCTGGTCGTTCGACCCTTCGGTCGTAAGTCGGTAGTACCACCTCTCATACGTGTTAACACGGTCAGCGTACCATTCCGACTGACGGGTAAGACCACCAGAGAATCGCCTCTCTGGCATGGCAGGCTGAAATGCCAGGGGGTCCTGTCCATGAACATTTCCCTTTCGGAGCCCCCACCTGGGCAGTAGACCACAACAAAACCAGGGATACCAACATCCCGAAATCAACATACATTCTCAACAGGAATCTAAGATAGATAAGGATGCATGTATGACATCAATGAAGTATAACAAAGCATATTCAAGTCCAAAGAAAACTCCGAAGAGTAGATACTAGGCAAGTATACTTACCTTCTGTTGGAACTAGATGTCCTCCTAGTTTTCTCTTGAGTGTCTTACAACTCCCCGAGAGTATCTGGCATACAGAGTTGCTGTTAGAGTCAAGCTTCTAATAAATCCCTCTATCTCTTGTTACTCATGCATGTCTATCGTTCTTGTAAGGCCTAGGCTCACTAATGGGTCCTAATGACCATCTCCCTGATTATCGACCTTTTTACCCCTTTCCCTGTCCTTCAGTTAACTCTAGACCCAAACTTGGTGAACCCTAGTCAACTTTACTTCATTTGTCGAGTTTGAACCCTATTTGTCCGTCTCTAGTCTACTTACGATCTCCTAAGCCCATTAAACAATTTAATACTAAACCTGACTTACGTAGCTATTTGAGCCCAGCCTATTGGGCCTCCAAACCAATGGACTCAATCTCCTTCTAACCACTTAATTCTAATCTTGGTCTACCTTAGCCATTTAGCGAAACTAACTTGATCAATTAGTTAGACCCAGAACAAATGTTAGACCTAAGTTTACTTCAATCGCTTTAATTGATCAACTAGTCAATTATCGCGACTTTATGTCTAGGTCTAACCCACTTAATTAATTAATTAATTTAATGATTTACCTTTGGGTCTAGGATGACTAGCTAGTTGAACAAATCCAACCATCTCCATCAATTATTTTAACCAAATTGGTCCATTTGATTAAATCCGATTTAGACCCAAACCCATTTAAATTGGACAAATCCAACCCAATAATCCTACTTGGTTGACCTAGTCCGTCTTGAACCCATACTTGATTAACCTTAATCAAGTTCAATTATATTTATTATATATATATATTTTTTTCATTAGTCCATGACCTAGGTTTTTAATTAAACCCAACACTTGGGCCCAACACAACAGATGAGCCCATATGACTAAATCAAAACTAATAAAAACCTAACTAGATTAATCACTGATTTTGTCACACTTTCTAAAGTCTTAATTAACTATTTAATTATTGTTTTATTATTATTTTTTTTCTTCTTCTTCCAGGGTTGGCGGTCGAGCTTCACCGGAGACGCTCGCCGGGAATGGCATCTCCTCGTCTGAAGATCCTCACCGCCACCCAAACATGCCCTGAGCTCCGTCTCGGCCCCGCTAACAGTTTGTGCGCACCAACAGTCCCCAATCCCTTCTCCCAGCGCCTAACCATTCGCGGCTCCGTTCACCAACTCCGGCGAGCCCTAGACCTCTCTATTAACGCATCAAACACAAAATTGAACACAATAATAGGTCGGTACCTGAATTCCGGTCCTCCTGGGGGTATTTGCAGCGACAATGGCTTCCGGAGACCGTTTCTCCCTTCTCCGACAAACCTCGCCGGCGATCACCTCAATCTTTTGCTTCACAGTGCTTTAGATGGGGCCAGGGGGTGGGTTTTATAGGCTGGAGGCAGGCGAATCGATTGGCAACGCCCGTGAGTTATCTCGCCGCTCCGACGAGCGGCATTCCCGCGCGTAACGCACGGGGAAGGTGGCGGATCTCGCGGCGTCGCGCGCTGGCGGTCGCGGCTGGGTAACGGCGGCCATCGCCTCGGGATCAGACTTCGGTCTGATCCAGCGGCTCAAATCCTCTGGTTTGGATCAACGGTGGATACTCCTCCGCATTCGCCTCGGATATGACTAATGCGGATCAAAGGTCGTGGATTTAAAACAAATCTACGGCCAAATTTTTATTCAAGGCCTCTCATCCAACACACTCCTGCATTTAAAGCTTCTCAGAGCGCCACGTGGCCTCACGGATTGCCTCATAATGTCTCGCGATCAGCACTGATTCGAGATCATCTAATCTCGGCCGTTGCCTTTATCCTATAAGGGTTTTCTCTGGAAAATTATCCAGAGATCCCTCACCTTTTCTAGGTCACACTTTAGTCCTCTATCTGAGAGAGGGTAAAATTCTCCTTTAGTCCTCAATACTTTAAAAATTACCAATCAGTCCTCTTAGCACCACTAACCCTAATTAGGGTTATATATATATATATATATATACCATTTCCTCCCATTTAAGGAAAATTCATTTCTTTTAACCATTAATCCAATTTAAAGGAATTAACTAATTTTATTCCAATAAAATCCGTGGATTTTACACCGTACGTCCTGCAAACTGGAGTCCCCACGCTCCACTGATCCGGGCGGAAGAACGAAACTCAACCTACACACACCTACCCGACCAACACAAGTACCGCGTGTCTCCATGGTCAAGTCCCGAACAGCAGGAGGCTATGCTCAGCGAGCCTGCTCACTCCACTGACACATACCTTCCCCGCTGCAAGACAAGCACCACGTAATCTCCACAAAGATCGCCTCGATCATAGGTTGGTATGCTCACGAAAGCATTCAACAAAAATATAGTAGAACTACACACTCCTATCCGGATGGAGCACAGGCTCACGTGTTTCCACGGCGATGTCACACTAAAATAAATCAATAAAAATATAGTAGAACTACACTATACTTGATAAATCAAATAAAAATAATGTCACACTTAAATAAATCAAACTATGCCATTTAATTATCAATACCCGATTAATTGTCACAGTTTATTAAAATCATTAAACTAATCATGTTGATTAATTAACACTAACCTGTGGTTAAAATAATTAATTAAAATGATTAATTAACTATTTATTTTTTTCCTCTTTCTCTCCAGGCCGTGCCTCACCGGAGAAAACTGCCGGAAAAGCCCAGCTCTTGTCCGTGGACCTTTCTCCACCGGAGCTCCATGCTCCAAGCTTTGTCTCGGTCGAGGCATCTCTTTGCGCCCACCGGCGACCATCAGTTCCCTTCCTCGGGGCTCGGCAACCACCGGCCAAACTCTCATCTCCGGCGAACTCGAATTGGCATCAATTCGTGTACATATTCTAAAACTTTTAACAGGGAAAGCCTTCTTACCTTCGTTCCGAACTCCGGGTGGCGCAAGCGGCGGAGATTGTCACTCTGAGGCGAAAATCCTCTTCTCCAATCACCCTCTCCGACGAGCTTTGTGTTCTCGGAGTGTGTCTTCTTCCCCTTTGCTCAACGACGGGGCTGCACTTATAGAGCTTAAGGGAAACGGAAGAACGGGTGATCGCCGGCTGCCTTTTCCGAAGAGGGCGCGGCCGTTGCTGAGAAAGGCGACCATACCTCGGGATGAGCTCTCGTGGATAAACGGTGAAGATCGGTAGATCAAATCCAACGGCCAGATAATCATCCAGTTGCTTCGTATCACGCTTTCTACTTGAACGAATGACCACGATTACATCGTGATCAACGGCCAGATTAACCCATCATGTCTTGATCTTGAATCCATCTCAAGATGAGCGGTCCTCGTCAACCCGCACCGTGAGGTCACTCTCACCGCCCTCTCCCTCGGTGCCTCGGATCCAGCATACAATCAGATGGATCTACTCTGGGCTTGCCATGTAGCCTCACGATTGCCTTTATAATGCATCGCGATCGATCCTAACTCATGATCTTTTAATCCTGAATGTTGAACCATTTGTATAAGGGTTTTGATCTGAAAAATTATCCATAAGTCCCTAAACTTTGTTAGGTTACACTTAAGTCCCCCTCCTGTGAGAGAGGACAATTTCAATCAGGGCCTCAACACTTTTGGGAACTATAACTAGGTCCTTAACGACCCAAACTAACCCTAATTAGGGTTTTATTTATTTTAATTCCCCTTTTTACACTTAATTAAGTAACTTAAACCACCTAAGTCAACCACTTCGAAGGCTAGGGAATTTTCCTTAATTAAGAAATTAATTAAAAAGAATTTTTAAACCAAATTCATATCTTAATCAACTAATTGTTTAAAGAGCAATTAATATACTTTAATTTTTTAAAATATCCAAACAAATCCTTGTTTGGGAACCTTCTTTTAAATTGACTAAAACAAGAAAAAATTTACTCCATAAAATCCTCGGATTTTTCAGCATGACACTACTCATTTCATGACAAGCATCAAGGCATGCCCATGCCTCGATTAGCCTATTCCATTTAGTCGTGTCATGCCCTCGTGATGACCCTTGATTTTTTTGGGGGTCGGCCCGATACGGATTGACATGCCTTGTGCCCCTAATCGGGCTAGCTAGCTTAACTGTGCCACTAAATGTAACGAAATTTAAAATTTTAAAATATCTAATTTTTTTGAAAAAAATAAAAAAGGAAACGAAAAATCCAAAAAAAATCACAGAAAATCTGAAAAAAATACCACAAAATTAAACTTGCAAGAAAATAAAAAAAACCTCTAAAAATTCCAAAATCCAAAAATTTCCCAAAATATAAAAAAAAACCTTAAACTCCCAAAAAACCCATAAAATTTCAAAAAGAAAAAAATCATAAAAATTCTCAAATATATCAATTTTATAGTAGATATTTAACTATTCATCCCTTGAATAGTTACTTAATTGCCTAGGAGTTCTTGGGTGGGGGTGTGTAGGGATTTAGTATAAATAGTGTTTCTTGGAGTGGATAGTGTGATAAAAGGCAAATAGTGCTAGGGACTATTAGATAATTTCCCCATTTTATATCTAGTATAAAGATTTTCTTAATTTAAAAAGATTTAAAATAAAAAAATTTGATAAAAGACCTGGGGGGCCGTGCCATTGCGACCCTCATGCATGGGCCGACATGACATGAATGGGCCACACGGGACTGGCCCAACTGGGCAACAAGGTCGTGTCTAGGCATGGCCTGGCTGCTATAGTGTCGGGCCACGAGTGACAGCCCGGTTGACACCTCTCGTCTATAATTTTAAAATAAATCATTATGAATGTTTTATGGTAGCGCCTCTCAAACTCTATATGCATCATAATAACAATGTTACACATAATATTTCTTGACATACATACCCACCCTTGCTTAAAATAACAATGCCGTGCATAGTGTTTCTTAACACATACACACCTGCTCAAATACGGCACTATTAATGGAATTTTTTTGTTAATATTTACATATCTATTATACTCCTATTATTACTCCTATAAGAGAATTGTTGGTAGTCCATTTCAATGTGTGTGGACTAAATTATCCTTAATAGATTTTTATAATTCTAATAATATCCCAAGACTACTCAATGTATCTTAAATGTCCTATTAAATATATCTTAAATTTATTTTATTATAAAATTATTTATGTATTTTGTCTATTAGTTAATTTATACATGTTGTTCATATTTTGAAAATGTAAAAGTATTTTTAGGTTGGCTATTTTATAATGTAAGTTGCATTATATTAGATTTATATTAAATTAAAATTTTTTCACTTGTATAAGAGATATCCTCTTTAACATATTTTATTTATATTATTTTTAATATATCATAAATAACTAACATACTAAATATGCAATACTAATTAAAAATAATAAACTAAAAAATATATTATAAATAAATTAATTAAAATTTTGTATATTTTAAAATATTTTTAAAATTTTCTATTTCTTTACCATTATTTTTTGAAATTATTTTAGAATATTTTTACATTATAAATTTAAATTTAAATAGATTAATATAATTTATTAAAGTTTTAATAGATTAATAAAATTCAATTTAATGATTAAATTTATTTTATCTTATTTTTATCTCCTAATTTATTTAATTTATGATATGACCTTATTTATTTAATTTCTTATGTGTTAAAATTATCTCTTTATTTACCATTAATAAAAAATTATCTTATTTTAATCACTTTCAGTTCAATATAATAATTTCTATAGATAATGAACTATTGGTCCCTGGCAGTGTTTGCTTTTTCCCTTGGGGGTCCTTGGGGGGTGTAGGGACTTAGTACAATAGTATTTTGGGTGTGTGTGTTTTGCGTGGGAAATAGTACCAAATAATGCCAGAGACTAATAAAATAATTACCTCTAATTTCTATCAACATACAAGAATTACTTTGTTTTTAAAAATTATTTTAGAAGATTTTTATATTATTGTAAAATCCACGAATTTTAGGAATAAAATTTTTACTTATATTTCGTAAAATGATTCAAAATTTATTTTTCTTAAGCTTGAAGGATGGAAAATTTAAAAGCTTTAAATTTGGAAGGAAATTAATTTTGAGACCAATTAGGGATAATTGGGAGTATTAAGGACTTCTTGGTAATTCTGAAAAGTATTGAGGACTCAAAGAATAATTGTCCTCTCTCACAGGGGAGGAACCTGGATGAGACCTAAGAAAAGTCAGGGACTTAAGAGGAATTTTCCCTACTCACAGAATCGATTGAATTGTAATTTAAAGAAATCCGGGGACTTCTGGAAACTTTTCCAGAGAAAACCCTGAGAGTTATGAACGAACGGCTGAGATTAAAACATCTCAGATTGGTGCGGATCGTGGAGCGTTATTAGCCCATCCGTGGAGCCACGTAGCACGCTGGGATTGAACAATCTGAGAGGTTGTTGGATGCGAGGCATAGTAGCCAGATCCGACCGTTGAACTGTTTTAAATCTTGGCAGTTGATCTTTTCGTTGTCAGAACCGAGGCAAAGGACAGTGGCGTATCCACCGTCCATCTAAAACGGTTTATTCTGGCCGTTGGAATGCATCAAGTCGATCCCGAGGCGTGGGGAGAAGGTCGCCGCTTTCTTACCGAGGGCCGCCGCTACGCGCCTCTTCCCCGCGGGACATTACAAGTGGAAGAACCGCCTCACGGACAAAGAAATGAAGGCGGGACGTCATGACGGCTCACCTTCCTTTCCCCTATAAAACCCCACCTCTAAGCACTTCACCCGCCCGAAGCCGCAAAAAGAAGAAAACCAAAGAGTTCGCCGGTGAGGGTTGGTCGGAGAAGGAAAATTCGGCCACCGGGGGGTTTCTGTCGCCATTTTCAGCACCAGGAGAACCGGGAGTAAGGTATGAACCGATTCCCGCTTTCAATTTTGCATTTTACGCATCCTAGCTAGGGTCTTGAACTCGCAGGAGAGGATGAACGTTGACGCGAGTGGAGCATCCCCGGGAGGGGGACAACGGTGGTGTTGGCGAGTGCAAAAGAACCGTGGGGCCGAGACGAAGCTCCGGGTACCTTTGTAGGCGAAGGGGGCTCTTGGGTGGTGAGTTGCCATCACCGGCGAACTCCTCCGGTGAAGATTGGACAGAGGTAGAAGAAGGAAAGGACAGTGAAGGTTAGGGCCTGTAAACGGCTTCCGGACGAGGGGGAGGCTCGGTGCGGGGGAAGCCTCGCCACGCGACCCTCCCATGACGCTGACGGAGTTCTACAAGCGCCGGCTGTGACTTCACAAGTCCCGATGCAGCTGTGGGAAGAAGAAGTAAAATAAAAAAAAATATTAAATTATTTTCATTAAACCCGTAACCTAGGGGTTGGATTATTAGTAGAAAATAATTCGATAAAAACTATATAGGTGTGATGCTTAATTGAATGATTATTTGGTATAGTTAAAATAACTATATGGGACTTTAGTAATGTGACATAATTTGATTAATAAAGATGATTTAAAGATCTTGATAAGGTTATGAAAAACCTTGGTAGTGTGACAAATTATTAGAATAATTGATTATAGGTATGATTGAATTATTCTTTGTGTGACAAATTTAATTGATTAATGGTTGGAATAATTAAGGTTATTAAATATTTTTAATAAACCTTATAGTGTGACGACGCATTAATCAAAATTAAGTTGAACCAATCTATGAAGTTAATTTAACTAAAATAACTTGGTTGAAAGTTAGAAGATTGGGTTCAATTGGATTTAATCGCTTGGAAATTGAACTTGGGTTGGTCTAACCAAATAGGCCTTCATATAAATTATTAACTTAAAATGAGTAGGTTAGTTTGTTAGTCGACAAAAATGGGTTAAGATAAGGTGAACCCAATTAGTTTAATCAAAATGACTAACATGACTGCTCAAATGTCGATTACATTCATTAATCAATAAGCATATTGAATAAGAGTAAGTGAACCCAAGTTGGTTTAGGTCAAGCAAATGGGTTAGGTTCAATCCGATAATTGAACCAAGTGAAAGGGATGATCAAACAAAGATGGTTAGGTAAAGGGACTAACCAAACTAAGAAGATTAATTAGATTAATTAGTCAAGATCCCTAAGTCAAATTATGGACCAATCAAAGTAGGAATTGGGTCCAATATTAAAAAGGCCCAATGGGCTGGCTCAATTGGTTTAATCAAACCAGTTTTGTTATTAGACAATAACAAAGAAATAAAAGGTAAGATAAAAGGGGATGTTGGTAGGGGAACTCCAGCCCTATGTCACTCAAGTAGTAGGGCAGGACCTTAAACCCTAGGATCATAGCCACTCAAATGACAGAAATGCCCTTTCTTAGTTTAAAAGGACTAAGGCAAAGCTAAGTTATTTTAATGGGCCTAGCAAGTGGGCCCAATTTGAATAAAATGACAAGAGATGACCAAGTAGGGTCTAGACTCGGCAAGTAGAGTAAGGTTGACTAGGTTTGACCAAGATAGGGACTTAGTCAACTAAAAGACATGGGATAAGGATTAGTAAACCGAGGGATGATCTTTAGGACCAAGTAGTGGGCCCAGCCCAACAAGAACGAGAGTCATGCATGTGCAACTAGAGACATAGGGTTTTTATTAGAATTTTAACCTAATAGAAACTCAATCATAGATACTCTCCTGGGGAGTTCAAGAGGCATTTCAAGAGGTGGCTAGGAGGGCTTCGAAGTTCGGTGAGAGGTGAGTACTTTTGCCTAGCTCCCACCCAGTTATGGGTTTTGTTGGCTTTGCCATTGCATGATTTCATGTAAGTACTTCTGCCTAGTACCGTTATCGTTGTTTGATCTTTGATACTTGAGTAAATTACCTTACCTAGTTCCCACTCTACGGAGTGTTTTATTGTTTTTGATGTTGCCTTATTTGTTATTGTTTTCTTGACTTCGTACTTGTGCACGTTACTTTCATGCCTTGGATGTTTGATTCCATATTCGTGCATGCTTGTATGCCCTTTGGGGTATCGCTTCATAATTTGATATGATTGCATACACTCGTGTTTTTGTTCTCTTGGATATCTACTTCGATATTAGTGTATGCTTGTTGAGAGGTTAGCATCCTGTAGGGTATGCTTGTGAGTGTTGAGTGTGCCTACCTGTTGACCGGCACGTGGCCGTGGAAACACGTGAGCTTGTGCGCTGGCCGGGTTGGTATACATCAACTATGCTGTTTTAAGGATTCTCCCGTCCTCGTAAATCTTTGTTTCCCGCCAGTAGGGGTAATACGGTACTCTTTGTTTCCCGCCAGTGGGGGTAATACTGGTAATCCTTGTTTCCCGCCAGTAAAACGCCAGTAATCTCTCGCTTTCCGCCGCAGGGATGATATTACCGACAAGGTACGTCCATGTTTTGGATAGTAGCACTACTAGACCCTGGACTGAGGGTCGTTATCGGCTTAGGCTTGTAACCGACTAGGGAGATGACTTGTGAACTCTTAGGAGTACTTTGTTGAGATCTTGTGGTTAGGAGCCCTACCGTTGTCATGGTAGACTCCTAGGGTTTTGAATTTATGCGGGGCGTGGCCCTGTTTGTGTTGATTGATGGTCTTTGACTTGCTCATTTTTGACTTTTCTTATATCATCTGTGCTGCTTTGGTTTCATTGAGATCTCTGCAGGGTACTTACTTAGCTTTTCTTCCGGAAGCTCATGCACCTGCTTCTTTTCTTTCTGTTTCAGGTCCCGAGGGGTAGGTGACTCGTGACTTCGAGCCGTATCGAAAAGGTTTGGTGGACTTGTTGAGGTTCGAGGTCCTCATTCTTCCTTTGAGAGAAAGATGTTTATATTGTAGGACCCTAATAGGGCCTTGACCATATGTAGGGCATGTAAACCCTTATTGATTTTATTTTCGTTGTGACTATGATATTATTCGATTATTAAATTTGAGTTATATGTTATCTGCTATGATTTCCTTAGGCCTTATATCCGAGTAGGGCTTGTCTCTACTTGAATACGGCCGATCTGTTCACGAGCTCGAGGTCCCGGGATTCGGGTCGAGGCGTGACAATTATAAATTAAAATTTCCATTAAAGATTATATATTAGATTATATTTAAATAGATTAATATAATTTAGAGATAATTATTTATTAGTCCCTACACTATTTATGCACTGTTTACCTTTTTTTCCCCACCCACCCAAATACCTATTTAAACTAAACCTCTAACCAAGGACCCTAGGGGATAAAGCAAATAGTGGTAGGGACCCCAAGGGATAGAATGAACAGTGTCAGGGACCAATAGTTAATTAAGGATATATTTTAGTGAAATTTTAATAGATTAATAAAATTAAATTAAATGAATAAATTTTATTTTATATACTTTTATATACTAATTTATTTAATTTATGATATAACCTTATTTATTTAATTTTTATAAGATTTAAAACTATCTATTTATTTACCATTAATAAAAAAATAATCTGATTTTAATCACTTTCAATTAAATATAATTATTTCTAGGGTAAATTATCTAAATAGTCACCCAACTATTCGATCATTTCTATTTGAGTCAGCAAACTATAAAAAATTTCAATTGGGTACCCCAACTGTAAAATCCATGATTTTAGGGGATTTTTTTTTTCCTAAGTACATCCTTAAAAATTTTTGGTAATAGAAGAAGGTCCCCAATGGTGGATCTATTTGAATCTTTGTTGGAATAAAAGGGTTCCTAAATACTCTTTAAGTAATTAGTCGGTTAATTAGTCGATTAATGAATAGTCACATTATTGGTGACTTTGCTTGAGAATGCTGTAGTAAAATAATCCTCCCATTATAATTGCAAGATCGGCTCTTATGAGACCTAATGAGTTGTGGACTTGTATATAGTGGTTTTTGGAGAAAAGGATCATAATGAAATTTTATTAAGGCTTGCTGATATTATACTTAAGATTAGGGGTTGGATTGTAAGATTGTCCAAACATTCAGGTGATAACTGATGAGGTGCGGTCTAAGAGACCTTGGGTTAAAACCCAAGGTGAGTTTACTTGGGTTTAGTGACCTGCTGAGGCCGGTCATCAAAACCAACATTAGCTTGCAATATTTTATACTACAATATTATAATATAATATTTACAATAGTAATAAATTTATTTAATTATAATTTATAAATTAGATAATATTGTTAGGATATTATTATTATTGATACTAATTGTGCAATAACTAAATCTGATCAAGACTCTTAACATTTATCAAGTTATTTTTTGAATGTTTTATAAAATTATTTCATTATAATTTATAAATTATATAATATTTGTTAAACAACACTTTAATTAAATCATTCATCATTTTTTTAATAGTTTTTGATAATAAACGTTTTGATAATAATTGTTTATTCAATTTTTCCAAATTTAATGAATAATTAGTGGTGATAAATTGGTTGCACCCAATTTATGAAGTGTCGCACTCAAGTTGTGAAAGCTCGCACCGAAGGTTTAATTTTACGTATGCATATACCTAGATATGGGATGCGACCCTTCATAATTTAGGTGCGATAAATGTTATCTTGGATGTCACAAGCCGCCGCACCTAAATTGTGAAGCCTCGCACCTAATTTCTAAAGGCTCGCACTTAATTTTCTATTTTTCATGTGCGACACACCTAGATATCAGGTGCGACCCTTCACAATTTAGGTGCGATAAATGTTATCTTGGATGTCACAAGCCGCGACACCTAAATTGTGAAGCCTCGCACATAATTTCTTCAGGCTCACACTTAATTTTCTATTTTTCAAGTGTAATTCAAGATAGATATCAGCCATACACCCTTCACAATTTAGGTGCGATAATTGTTATCTTGGATGTCACAAGCCGCCGCACCTAAATTGTTATCTTGGATGTCACAAGCCGCCGCACCTAAATTGTGAAGCCTCGCACATAATTTCTGAAGGCTTGCACTTAATTTTCTATTTTTAGGTGCGATCCACCTAAATATCAGGTGCGACCCTTCACAATTTAGGTGCGATAAATGTTATCTTGGATGTCACAAGCCGCCACACCTAAATTGTGAAGCCTCGCCCATAATTTCTCAAGGCTCGCACTTAATTTTCTATTTTTCAGGTGCGAGCCACCTAGATATCAGGTGCGACCCTTCACAATTTAGGTGCGATAAATGTTATCTTGGATGTCACAAGCCGCAGCACCTAAATTGTGATGTCTCGCACATAATTTGTGAAGGCTCGCACTTAATTTTCTATTTTTCAGGTGCGACACACCTAGATATCAAGTGCGACCCTTGACAATTTAGGTGCGATAAATGTTATCTTGGATGTCACAAGCCGCCGCACCTAAATTGTGAAGCCTCGCACATAATTTCTGAAGGCTCGCACTTAATTTTCTATTTTTCAGGTGTGACCCGATATCAGGTGCGACCCTTCACAATTTAGGTGCGATAAATGTTATTTTGGCTGTCACAAGCAGCCGCACCTAAATTGTGAAGCCTCGCACATAATTTCTCAAGGCTCGCACTTAATTTTATATTTTTCAGGTGCGACACACCTAGATATCAGGTGCGACCCTTCACAATTTAGGTGCGATAAATGTTATCTTGGATGTCACAAGCCGGCACACCTAAATTGTAAAGCCTCAGACATAATTTTTGAAATCTCGCACTTAATTTTCTATTTTTCAGGTGCGACACACCTAGATATCAGGTGCGACCCTTCACAATTTAGGTGCGATAAATGTTATCTTGGATGTCACAAGCCGGCACACCTAAATTGTATAGCCTCGCATATAATTTCTCAAGGCTCGCACTTAATTTTCTATTTTTCAGGTGCGACCCACCTAGATATCAAGTGCGACCATTCACAATTTTGGTGCGATAAATGTTATCTTGGATGTCACAAGCCGCCGCACCTAAATTGTGAAGCCTCGCACATAATTGTGGTAGTTGATACGCAGTTGGGAGAGCCCCTCAAATTGATAGAAAATTAATTTCATGGTGCCGAGGTGTTCAATCCCACCGGAACATAGCACCAGTAGGTCATTAGCATATTGGATTGATGTGATCTCCTCCCCCTGGTTCCTACAACGAATGCCCTGGAATAGATTGGCGCGATTGGCCTTCTCAAGTATCACGTGGAAGACGTCTACAGCAATGACAAATAGGAGGGGAGAGAGAGGATCCTCTGCCTCAATCCCCTTTTATGTCTCACATATCCCTTCAGTGTCCCGTTAACAAGGATCCTAGATTTTGCCGTTCGAAAAATCATTTGTATCCAATGAATCCATCTCAGTCAAGCCCCTTACTTTGAGTACCTCTGATAGAAAGTCCCAATGAACCGTATCAAAGGCCTTCTCAAAATCTACTTTCAGCAACACTCCCCCATTTCTGCTCCTCTTCGTGATGTTAATAAGCTCCTCTACAAGCACAATATTGTCCTGGAGTCTCCTTCCCTTGATCACGGTCGTTTGTGACTCGTTAATCAACTCCTACATTCGAGGTTGCAACTTGTTGGCCAGCACCTTGGTGATAATCATCAAGGAGCAGTTGATTAGGTTGATTGGCAGATAGTCCTTAATCTCCCGTGGGGCCTTAGTTTTTGGGATGAGTACAATGTGGGCCTAGTTGAGTCTTTCTAATTGTGCTTCCCCGGCATAGAGATCCTCAAATATCTTCATAATATCCCCTTTCATGAAATCCCAACCATGTTGATAGATACTCATCGGATACCCGTCTGAGCCCGGGGCCTTGTTTGGGTTTAACTCATTGATGGCACACCTAACCTCTTCCAAGGTGAAAGGTTCTTCCAGCCAGCTCAAGTCAACTTGGGGTTGGTCCAAGAAGAGCTGCTCATAGTTAGTGTTATATCTGACCTCCCTTGTGCTACCCAACAGGTTCCTGAAATGAGAGGAGAAGGCACCAATGATTTGATCTGTACTGGTGAGAGTTGTCCCCTGATGCTCCAAGTGGTGGATCCAGTTCCTGCACTTGTGTTGATTCGTAACTGCATGGGAAAATTTCGTATTGTTATCCCCTTCCCTTAGCCATGTAATCCTAGAGCCCTGTCTCCATTGTTCTTCCTCTCTACGGATAATGTCCTCGTACCCCCTTTGATGGTTAAGAAACTCCTCTGCCTCTTCAAGATCCAAGTCCCGTGTCTCCTGGAGGACATCCAGAGCCTCAATTTTCTCCAAGAGCTCCTCCTTTTCCCTTAACCCGCTGCACCTAATCTTATGAAGGCTCGCACCTAATTTGTGAAGGCTTGCACGTAAATATAAATTTTCCACATGCGACACACCTAGATAGCTTGAGGATACCAAATCAATATTGTTGAAATGGATTAAGAGACTCTAAAGGATACCTGAGGTTTTTAGATCTCGATTGGGAGGGGTTTCCACGCTAGAATTGTGTGTTCTTTGATTATTATTTAGCTAGATTGGGATATATTTTGTACACATGAGATACTTGGGGAGAGAAGGTCCACAGAACATGGGCAAAGGCATAGAAGAAAACCTAACCGCTCATATACAGACGGCCCCGCTCATCTGAAGCCCGCGGGAGCACGCAGAGATACAGCGGACTAAACGGGCCCGTCCAGGAGTGCATCGGGCCCGCACAATAGTTACATTCTTAATGCCGCAAGAGCAAACAGTCCAGCCGAAGGAGTGAACGGCCCCGCCATCCCCTCTGTCCGTAATCTGTCAAATGCTGAGTTTTATTTCAGCTTCTGGTTCTGAGAATTGACGGTACTACCCCCTGTCGCACTCTGTGCACATCGTCCATGATTTGATTCTTCTTGTAAAATAGATCGACGTACCTATTGATGTCGTGCGAGTCGGTGGACATAATCATACGCTATAATAAGGACAAGGATAATGTTCCCCTCGTAAATCAGATGACCATTTAAATAACGATTGGATAATACTTTATTAATAATATACGTATATAACGAAAAGATCATATATTAGCACTTACGGAGCAGCGGCTTGGAAAGTACCACCGACGACGATTCCCGTGTGGGCTCATCGCATCGCGGGTTAACGCCGCAGCAGCAACATCTATAACCTGTAATGTAAATAACCACATTCAATCATGAGCAACAATATCCATCAATGTCAAAGAATCAATTAAATCAACAAAAAATATATTGTCACGATATATGTGATTCGCAATACGCACCGGCAAAGTCAATTGTTCGCGGGGTTTTAGTACTTGCAGCTCTCCAAGATTTGGATGGTCCGAGCCAATGGTAACAACCGGATACCTCCAATCAAGAGGGTAGTAATTTGTATTAACTATCATGCATTCAAGCCGACCAAATCTTTGTGTATATAGAGGATAGTACGACGAACTTCTATAATGTAGTGAACTTAACCGAAGAACAACACATTAGCCAAGTAAAATATAAATATTGACTTCTCACAACTTGCTTTCAGATCACAATTGGCCCTAAAGACGGGAATGATGTGTAATCGTGACATCAATGCGCGTGGGGGCAACGTTCCCAACTATTTCAGCTGAACATATGTCACGGATGATAAGCCAGCATTGTAAAGATATATGCAAGTTATTGCTGCTCATTATTGTAACATCCCAGAATTTTCTAAGTCAATTTCAGTAAATTTTCGAAATGTTAAATGAGGTTAATTAACTTAAAACAAATTAATTAACATTAATCTCAAGTTAAAGAAAATTAGAATAAAATGGACCGAAATCCATTCTCGCAACTATAGGGCCGAGAGAGGCCTTAATGGGCCAGGCCAGAGTTAGATAGAATAGTTGGAGATGGATGGCCAACCGAGTTAGATTAATTGAATCAAAGATTAATTAATATTAATTAATCCAGATTAATTAAGTAAGAATATCGGACAAAAGTTAGAGTCCCGATAAAGTAGATCTGGCCGAGTCAAAAGCCGAGATTCGCGGATCTGGGTCGGGAGAAAAAGACGACCCGTGATGCTACAGTCAGCCCGTGTCACTGGGGTCGTCTGACCCGGGATTCCCGGATCTGGGTCGAAGAATTATTGATAATTATTAATAAAATAATATTTTTAAATTGTGAGGTGACATAAAGAAAAAGATAAAGTATTATAAAAGATAAAATTATTTTAATTAATGAAATATTATATATATATATATATATATATATATATATATATATATATATATAAATATAATAAAATAATAAAATAAATTAAAAAGTAAAAGTAAAAGAAAAAGAAAAAAAAAAAAAAAATGAAAACAGAAGCATCTCTGTCTTTAAAAAGACAGAGATGAGAGAAAGAGAGAGAGATGAACGAATCTCTCTCTCTCCCTCTTTCTCTCTCTCGTTCAATAGCACGCCCTTCGTGAGCTCATCACGCCGGTGAGCCGGCCACCACCCCGCACTCGCCACCGCCGCCACCGCCGCCTCGAGAGGACGCCGGCCACCCCGCCAAAGACGCGGCTGGCGCCATGAAGTCTCCTCCGCCGCCGACTCACCGCGCTGAAGTTGCTCGCCAAGGTAAATTGTTCTTCCCTTATACTGAGCGCCCCGCAGCCCGTGCCGCTTTGTCCAAGATACCATCACGCAAATTGCTCAACCAGTTCCGCCCCTTCTCTATTTGGCTTCACAGCTCGCCGACGCCCTATTTGTCGAGGATCCCTACGCCGGCAAGGTCCTTACTCCTCTTTTGAGCTTTAATTGAAGAAATTGTGGATTGATTCCATACTTGATATAAATTGTTGTCCGGCTGTGGAACAGTGGCCTGAGATTGTGCAAAGAATGCTTAATTGGTATCATAGGGCTGTGAGATGTTAGAGTCAGCATGTATTATAGTTGTTGATTTAGTATATTATGTGGGTGAATGTTTGTATAATTTCGGTAGCCCTAGAAATAGAGGAGGTGCTGCCGAAATTTCGATGAATTCCTTAGATTATACATGTCATTGGTAGCAAGACATTATCTTAGGAAAGCATGTTGAGAGCCCTTAATCTCCATGAAATGCATGCTTAAGGTTATCAATTATGTTAGTAATGAAAATGAGAAATAGTTAGATAGAAAGTTAATTTCGTATTCCTATCATATTCTATTAGTTTATATTAGAGTACGAGTCAAGAATACGGACTTCCTATTTATAGAATTCTTATTTCAACCATCAGGTAAGGACAAGGGAAAGTCTACTGCTGAAGGACCGAGCCAGATCTAGCTCAAACCAGACTAAGGTGAGGGAAATCTACCTGTACAGTTTGCTAGTTTTACCGTATTTTTATACGACACAGTTTTCAGTTTTAAAAGCGTGAACTTTGGGTTTCATAAAAGTTTATAGAGTTTTATAACCATTTCATGCTTAGTAATCAAGAGAATGTAAAAGAGAACAAAGCATGCATACGTAAAGACTACATTCTATTGAAAATACTTCAGATAGACTAGAGTGGCTCGTGAAGAGCCGAGAGAGTACGACGCTGAGTTATGAGAGGGTGATTTAATTCTCTTTTCAAAAATAGCGAACTACCTGTGTTTACTTCCTTTTATAAAATCAAAACCCCTTTCCATCCCTTTTGGGATGCTCAAACAGACGTGATATATACTCAACCTCAAGATCGGATATACTTTCGTTGGTTCTTTGGCCATGCAAGATTGAAGTAGATGTGTAGTCGAGAATAGTCTTGTGTATCGATGATGCCGTTCCTCGCCTTCTAGAGATAGAGATCATCTCGTGAGAGAAAAGAGGGCACAGTACAGATTACCGTGGGGAATGCTCGGTTTCATATTTGATTCACAAGACAGAGAAATGAAACTTCAGATATGCATTTTTAAGAGAATACACCGATCAACGTTTACTTGGCGCAAGATTCGCAGTTTTCGGTATTCTTAATTCAGTATTTTCTATTCGTGTTTACACGCTTTTACTCTACAAATTTTATTATTTTATACGGGTACAGCTTATACCCGCAGTGTTGTTTACTACGCTTTCCTTTGAGCTCGATAGCTCAGCCCCACCTTCGTGATTGTTTTCGCAGGAAGTTAGGCAGGAGTTCTTCTAGAGGGTCGTTTGGCCACGAGTCAATGATGATGCTCCGTAGTTGGCTCTGACTCCGTGTCTAGTTATGTTATTTGATTTGGTTGTTGTGAGACATTAAGTTTAAGACAATATTTATTTCGTGTTGTATTAATTCAGATTGAGTTGGTGTTTTAATTTATCTAGTTTGTCAATTTCCTTCCGTTGCTGTATTTTCCCCAGTTAATTAGCAGATTACAGCCTTAGGTTTAGGGTTCATTCCCTAAACCTGGCTGGTGTGACACCTGGGTCCTGAAAAGGATAAGGGTGTTACAATTATGGAACGTGCACGTTTGTTGCGGGCGTGAAAATACACATGCAATGGATTGAAATATAGAATCACACAACAGATATTTCCTTACTCCAAGTCTTGCTTGGCATTAATGACCCAATCGGCCGCATCATCGGTCATATATGAAGCTAGAGGGTATGGCGCCATGGGTTCTGTGGCTGCAGGCCACTCCTATATTGAAACAAGTTATACATAATTGAGTGGCATTTTAGAAGGTAATAGCCCTCGCTTTTTGGACAGGTTATTCCAAATCACAATCAAATTACAACTCTAATCAGTTAAAATGACCTTAGTAATGGCAGGTCCAGTCTTTTGTTGTTTGCCTCTCACTCTCCTCGACGGACCAACATAGGGGCTCCTCATATGCAACCCGGAGTTTCTCTTGGCAGAACTCCTCAATATGTCACGCATGTTCGCAGCCTCAGTCTGACTTCGGAGTAGGTAATTTACTGAGCTGTCATTACTTGGGGAGAGCACCTGGACCGATGGCACCTGCAATTTCTTTGTGTAAAAGGAGATTAGTCCATATGACCCACAAAAAAGAACATTATTTCAGCAGACTATAAGGTAGTTGTTCAAGGAACAGTGCAATGGAGGAATTTAATATTGATAAATTTTGTTACTTACCTCTGCTGTCTTTCCGTGCGCTGGTTCCTTTTTTGCTCCGGGTTGCACGTGGTATGCGCACGGCATGCAATTCTTGGGTGACCCCTATGTCCGGGTCAGGACCCGCAGTAGGGCCATGATCTGCGGGAACATCCCCATCTTCTTGTGAAACATCTCGTGTTTCGTTCTCCCGGTGGTCCATGGCAGCACCTACATCGGGGTTCGTTGCATTCTCGTCCCGGGCTTTGTATGCATCCAACTTCCCCTGCATTTCATCCATCTTTTTCTTCAAGGATGCTAACTCTTCTTTCACATCATTCATTGTCGCATCTTGATTGGGAGCAGGTTGCCCATGACCCATGCAGGCTACATCCCGGCGTATGTCATTGAGCGCAGAAAGAACATGAGTCTCAAGTCTTTCAAATTCCATCTTCAGAGCATTCAAATCATTTCTGAGGGACGACTCCTCTTGGCCTTGTAGTTAACAACACAATATTCAATGGACTAATATTGGCTGAAACGTGCTGCAACCTAATTGAGAAACACATACCTCTCTGTGATACCTCGTGCCATCCAATGGAGTAAACACAGCTACCGTGCGTGAACCTACGCCGCCATGCTGGGCGACGAGCTTCACAGCCCGGGATATGAGGGATGCTGACCATTGTGAAACGCGGGGCGGCTGGCGCTCGACTAGTGGCTGGGGGATTATCCCCACGCCAGGTGCTCGAGGTAAAATAACTGTACATAGAAATAAATTCAAATAAAGTATGAAATTCAGTCTTAGTACCATGCATATATATCAAGCTCGCATTTACTTATAAAAACAAATAATTTATAATTATTGAAATTTCAAATCTGAATTAGTAGTTTTTGACTAGTGGATAATACACACCTCGAGTATCCAGATGCAACCCCCGATGCATTTGGTTTTCAGCCCCTTAGCCCTTCCAGTCTTGTATGTCCTCACTACTGCCAGCATGCCTTCAAATGCATACTTCGCCCAGTTTAGATTTGGGATATCACCCTCATTTATAGGCAGCAGTGATAGGTATGTAGTGGCTATGTGGACGTTCCCAATCGGCCTGATAATGGTGCCGATGATATAGAGGAGCAACTTCACCTTAAAATCTTCACCAAAAGGCATCTGTAACAACTCCATGTATAGATGCGTTGGAGTCAGTGATGTCCGTGTGATGCCGTATCTCTCCTCAGGCGCATCAACGGGCCTAAGCCGACCATCCACGTCTGGCCCACTGCAAGGTAACCCAAGTAGTGACCCCACATGCGAGGGGGTCATATGTAGCTCGTGTCCGTGCATGGACAATACTCCAGTGGCAGGTTCTACGCAAGCGACCAAATCCTCCACAAACCCCATCCGCAATGAATAAGACGTTGCCTCAAGAAGGCCTCCGAAGCCAAATTCTGTAAACACCGCCTTCTTATCATCGCTTAGCTCCTTCAACATGCAACCAAGCTTGTGGACCGCACACCGGGATTGCAGATCTCTCTACATATAAATGTTCCGAGTTAACCACAATTAGGCAAAGTACAAGTCCTGCGTAAGCATGTCAGTTCAGATTAGTTAGAAAATAATATAATTTAAAATCTACGAACATATGTTCTGGTTGTGTCCTGCATGTCTGTTACGCCAACATTCAGTGGGGCCTCCATTTGTTCGTTGCCCTCATTCGCCATAGTATCTGTAGGGATCAGAATAACAATCCACAAAAATAGACATGGGATAAATGGTAATGTGCATTGTAAACACTATTTTAAAAGGAAAACAATATCTTAGTGTACCGCAATATGTGACAAATTATATCCCATTTTAACACCAATTGGTGTGACATCGATTCCATTGTAATTACCAATAGAAAAGTAGCAGCTGAATATTAGGACTATCCAGAGCAATGCCCATTATTCATATAATTTACTTTGCAGTGCCAAGGAAAAGCTAAATGAAGCACCCCAAGAGTGTCACTACCAATTCTGTAGCTCTTCTAGAGCAATGCGCACATCCAAGTTGCGCGAAAATTAGTGAACGAGGAAGAATGCAAAATATTAACACAACATATAACATATATATGGATGCTATTGCTATTAACTTGCTATATGTCCCGCCAATATTTGATTGAGCACATAGAGTAGTCGATCAATATAGCCCATCATTACTTCACCCATTACACTCTATATATTTCAAGGATCAACTAAATACACTATTCCAAACCATCAGTTGTATGCTACCATTGTAACTGTCCACATATTATTGGCAAATCGATTTTTATGGTTGAAACTTCTCTATCGTGAATTGGCGCGAAGTCGCTAACAAAGAACATCAATTAATTTGCTATTTAAACCGTAGAGGTAAATTCTAAGATACCTTGGGTAAAAACCCAAGGCATCACAAGGCACAGGTGCAACCTAATGTATTTTTAGGTGCAACCTAGTGTATTTTTAGGTGCGATCAGTAAGTGCAACGTAGCCTATTTTTCAGGTGTGATCAGTAAGTGCAACGTAGCCTATTTTTCAGGTGCGATCGCACATATGGCAACCCAAGGCCCACGGTATACAGTACAATGTGTGGCTAACACTGTGGCTGGAATAACCATATAACAGAACAACATCGAGCAATTGAAGAATGTTTGCTCTTGAACTGGGCAGGAACTACTGCTGAGTTTGTCGACAATCTTAGTAATGTATAACGTAGTCATTATTTAAGATTGGACCTGTGATGTCATCGTAGTTGAATGAACTAAAGCAAGTAAATCAATGTGTAAAAGTACAACTGCGTTATACCACAGACAAAATGGAAAGTAAACCATACGATTACATTAACTAAACATCTATGCTCATGTCAGTCGAAGGAAACAATTGTCAATGACGAAATGGGAAGCAAACCTAAAATCACATATATTCACGCAGCTTAATGGGCGCAGCTATTAGGGGAAGATAAACCCTAGGAACAGAGGTGAAAGATATGATTTTCCAACTTACCAGCCATCGAATGCTGGAAACTATTCTACCAATTGTTCGGATAAGGGCCGAGAAGGCGCGGGTGATCGCTTTTGAATGATTGTGAACGGGAACAGTGGTTGTCGGGTGAAGACCTAAAGACAGGACCTAAGAAGGGAGAAGCGTGAAGCAGCGCTTTCCTTTGTTGTATGAGCGGGCGACGATTGAGACGGGAATCGGGAAGTTGCGGGTCAATTCACTTCGCTCGAGGTGTTTATGTGACGACGCACCCGACTTCACCCTGCCACAGTGCCTACAATGAATGCGTTATAGGATATGGCGCGAAGGATCCACGCTCACCGATATCAAAGCATTATATATCGATGTAAGTACTAATATTATATATTAAGGATGAAAAGTATAAATTTAATTACTCATGATTAATTACATTAGAAATAAGATTAGTCGTTATTCTTATTTGAATTTTAGAAATATATGTTTCAAAATATTTATAAAATATTCAAAATAATTACCAAGTAATTAGATTTTCGTAAATAAAAAAAATAAAGCTATTCAATTGATAAATTGAAGTTTTCATGTATTAGGAAATACTTCATGTTCGAATAACTCATAGAAGTTTGATATTATATATCAACGGATATATTTTACTAAATATCTGCCAAGGGAACGCGACTGACCCGCCTCCCGTATCGGGCAGTCCCACATGATAGAACACACTATGGAATTATTTCTTGCGGAATACCCGAGCGCGATACGGCACCGCCCAATAAATGAACCGGCCCGCTTATTATGTGATGCCGCCCGCCAGTGTCCAACCCGATAAGTTTAATCGACCCCTGGCCCTTCATATTTATAGCGACCACGAACAAGTTTGCACATATTGTAAAAAAATGAAGGGTAACCGCGACCCCATGATGATCGCTCCCGCCTGATGGAACAAAACACTATTTTGATTTTGATTTTTATTTTTTATACTCGAGCGTGAGACGGTCCCGCCAGATAAATGAGCGGGCCCGCCTATTTTGGGTATGTCTCCTACCTTATAAACTAAACCCGAGAAGCTGACTGACCCGTGTGCTATATTGAGCAACCCCGCCCAATAATTCATGTGCAATCTAAATATGAAGATAAACCAATCCAACATCAATACCGAGCGGTACCGCTTGAAGGAACACAATGCTATATTGTTTTTTTTGCACCACGTATACCCGAGAGCGAGTCGGGCCCGCCTGATATATGAACGGGACCGCCTATGAGGTGATGGCACCTGACAATGGTAAACCCGATACGAGGAAGGGCCCGTACAGTATATTGAGCGACACCGTCCAATACTTCATGAATTAAGAAAATCCCCTGCCCCTTTTACACGACCCCGCTCATCACTCCCTCTGCAGCTGGAATATCACCCTCTTCCCTCTTCGCATAGATCGAAGTTTTCATTCATTGTCGGGACGTTTCATTCTTCCCCATTTCATATCTCTGGCTAGTTTCATATCTCCGGCTAGGGTCGAGGTCCCGCAAAACTCGTACCCAACCCTAGTCGCCGTGATCACCCGAACAAGACAAAATCTTCGAAGTACCAAGAGGTATGTTAAGCACATCACCCTCCATCTACCATGATTAGTGACCGAAATTGAGTTTTGGTTGTGAGGGTTCGATTGTTGTGGTCATCAATCGTCAAAACCCTTAGATTAAGAGGAAAGCAGGGGTAGAGTCACCCCGTTCGGCATTGGACGACCCCGCCACTGACTGGGTAGGGCGAGTATGGTCCAAACACATTTGAAGCTAACCGTGTCTCCTTACCGCCATTTTGCAGGGAGACATGCCGAGGACTAAGAACGCATCCAAAAATCCTAATAAACGGAAGAAAGGGAGGGGTCCTCCAAACATCCCCGATTTGAAAATGATTATCATCGAGAGCGGTTCAAAAAACTTGTGAAGAGGAAATTCGGTCGCACCGCGACCATTGGGTGGGATGTACTTCACGAGGTCTGCATAGAACAGCAAGTTCGCAACCTGATTTCCATGGGAGGATGGAATAACATTTTTACGATGAACTGTCCGGTTTATAGGGACAAGACATTGGAGATTTTGCGCACTATTCAGATCAGTTGCAGCCCGGAGTCAACATGGGATGCCGATGTCATCACCTTCCAACTTTACGGGGAGCTGAGATCGTTGACATATGCACACTTTGGCGTATGCATGGCATTCTACATGCCCGAATTCACCGCCTCTAGTGAGTACGACGCACTGCTTCGTGACTTCCCGAGAGATGTCATTTCGCCACAAGAATATAGGGCCGGCATCACATCGGGGGGTACCGGTTCGAAGAAGGCATCTCTGTTGAAGGAACCGTTATACCGCTACATCCACGCCTTCATCGCCAGTAACCATATAATCGGGAGGGATGACGCAGACTGCAATGTTACGAAAGTGCACCTTTTATATCAGATAGCATCTTGGAGCGCGCGATGATAAATCTAGGGTATGTCGTTGCGCACTACCTTGTACACCAAGGGCAGCACACACGCCTAGCGGCGATCAATGCAGGTCCATTCATCACGAGCCTGCTCCGCGGGTTGGGAGTGCCACTAGAAGACAAGCATCGGATAATGACGATCGAGCCTCTTGGTATCGCATTTTAGTACGTGATGGGGTTGATCCGTCGGTGCGGAGATACATACGCCCTCGTCCGACACCCTACCTTCGTGGAGATCATCAACGAAGAGACTCCAGCCCCCCACACAGTTCCTTCAGGATCAGCGGCCGATCCCACCCCTGCTGCCCCAGAAAGCATTTCTGCGCATCCTCCTCCATTGAGCGACCACCTCGAGTTTCAGATTGCGGAACTGCAGGCCACACAGAGTCATATTCTCGATGTACTACAAATTATGTGCAAAGAACAGGAGAGGATGAGTACTGATCTGGCTCTACCGGCCAGTAGCGGTGGTATTCCTCCTCCAGCGGCCGCCCCATCATCTTCATCGTAAGACTGCATCGCATCACCGCTTTCCCAGCCAAAGACTTGTGGTGCCCCTTGCACTGCCACCACACCGCCCTCTCAATGCGGACGAGGGCATGGAGGAGTGATGATCATGTCCGTGACAGTTATTTTCTTCAAGTATCTTATGTGGAGTGCGGTTGCACTCATTTTGGCCACTGAACTCATTATATACCTTTTTCATTATGCACTGATTATATTGTTAACTCACAGTTTGTTTTTCTCAGTTGGGGATTATCTTTTAAACATTCTGAAACTCAGCTGAACCTATTAATGTATCATGCAATTATCCACTTTTAGCTCATTAAAAGCTTTTAGAATCTTTTAAACATCTTACGAAACAATGTCAGAAGAAACAGCAACAGGTGATAGTTCTTGCCTGCCAACAGGCCGCAACAATACAAAAGTTGTAATTCTAACTAATAATCAAAATGTTGATTTATTTGAAAGATGAAACCCATGTCTTGCATGACATCGGGCCACAACAATACAAATTGGTGAAAATCAAAGAACACCGTTCAAAATAATAGTTCTCTAGAATATGTTTGCCAGCAAGCAAGTATAATTACTGGCTGCAACAATATTGTATGCTGCCTCTCTTGTTACTATAACAAGACATAATAGCAAACTGAAGCTTATTATGGAGCAGCAAGCATAAATTGAAGGAACGACTATGGGGACTTCATCCACAATCGTGAGGCACACAACCATGTTTGGCAGATCTACAAATAATTGCCAGTGTATCAGTAAGCACGTGGTAGTTCTTCTAAATGTGTGGTTCAATTTAAGATACAAAAATAAGTAGTGTAGATAGCAGACCTCATTAGTAAACAACGGGCCAATGCAAACATGGTTGTACTGTTTCTTTTTCTTTGCCTGCAGGATATGGTTCCACTTGAATTTCACAAAGTCAACCAAGGTCAATATAAATTTTTCCATCAGTATTTGCAAAAAATTCATTGTTAATTCAGCCTACACCTTAATTTGCACCTGCGGGCATTTTGAAAAGAAAAACAGTACTACTCAATGAAATATTTAACTACATGTATAGTAAAGTGTCAATAAAAAGTCGCTGCTCTTTGCAGTAAAGAAAAACCAAATGAAGGAAAAAAAAATTACCATGTTGTCTTGCATACGTAAATGCAGATGGAACTCTCCTTGATGGATAAAATACATGAGCGAAAGCAGACCTTCACACTGAAGCAACATTCAATTGAATCTATGCCTTTATACACTCAACTTATCCACATACTTGATGTTTAACCACCTTCTTCAAAATAATGAACAAAGCTCAACGTCATACAGTCGTTGTAAACTGAAACACAACTAATTTCAGATGAAATATACGTAGACTATTACAGATGAATTAGAACATTCAAGCAGACTTAAAATAAAAAAAAAGGAACGAAACTATTTCCAGAAAATGAAGAGCAAGATCAAAACACAATTTAATTAAAGCACTATTTTGCATCATATCTTATCATACAACAAAGCTAGAATTTGCACCCTTTTATCAAGAATTTGCATATAACCAAATTTTGCATCAAACCTTTATTTACATAAACCGTAATCAGATCAAATTCCAGCACAGAAAAGTTAACAAAGGGAAAGAACAGACCTCTTAACGCTTGGGAGGAGCGGATTGCGAGTATGATGTAGCAGATAATAGCGGACGCTTTGATGAAGCCGGACTCCGTTGGGTCTCGACCATGGCTGCCGATCCGACCTGCTCTTCCTCACATATGATAGGTACAAAATCATAGGGAGGGTGTTGTACGTTGCTATGTAATTACTGTTCACCTACAAGAAGATGCGACCATGAATGCCAAGATGAATAAAAAACGAATTTTACCGTGATCTGAAAGACTAACCGAGGTGCTTTTGAATGCACAAAGCGACATATGGACAGTCAAATGGTCTTAATTGCTATGTGTTCTTGTATGTCAACAGACCTTATATTATTGACAATTACTAGCCTCTGTATGATAATCATTGTTACTATAACTGTGAACCTCCCATGAAGGCAGGGAATCAATGAGCTATAGTTGGCTTGTAACATCAATAATTATTGCTGTTGTTCAGTAGCACCCGTATCAAGCATTTATGTAACCAATTTTTCCAGATTCAACAACCGAGTGCTAAAGCGGGAATCAGATCAACGGGCTGAGAGCGGGGACGATATTTGCTGGAAAGAAAGAGTCCGTTGAATCAATGTTGTCGTGCTTCATTGTGTTCGACAAAAAAAAAAAAAAAAAAAACAAACAAACAAACACGTTGCTTGCGCTTCTTCGGCGGTCTGCTCGGCGTACTGCCTCGTTCTTTTGTCAATTATATCGTCACAACTGTCAGCCCATTGATCTCATTCGCTATTTAGCCATCGAAAGAGTTGAATCTGAACAGATCCGTTGCATAAATACTGGATATGGATGAAACATAAGAACTTCGATACCAATGTACTGTGCAATGATTGTAAGACCATGACTCGTAGTTGTCAGAAAATACAATGCCTCATGACTTTCAGATCACTAAAACAATTAAGACCATCCACCTGCCCTAACTTAGCTTGTGCATTCAAACGCTCCTCAATTAGCCTTTCAGATCACTTTAAAACCAGTATCTTATTCATATTGGGCAAGATAGTCGTCTCTTCTTACATTTGAACAAGAATGGCATAATGTCATGCAACACCCGCTATACTATTTGCATATCTTCGGGACCTGAGAAAATAATTTACTTGCTATTAGAACAAAATTATTACAAAGCTTGCTAGCATAACAAAATTAGGTTAGAACGCGATCCCAAAACTTGCTAACAGAACAACACTTAAATTAGAAAACTTAACAAACGAAAATATTAAAAAAATTAGAAAACTCGTACCTTTATAGAGATCTTCACGTCTCCCTTCATACATGTCATGAGACCAATGGGCAAACAACAAAACTCCAGTATCCACAACCTTCGTATAAACCTTCGTATAAAAAGTATTATAAACCTAACTTGAAAAGCATGCTGTAAAATTATAAGGAGCAACTTACTGCAGAAAAAGGGAAAAAAGAGCACTTGCTTCCCTTCATCTACCAAAAAACTGAGTTCTCAAAAACCACATCCTAGTTTTTTACACCTGCGGAAACATCTGCAAGTTTGACTTAAATCACAGAAGTATTAAGTGACATAAGCAACACAAGAGGTGGTTGCAGCTACACGACCCAATATGGATTACTCAACTAATATCAAGCCTTGAAGAATTATATCACAATTAGGGACCAAAAGCTGTCAAATAATACTACCAAACAACATTTATAGCCAACAACTATTGCAACGTTGACACAATCGTGACTTACCGAATACCTTCACATATTTGACGTACAAGTTGCTTGTAATGCTTTATTCGGAAGTGAGGGATGCCCCCATCGATCCTAGACCTGCCATTAGACAACGCGATGGCATGTATGTGTTCAGAACTAATGTTACTTACTCACCAAAAATAAAATTCAAAAAGTTAGTTAGTAACTGCAACTGGATATGAATACACCATCGTCAGACAAGGAATCATGGCTCTCCCATTGGCCCGGCTGTGAACTTGTCGGATGTGAACTGGTCGGCGGGTGCATGTCCATCTAAACATTTCACGTACATACAACACCGTCACATAAACTACTTCATAAGATACTCGGAATATCATATCAAAAAATGTTCTCAACGAAAAGAAGGAAACTCACCATGTCGGCTTCAGATCCACCACTCGCATCAAGATCGCCCAATATTTCATTATCACTAATCACGGGGGGGATCCTGATGGAACTGTCCACATCAACACTTCGGTGAGGACAATTTGTTTTAATATGTCCCACTTCACGACAGTTTCCACACCTTCGGGCGGAATACTTACGTTTGTGCTGTATATTGGTGGTTGGCTTCTTCGGTCCTATGTCTGGATCACGGACTTCCGCATACGGTTGGTCGGCATGTTTATGCATTGATCTCTGTTGTAACTGCTGCAATGTGTCCCCTAAACGCAAGATTTCATTGTTAAATAACAGGAAGGCCTCATCGCTCGAAGAAGCAAGCTCACAAATGCTCCGGCACTTCTTCGTCGCTGACCCATAACAGACCATTTTCACCATCTGATTTGTTAAGCCAAGACGGTCTATATGGACACCGAGTGATGCCTTTGCTTGCTTTGTCCACCTCGGCAAAATAAAATCAGGTGGTACAAATGCCAAGCTAGCAATTTTGCAAACCGCGAGAAGATGTTTGCAAGGAAAACCACATGACTCTAGCATTAAACATGCGCACTTCATAATGGATGTGTTCCTGTTGAATACAACCCTAGTGATACGTGTTCTGCTACTCCACTTGCACATATTATACACTTCAGTATCCCTTTCGATCAGGACGTCACCGGACAGCAAGTAAGCAGACTCCTTATATAATTCTCTTTGAAACACTTGGAAAGACCTGGCAGTGTACACTTCAGCCGCATTAATCTCGTAACTCCGAAGGGCATGAACGCAAACTGGGCGCGAGGATGACGACTTATGGTCCGCCTCAGTCTCTAAATAACGAATCCTGCTAAGAGCACGCTCATAGTGACCGACAAACTCAAACAATTTTAGTTTCCTATTTACAAAATGATTGATAAATGAGTGCATGGCCTCACACCGGGATGTCGTCCTCAGACCGCAAAAGACATAGCCCTTCAGGTACGTTTCTGCCTAACTGTGTCGGGAATCATACATTTTTTAAGCCCATGCGTTGTTGTGCAGATTGTATGCATCAATTAAATCAGCCCATCGCTGCTCAAAGTCGTCAACATCCCTCCGATCGAACAACAACCGCTTGAAATCACCAAGGAAGCGCGGGTCTTTCACTTCAGAGAGGGCATTCCTTTCTAGATGCCATGCACAAAGTCGGTGCTTCGCATGTGGCATAATTGTATTTATTGCGGCCTGCATAGCCTTGTCTCCATCGGTCACAACAGAAACCGGGCTCTTCATACCCATACAACTAAGGAATATGTTCAGAAGCCATGAATAAGCATCAGTTGTCTCACTATCTAGTAGCGCACACCCAAAAACGATTGTTTGGTGATGATGGTTTACACCAATGAGCATAATCAATGGGTAATGGTAAACATTCCTCTTGTACATAGCATCGAATGCCATCACATCACCAAAGCACCTATAATCAAGCCGACATGTCGAATCAGACCAGAACAAGCGCATTAACCGGTGAGCGCTATCCAAACTGTACTCATAATAAAATGATGGATCACCTCATTTTAAACCTGCAAAGTACCCGAGTGTTGACTTCGACTCACTTTCATGCACCAATTGCATCCGCTGTTTGTCGATGTGGTTGTACATATCCTTTCTTGTAAATCCCATGTTACTGTAACCACCACTTTACAGGGCAATGTAATCAACAATCTGGGAGGTCTTCACGCCGACTCTCCTAAGAGTACTGACATCCATCTGGTTAGTGTCTCACACACACCTATGGGTTGGAATGAATTGGACATGCGATGGATGCACAAGGTCATGATTGTGGTCTGCTTTGAAATGCCTCACATAGAAATTTCCTTCATTCCTGTTGTGATTGACCTGGAACATGGCCTGGCACCGTTCACGTGTTTCTGATATCGGCCTTCTTTTCCGATCTGGATTGTTCACGTATGCATGATGTCGAACACCCTGCTTCGAGCACACCCATTTGTACATCAACACTTTTCCTGTCACTGACTTCCTACAATCACGCCTGCGAACACCGAAACCCAACTGTTTACTGTAAGAATAGTAGAATGATTCCGCGTCTTCCCAGCTTTCGAAGACCATGGACTTTATATCATCTGCGTTAATACCTTCTGCAACATCTGCAGTTACTCCATGCATTTCTGCTTTGGTTGTGGGCTTAGCTCACATGCTTGCTGCACACCGTTCAATACCAGAATCAGGTTGGTTATTTGTAAAATAGGCATCATCAATCTGATTGTACATGCAATTTGGCTCCTGGATGTAGTTTGGATCCTGCTTCACACTCTTTCCTTTCGCATCCATTCCTTCAAACAATGTGACCAGCATGCAGTTAATGAGATAGGAACACATAAACATACTCATTGCTGCTGTCAGGATATTGTTATAGAAATTACGATCACCACTATGGAAGTGCATTTTTTATTTTTTTAGTTAAAGCCACCTAAGGAACATCAGAAATAAAGCATAAAACAATAAGATACAGATGGCTTACCCGCAGGAACGGTAATTATTACAAGTTTACAACTCCGAAGGAACCGTGGTGTACTTAAGTTGTTGAAAAGTATTCATTCTTGCAGATCGAAAAACGACGAGCTCCAACCAAAAGATGACTAAATGAATATGTGTGTTTCTTATCTAATAAATACCTAGCGGTATAGTGGATAATACAGATAGATGAACATGATAACCAATAATCCAGATCTTTTAAAAGCGTGTAAAATCGCAGTACAAGTGAGTGCATTAATTGGAATCCCAAAAAAGAATATACATCAATTTCGGGGAGAAAAGAATATCAGAATAACTACACTTGGCACAACACATGAAACAATTTTTAATCATAGAATGTTGTTTGTATAGCAATTAAAAGGATATGAATGCCGTGGTAAATAAGCAATGATACCTCATTAGTAATCATTGTCATGTTACTTTCTATGGTGGGGAAAAACTATTTCTGAAAATTCAAAGCAAGGTCCTATTACCTTTGAAATTAAAATATAAAAATAGGAAAGATTTATATGAATGCAACGCAGCAACAGTGGTCTTTCGTGTCATCCGTAAAATTATGGTCAACAAAATAGTGCCATATATTCGAGAGACCAAAAACGCATTATTGGAGTTTACTACTTCCCAGACGTTTCAAACATGTGACAGATTTCTTGGGTTATGCCAAGTAAAACACACTATAATTATCCCGTGTGTAACCAAGTAAAATCTTAGCCCACATTTTGAAACATACATGATGCACCAACGCCCATGGGTTCACAAACTTTCTTCAATAGGCGCTCGAAAATCCCAATCAGCGATAGAATTTACCTTCACGAAAACCCATCTATACATAATGGAACATTAGAAACCTCCTCCCCTTCACTGAGCGCCCTGCCGACATGATGGAAGCACCAAACAGTCGAAGCTCAAACAACTCCGAGCCTCACGGATCGAAGCTCTATAACCTCCCCACTGAAAGAGACATGCGCACTTCCTGTCAGGCATCGGCTTATCCTCATACTTCGTATCAGTCCGGTTCCGAGATCGATAAAACCTAAAAAATGCGACCAGAGGCGGGAGAGAAGTCGAGCAGAAATGAGGGAGAGGAAAGGACGCAGTCTAAGAGGAAAGGGATGTTTACCGGGAAAAATGGCGCTTCGATCGTCGTGGTCTAAGCGATCGCCAACGTCGGCCAGACACACATTGAGGGAGTGAAGCGGGAGAGCACGACGATGAAATTGAAACAGAGGAACCCCAATTTTTGAATTGGGTCACGGCTTTTTGGGATGTTGGGATATGGAATCCGTATGAATTTCTACAGAAATTTCGTTAATGCCCTTCCTTTGTTTCGTATATGAAAAAATACTATTTAGGTTTTTTGGGTAATTCGGTGTTTTGTTTATTGCGGGGTATCACATCAGAGTGGACAGGACAACACTCTGTTGTCAGACAGAACAACCACTGTCCGGACAAACTTACATTGCACATGCCGCACATGCCAGTAAAAAATGCGCAAACTTTTTGAGGATTAACTATTAAGTGATTAATCACAAAATAATGTTTTTTATTGAAAATTATTTTTAGGTCCATATAAGTTTGCAACAATTATTCCCAGATGGTCCCTCTGACAAAACAGTTTCCCAAACAGTCACTCTTTTTTCGATATTATTAATGTTGCAGTCCTCCAGACTGACACCAACAGTTCATTTCCGTTGTAATTCCGATTTTGGCCTTGGTGATGCTAGAGAGAGAGGATTGTTTTCACGCAAAAGCACACATCACATCTTCACCTTTGTCCATTCTTTTAACTGACATATTGTACCCCTTGCCCAGCTTTTTCTGCTCTTCATCTTCCGCAAACCTTATGTACCCTTTTGATTACTTGAAATTTGTTGCATTTTGATTCCATCTGGCCGAGGTAACGTATCTCCTCTTTCATTCTCTGACAGTCCCTTTTGTTTCCATCTGGCTTTCAAACACGCAGGTGTATGGCCTCCATTGCAAACATGCATGCGCTGCATAAATGCTAATGGACACAAGTGTTACAACTAACTTTGTTTAATGGGGTTGATTTTCTCGTTCCACGTAATCGACGTTCCGTTTGGCTGTACGGGTTTCCGCGTACTTTACGTTGTACTCGTTTAACATTCCGACATTCATTTTCATATATTACAATATAATTTAATTCTCCCAAAGCCCTTTGCTATTTTTCCGAGGTTTAATTAAGATTCGTGTTGCGACCATTTAAATGTCACTAACGCTTTGTATATTTACGAGGCATTAGTACATATCCCTTTCGTTGCATGTAGGCGAGCGAAGTTATAATTACACTTCTCAGAATGCCTTACCCAAACCGATGCGTCGAACATCTCGCGTTGCCCTTTTCTATTGAATAGCACTCGATAGGGACACGATGTCCTCAGTCCTCACTCCTTCCTTTGCCTTTTTCCCAGGTCATCGCCCATGGTTCGTCACAAGGTGGGCAGATCGTCTCCCCATAATTATCTGGAGGAGGATCCGAAGGAGAAGGAGGAACCACTAAGACCGGAAACTCGTAATATTAAGCGCGAAAACTATTAATCTCAAACAAAAAGTAATATTTAACAAATGGGATAAATATGAAATAAAAATAAAATAAAATAAAATGAAATAAACTGAAATAAAATGAAATAAAATTAAAAATAAAAATACATAAATAAATAATAATAACAACAAATAATTTTATGAGAGATTTGGATGTTAGAAGCAGAATAGTATCCCTACAAACAAAGCTAAGCTAATGAAGGAAAACCTTTTAGCCGACTTATCGGTAATCCTATACTAACCGGTGAGCGCTATATGAATTTTTTGACTCCATGTCGCTCTGTCAAAAGCAAGAGCCGGCTCAATATCTAACATACGTAGGTCCCTAGACACCACCTCTCTCCACGTAATCCTAGGCCTACCTCTACCCATCATCTTACCTTCTACAACTAAACTATCACATTTTCGAACTGGAGCACCTGGGGGTCTTCGGCGTACATGTCCAAATTATCTTAAACGCCCTTCTCGTATTTTATCTTCAATTGGTGCAACATGCACCTTCTGTCGAATGTGTTCATTTCTAATCTTGTCCAATCTTGTATGACCACTCATCCATCTTGACATCCTCATTTCGCCGACATTCATTTTATACATATGTTGAACTTTAGTTGCCCAACACTAGCTCCCATATATCATGGCCTTCCTAACTGTCGTCTTATAAAAATTTCCTTTTATTTTGTTAGGCATATTTTTATCACATAACACCCCCGTAGCACTTCTCCATTTCAACCATCCAGCTTTGATTCTATGGGTTACATCTTCATCTATCATACCATCATCCTCCGTATCACCTCCTATTGTTCTCACACTTGTAACCGCTCCCTCATACATATCCTTAACAATATTTATATATCTTACATGAATGTTTTTCCTCTCTAATACCGACCAAAGGACTTGTCTTGGTACCCTATCATATGCTTTCTCCAGGTCAATAAAAACCATATGGAGATCCTTCTTCTTTTCTTTGTAGATCTCCATCAAGTTTCTTAATAGGAAAATGGCTGCTATTGTGGATCTACCTGGCATAAAACCAAATTGGTTCTCTGACACCTTCGTGATATACCTGAGTCGATGCTCTATTACTCTCTCCAAGAGTTTCATCGTATGACTCATTAACTTAATACCACGGTAGTTGGTGCAATTTTGAATATCTCCCTTATTCTTATAAATAGGAACCAAAATGCTCTTTCTCTAGTTGTCTGGCATTTTCCCCCCTTTTAGGATAGAGTTCAAGAGTTTGGTTAACCACTGTACCCCTACTTCTCCAAGGCACTTCAAAACTTCAATCTGGATACCATTTGGGCCACAAGCTTTTCCAACTTTCATTTTTCCCAGTGCCTCTTTGACTTCGCTAGGCCTGATCTGACATGTATAGCTAAAGTTCCTTTCTATCGTTGATGCATACAAATCCGTAAAGTTATCCTCATGATTTGCATTGAACAAGTGATCAAAGTAGTTTCTCAATCTCTCATTGATTTCTTTTTCTCTTGTCAAGACATGTTGCGACTCATCCTTAATACACTTGATTTGGTTCAAGTCTTTCCCTTTTTTATCTCTCAGCCTTGTTATCTTGTATACTTCCTTTTCCCCTTCTCGTGTCCCTAATATTTGGTATAAATCAGCTAGAGATTTATCTCGGGCCTCGCTAACCGCTTTCTTGGCCTCCTCTTTTCTATACTTTTCAAAGACTTCTCCATCCTCAGCTGTGGGTAATTTCTTATACCAATATCTTTTCTCTTTAATAGCCTTTTGAACCTCTTCATTCCACCACCATGATTCCTGTGGTCGAGGCCCCAGTCCCTTAGAAACCCCTAGGAGATCACTTCCTATTTTCTTAATACGATTCGACATCTCGTTCCATAAGGTGTTTGCATCATCTTTCACATTTGCGCCTCTTTCTTCCCATATTTTGTCCTTAAATGCTTATTGGTTGGTGCCTTTTAACGCCCACCATCTAATCCTACTTTGCTTAACCCTCATTTCTGTTTTTACTATGCCCTTTTTCTTCACATCCAACACCACCATTTTTATGTTGTGTGGTTAATACTTCTCCAGGTATAACCTTGCAATCTTTACAAATAGATTTATCCCTTTTTCTTGTCACAAGAAAGTTAATTTGGCTACAATTACCCCCATTCTTAAAGGTAATCAAGCGTGATTCCCTTTTCATAAAGCAAGTGTTGGTCAACACCAAATCATGAGCAAAAGCAAAATCTAATACAGATTTTCCTTCCTCATTCCTGTTGCCATATCCATAACCTCCATGCACCTGCTCGTAGCCATCACTAAATCTACCTACATGTCCATTAAGATCACCCCTAATAAAAAGCTCTTGTTCACTTGGAATCCCTAGAACTACCATATCCAAATCTTCCCAAAACTTGACCTTATCTTCTTCTCCTAAGCCTACTTGAGGGGCATACACACTCACTATGTTAATTATTTCTTTTCCTAACACTAGCTACAAATGTATAATCCTGTCTCCTACCTTTTTCACTTGAACCACTTTGTCCTTCATTTTTGGTTCCACAATTATACCAACACCATTTCTATGTTTATCCCCTCCACAATCCCATAATTTATAACCTGTGTTACCAATCTCTCTAGCCTTGTTTCCTATCCACCTAGTCTCTTGCAAACATACTATATCTATCCTTCTCGTTTTTAGATTGTCAACTAACTCCAAAGATTTTCCTGTCAAAGATACTATATTCCAACTACCAATCCTAATCCTACTCTCATGGATTAACTTCTTTACATGCACCCGTCCACTAAGATGCGAGAACCCTTGCTCATTTAACACCACATCCGGGCGCCGATGTGGCGGGACTAACTTTTTTACCCACACCCGTCCATGATGTGGGAACCCTTGCCTATACTCCATCACACCCGGACGGCGATGTGATGAAACCCATTGCTCATTTAACACTACATCCGGGTGCCGATGTAGCGCGTGCCTAGGTGAGCACGTCCCAACGATATATATTAGAGAATCCATATCATAAGAGTGACAAAGTTTTACGCTGACTGTCAACCTACCACAACCCTCCTCCTTTATCCAGGCTTGGGACCGACTAAGCTCGCATAGGCGGAGTCTCTAATTCATAGTGATGAAATAGTGAAATGCTTATGAATCACTATGTTTCTGTTAGGTGAATCTGTTACCTGTGATTAAGTTAATAATGGATTATTCTCATTCTCTTGTGAAATGCATAATTTTTGTAAGCAGTATTTTTAATACTCAATTTTGTTTGTGTTGTTGACCTTGGGTTTTAACCCAAGGTATCTCGTTGTTTGAATCATCATTATTTTGCTCTTGTATTTAAATTCAAATGGTAAAACATTGTTGTCATTTTTTTATTAATCTTAATAATCAAAGGGTGATAAGATAAGAATGGTTCTTTTGCTATTTAATTATCTGTTTTGATTGTTTCGGAACAAATCATGGACATAAAATAGGGTGCCGGTTGAGATACCTTGCACCTTGGGGTGCCCTTGCCCTACCCAACACCTAAATTATGCCCAAAACCCCCTACCCTTGCACTTAATTTGTATGGGGTTGCACTAAAGGCAAAGTTGCCTTGGCCTAGATACCAAGGTATCTTAGAATTTACCCATAATCCAATAAAATGAAAGCATTATCAATAAAAAAACTATTTTTTAAGGAATATTAATCCATATATTATTATTAACCATTAAATTAAATATATTTTTCATTTTTAGGGTTTATAAATAAAATAGTCTTATTAATTTGTGAAAATAATTTTCCATTTTAATTTAACATGTTCAAATTTCAATGTTGATATTAAAGATCTTAGAACCTTAGATTAGTAAAATTCCATTGTGGTTTAAGGAAAGGTCTTTTTAATGGGGACAAACGGTTGGTTTGATAATTAGTTTCAAAATGAATTTAATTAGAAATTCATATATTAATGCTTGAATAACTTTTCTTAGTTATTTTAGATTAGAATATTGGCGGGCCCGCTCATTGTGGAATGGGCAACACTAGCTCACTGTCTGTTTGAAGCTCCAAGATCCCAGAAGCTAGACGGGCCCGTTTATCGGTAAACGGCCCGATCACTTTCTATTAAAATTAATAATTAATATAAATTTTAATTATTCCCTTATTGGTTTGTTTAATTTTAAATGTTATATTATATTGTATTTAATTAATAAGTGGAAAGTGGCATTGGGAATATTGGTACATTGGATCAATTCAAATCTTATGTCTCAAATTAAAAATTTATATTTTAAAAGATATTAATTAACTTAAATGTTGTATTAAAATTATTATTATTATTATTATTGTTGTTGTTGTTAGATGTAAAAAGTGTTTGAAGTTCATTTGGTTTAATATTGTTACCCGCGCGCTAACGATAAACCACACGTCTCTCACAAAGCTTGATGCCTATACATACCCCCCGACTTCTCAATCTTAGTTAGGAAATATTTAATAATTACAAAGCAAATACATGGGCTGCTGGTAACATATAAAATAAAGGATTAAAGGACGAGAGAAATGTGGCCGGGATAATCTAATCCGAGAGCTCGTCCGAGTCACCTTCATCGTCCTCTACCTCTACGTTGCCGGCATCATCAAAAGCAGTGGCCCGGTCGAAAGGTCGAGCAGAAAGAGCCCACTCCTTCCAGCACTTGTTCCTCCCGTAAATTCTAACCGTAAAGGAAACTCCCCCCATATAATCAAAAATCATTAGGTCCCCAATCTCCATGTGGTGATCTACTAGGAAGCTTAACGAGCCTTCCCCAAACCAGATCTGACGCCGGACCTCATCCCGTATTAGGGCCACGTTCCATACATGGCCACTGGGGCCCTCCAAGATCACGTTCTCTCCTTCCACCTGCTCCACGGTCTCAGAAATGCCGACGGACCTTTCAAATTCTAAGCAATGTGTCCCCTGCATCAATGCCCTGTAAAAGAAGGGGTGGAAAGAAGAAGCCATGAGACAATTTTTTTTTTTTTTTTTTGTTAGATGTAAGTTCACAGATACAAACATCCTTACCGCCGCCACCTTATTTATAAAGGAACCCAGCAGATTTATTCCACCTCGAGATCAACCCCTGCCCCTTTGGGAAGGAAGCAGTCCCTTTTTCCAAAGAATCACTATTCAAAGTACCACACAACTTAATTGTAAAAATTGACTCTTTGGAACCCGCTTGCAATATCATTGGAAAAGCAAATGACCACTCGTCTCCTGAGATAAACATTTAAAACAGTTTATTAACAATTAATTACAAACAAAAAGTAAAAAACAGTCGACGAACTACCGGTGTATAAAGTAGGTGTGGCTCTATTCATATTAGGTGAAATATAAAAAAATAAAAAATAAAAATGGGTGCTCATGCGACCGGCCAGTGCCGGTCAAAATACCCAAGGTCACCTAACTTGGTTTGAAACCAGCATGCTTGGCGCGGAAGATAGCAGGAGCATAAAAATACATGTTATATATAATTTTTAATTAAAAAAAAACTCTTATAAAACCACAAAATTAGATTGAGATTTCCAAATTTAAAAATACATGTTATATTTATTTTTTATCTCAAATAAAATATGCAACTACATTTATCTATTGAAATATATAAATTTTCCCCATAATGCTTTTAATTCAACTATTGAAAAAAAAAATGAAAATTTAAAACAATTACTTTGTTGAACATATACAATAATGTTTAAGAATTCAGATTAGATTGCCACTTCTTTCGCCCTTATTTATTTTTGGCATATGAAATTATTTATTTGGTTAAAAGCATTAAAAGTTTGGTTTTTGAATAACTATGAGCGGGCCCGCCTGACCTTCAGGCGGGTCCGCCTATCAGCATTACGGGTCCACCTATCCGCCTGATATTTGAGCGAGCCCACCCATCGGCTGATGCTGGCCGCATAGCAAACCCGAGCGCAAGATGGGCCCGACTTTATTTTGGGCGAGCCCGCCTAATGGCAACTGCTGGGCACCATAGTAACCCCGAACGCAAGACGCGCCCGACCTCGTCCTCAGTGGGCCCGCCTATAGGAATCTGCTGATACAATCGATTCTGATGGATTTTGGTTGATTATGCTCATACAGTGGATTTAAATTTAAAGTTTTCTACTAAAAACTTCCAGCATAATTACAGTCAGCCGCCATATTGGTTTTCATTGATTAACAAGTGGAGAGAGCAGGTCAAAAGCAAGTTAAAGGACACAGTGAGGAGTGAGGACGAATTAAGGTGTTCCATTGAATAACCACCTTCAAAAGCAGCAACAGAATATTTCACTAATGACTCATGAAGAACCGGTAGAGGCCGCATCTGCATCACAACCTGGGCAGGCGTAATAGGCCTGCGTCTTCAGTCTTCCATCCCGTTCAAATATCTCAACCCGGGCAGGCGTAATGCCACGTCCCCAAGATAAGAGAAGATCAAGTAATCTCCGACAGACAGACGGTGATCCGATAAGAAGTCGGTCCACCCATTCAGGAAGAACATATCCCCAGTAAACCAGCCACGGTACAGCTTTACGTTCCACTCGTTGCCGCTAAGCCCCCTTAGTGTTGCATCCGAACTACCGCCTCCGATGTCCCCAGCACGACGACTGAAGCACCGAGGAAGGCGAAGTTGTTGGAAGTAACGGAAGGTTCTGAAATTTATGCGAAACGATAGGGGAGGATTCTCCGCCATCTTGTCCACAAAAAGTGATCTCCCATGAACCAGGTTAAGGGAGACAAGAACATGGCATCCCTAATGCATCGTAGCAAGTGCTGGCACCTAGCTAACCTCAACATTAATGGGGATATCTAGGGTTTTTCGCGTAGGGAGTTTGGAGATCAACTCCGGGAAATAGAGAGGGATCCTGAGATACGAGCGGGCCGCCCTGCCTTTCGAGCAGGCCAGCCTATCCGCATATGCAAGTCGCCACAGTGAACCCGAGCTCAATACGGGCCCGCCTGAGTCTTAGGCCGGCCCGTCTTGCGGTGGCAGCTGGTCGCCACAGCAAACCCGAGCGTAAAACGGTCCCACCTCGGATTCGAGCGGGACCACCTGAGCTTCGATGTTGGTCGACTTAGTAAACCACTGCGCAAGTCGGTCCCGCCAGCTGTTTAAGCGGGCCCGCCGATAGGGAGCTACAAGAAGCCAAATTAAACCCGAGACAAGGACGTACCCGCTTGAGGTTTGAATAGGCCCGCCCATCCCCCTCTGATGGTCACATAGTTCATACATACGAGCGCATGGTGTGACCCGACTGCCTTTTGGGCGGGCCCGCCTATCAGAAACTTTCGGGCCGTACAGTAAGCCCATGCAAAAGATGGGCCCGCATAAGGGTTGCGCGAGCCCGCTTGTCGCGAGATGCTAGTCGCCATAGTAATCCAAAGCGCAATGCGGGCCCGCCTATCAGTGCTGCCGTGTGACACAGTAAACCCGAGTGCAAGACGGGCCCGCCTGTATTCTTAGCGGGCCCGCCCATGCCCTCTGATAGTCGCCACTGAGAATTAGCAGAACAAGGCGGGACCGCCTGATGTATGAGCGGGCCCGACAGCTTCGCGCCACATTTCATAAATGGCCTCGATTTCCATTTAAATTCATCTCCATATGAAATAATCCATTGAAAATATTTACTTTTTTTTTTGTTAACAATTCTGTATAAATTCTTATTTTAGAACTAGAATAATCCATAAATGCAGTACAATTTCCAGTCATTGCAAAACTAAATACATTCACAAATTTAATTTATGATTCATAATGGACAAAATACAACTGTACAAATTTGTCAATATTTCCACTAACCAAAGCGAGTGGAAGATGCGAAATATTCTTGTTGGAAACCCAACATTACTCATTATTCTAAACCATGATGGTACTTTCATCGAATTCAGATAAGAAAGCTACTCGATGCTTTGGGTTCTTCTTGATCTTCTGCTTTGTTGCTGCGCGAAGGACGGCATACCTTTGCAGCATCAAACACCAACTTCACATTCGACACAATTGAAACAAAACAGATTCAAATCAGATGAACTTTGTCCAACCTAAGTAAAAAAACAAGGATGCCTAACATACAGCCTATAACGCGTGTTAACATAAAAAAAATAATAACAAAAAAATAAACGGCAGGTTAGCACAAATGAACTCACCATCTCAATAACATAACGACCAAAGAAGTTCAACAATACCATACTCCTATTCTCCATTAGAAATTTAAACTAGATCGGAATGGCGCGCAACAGCAAAAGCAGCCCGTCGCCTTAACATACATAGCGATGACAAATCCATCCAGGTCTTGCATGTTATCCGTAAAGATAGTCACGAAGAGTTATCAGGTATGATACTGCAGAAACTAGAACATTGGAATGAAACAAGAAAAATTGACAACCTTAGCTTGCACCTAACAGTTCCAAGGGAAAGTAGACTTTGATTTGTGTAACAACCTTAGCCTGCTAGATGAACATATTATGCGGCACAGGTTAACAATTTGAGAAGGTTGGACGTAAAGTATCAATGTCAAAATAGCTTACTCCCTCTCTTCAATAGATATGGTGCCTTGCAGCTTGGAATGAGAAAAAACTGTAAAACATTCAATTAAATGTCAAGATACTAGAAGAAAAAGAAAGCTATAATGACTGACAGGTAGGCAGTGAACTACCTTCAAAAAGCAAATCTGAAGTTCCAATAGCATAAAGAAAGGTTGGGGACAAATATATTACCATAAATGCGTATAGAAACCTGCATTCATCTCAGTATAGCAAATTATAACGAAAACAAGCACTCAAATACAGCTCCCAAACTGAGTAAATAATAAGATGGAGATTTTTATTTTACTGTTGGAGCAAAACAAAACCTAAGCACTTTCTAAGTCAAGGAAACCATGCCAAAGAGGAATAACAATCAAATGAATTAATTGGTTCTAACTACTGTGCCAACGCACCTTTAGCACCCATAATATTGTTGTTTGCTAGACCCTGGGCCGACAATTTTTTGTACGTCCTTACCATTGAGAGCTCAAATCTTCAAATGCATAATATGCCCAGTTCAGATGCATACCGCCATCCAGAATAGCCATCAGTGATAGGTACGAAATGGACATCTAGGCTGGGCAAAGTATGCATTTAAAGGCTTGCGAGTAACAGTCCCAAAGGTAAGTAGGTGTACATATGTGACAGGAATTCCAACACAAATGCTCCGTCCACATGATGCAAGAATTAAAGCACAACAACAACAACAACAACAACAACAACAACAACAACAACAACTAAGCCTTAAGAAGTGAGAAAGATAACTTTGGTGCGGATTTCAATAAAACAAATAAAAAGCAAAAAACCAAAGATGAAACCAACTGCCATACCTACTCTCATAGAGCTAACTCAGCAAATCCAAGGAAGACAAAATGTATAAATAGTCTTCATAACTACAAATATTGTTTAACTGAATTATATTTTCATTCTAAATGCATAACTAAATAAAATCCACTTCTACCTTGAAATTCAATTCAAATATAATCGTAACTAATTCATCGTATAGTCACAATATGAGCTTCTTCCAGAGACACAACAAGAGGAAACTAAGGTGAAGCACTTGTCCAAACCAAATTTCAATTCCATTTGCCCTACCAATTAAGTGTGGATCATCATCAAAATGATAAATTCCAATATATATATATATATATATATATATATATATATATATATTAATCACCATATAAGGTTATTGCAGCTGCATATAGTGGGTATTGTGGAACTAGAACCAATATTTGTCGGTAAGCCAAAAAGAGGCATTTCATTTTCCAACAGCATTTGAGGGACTCATTCACTATCTTTCTCATTGTTGATGATGATATTTAGAATCTGCATGACACCTTTGCTGGCCTCCCATTAGTAGGAAATACAAGCTTTGGATCACTATATTTACCAAACCATGAAATGTAAATGGACTATAGAATTTAGCTCCTCAACACTACTTCCATTTCTCTCTAAAAATAGTTGAAGCCAAAGACATTACCTGGGGTACCCATCACGCCTCCCAATAAAATCAACAATTTCCTTACTTATTCCATGAAGACATCAAGAATCACTATAAGCACCTGATCACCAAAACAATTATTCAGTATTATTCTTCAAGAATTACCATTACCAAGCCCCTGCTAGAAAACTGGATAATGCAGTGAATCCCTTTTGAATAAAAATAAAAAACATATAATAGAACTTTACATCGAGAAAAGAAATTTGGTTCAAATAATTAAAACATTTATTTCCATGTATATATGGCAAATTATCAAGTTAAATAATCATAGATTGATGGAAGTTAGTTTCATTGAGATTAGTCATTCACACCGCTTACATCACAATCTACATGGCATAAGTTACTAAGATTAGAAGAAGTTCACACTAAAGCTGAAACCTACAAGCTCATTGGTACCCTTTGGAGAGCCTTCATGATCAAAAATTGCACTCCATAGCGAACACAATTTGTTTAAAAAAATGCTTCAACATTACCAATGTTAATGTTAATAAGGTTGAATATTAAATGATGATTGATAACAAGGAAAAGGACTGTGCACAAAGGGTAAGTTTTGCAATAGAAGGAAGTTGAGATGTATATACATAGTAAAACTTGGAAAGATAAAATGCCATAAAAACATCAGTAAGAAACATAAAAACAACATATGGAGATGAAGATGGTTTTGCCATGTGAAAGTGTTCGTCTAAAGGATTTAAAGGCTCATTGCTTAGCTAGGAAATATAAGATTCCAGGAATGGGCACAAAAGGCAAACATAATATTGTTTTTTTCTATGAAAAACAATGCGACAATTGTTGGGAACTGATAAAAGATCCCATTTGAAGCCTTGAAAACTGTTTAAAGGGGGCAAACATGGTAAATAAAACACCAGTAGTCATTGACAAATAATGTTTAGCCCTTGCAATGGCATTTGCTGAGAATAGAAGCCCCACATTGGGATCATCCTAATAAAAATGGAACTTTGAATAACACAATCACCTGAATATAATCGTTCATCATCTCATGAAAATTTTGATAAATAACAAGGAAACCTCAGCATGCTACTTATTATATTTAAATTGAAGTAAATATGGCATGTTCTGAAGTTCTCATAAAGTTCAAACAAGAGACAAACACGAACAAAGATCATAAATTTTAAAAAAGTGTACAGAAGGAGAAATAGACACAGTTGATAAAATGACCCCGAACTTCCAAACAGTCGCTTAGAAGAAATTACGAAATGAGCATGCACTCCTCTGCAGTACTCACTAGTGTAAAGGAAAATTAAATTGGGTCAAAGTAATGAACCTGACGAGGAAATGTCAAAGGCTTCTGACATAAAGCATGAGGATTGCCAGCATTTGTAAAGATAATCTGCAAGGAGTGTGAGAAAAACAATACAAAATTAAATGCATCACATTACTACTTCATTATACAGTAAAGATACTGTTATTACAAAGATTTTGACAACAAACAAATGAGAAATTTCAATGAACAAAATAGATGACGAAACATAGAAGTAGAAGAAATTCCAACTCTCTATGGTTGAAACAAAAAAGAAGAACAAGCTATCCTTAGTTCTAAAAAAAATTAAAATTTCAGACATCATCCATAAAAAAATAACTTACCTTTTTCCCTCTTTTTGAAGCTTTGAAGCCCGCAGGTAGAGCTCCCCTCTGACATGCATATGCCGTCTTCTTGCCATTCTCATTTATTGACTCATGATCGAGTGGTTTAGGGACCATGATGGCTTACTTGCTTACCTATAATAAAAAGCAAATAATACTTAGATGTGGAATTTGAGGACCAAATAAAACATAAATCAATAAGTGAATGGTGAAGAGAGACATAACAGTAGCCATGCCTCTGTGGCTTCTGCATCTCGGCGAGGACCCTGTCCTCTTCCTCCTTCATATGTTCAAATTCGATCAATGGCGGACTGGACAGCGCCTCGATGGCATACTGGTTGCAAAGGTATCCCTGGATCCAGTCGAAGTAGGTACTGACATGGAAGGAGGAGGCAAGTACCTTCACAATCAGGTTCTTCACATGCAGGAAAAATGGCGATGATAAGGAGACAGAGGAGGACCTTGGTGACGTATGGCAATGTCGTGATTCAATTCCCCCTCAACGCCTTCTCGACGAACATGTAATGCCATTCCAAGTCGACCAGGCCGAGCAAGAGACAGTTTTGGACGACCCTCCGCACACCATAGACAAAGTAGAGCACTTTCGTTTCACGAAAGGGAAGTCGTGCTTTCGAGCAAAATGATGAAGATCACGGATAATGAAGATCTGAGCTAGAGCGGGCGCTAAAGAGCACCAAAGACGAAAGCGGCGGCGTCCATTTCCATAAATGCGAGGTCCCATACGGCGATTACGGCGTTGGAGGGATCTGATGAAGAGGATGCATGAGAAGGCTGTGGCGATGACAAAGAGGCTGATCCACTAAATCAACATGAGGATGCTCTAGTTATCGCACATCAAGTTCTCTTGCAGTTCCTCTTCAATGAAAGGGTAATCAGTATCATCCTCGCGAGCATCTGACAACTTCAGCCGCCCAGGTTTCGGTATCCATCGCGAATTCCTCCTGCTCTCTGCCAGAGGAGGATCCATCAACCTCGATCTCATCTTTCGCTCGTAGGAGGGTCGATGTGCGCGGGAAAGACAATTTCATAGAGCATCGGAGGACCTCCGCTTCACCACAATCGCTATTGTTGCAGCTAAGGTTGGAGCTCGACACAGAAACATCCTCCCTCGATCAGGTTCTTCACAAGCAGGAAAAATGGCGATGATAAGGAGACAGTGGAGGACCTTGGTGACGTACGGCAATGTCGTGATTCAATTCTCCCTCAACGCCTTCTCGATGAACATGTAATACCATTCCAAGTGGACCAGACCGAGCCAGAGACAGTTTTAAACGGCCCTCCGCATGCCATAGACAAAGTAGAGCACTCGTTTCTTGAGCAGGAAGCTGCGCTCAGAGCAAATGACGATGATACGGATAATGAAGATTTTGAGGCCACGCCAAGGCAGTTAAAGAGCACCAAAGGCCGCGAAAGCGGCCCATTTCCATAGATGCGTGTCCGGCTAATTACGGGCGTTGGAGGATCCCGATGAATAGGATGGATGAGATGGCTGTGGCGATTACGAAGAGGCTGATCCACTAAATCAACATGAGGATGCTCCAGTTATCACACGTCAAGTTCTCTTGCAGTTCCTTTTCAATGAAAGGGTCATCATCATCATCCCTCTTGGCATCTGACAACTTCAGCCGCCCAGGTTTCAGCATTCATCCCGAATTCCTCCTGCTCTCTGCCAGAGGAGGATCCATCAACCTCGATCTCATCTTTCGCACATAGGAGGGTCAATGTGCGCCGGAAAGACAAGTTCATAGAGCATCGGAGGACCTCCGCTTCACCACCATAGATAGTGTTGCAGGTAAGGTTAGAGCTCGACATGGAAACATCCTCCTCCGACAATGACAAGTGCGACGGGGCTCGGACCGGACACATAGCTCCTGAGATGCATTTACAGTTGCCTTCTTGATCTTCTCCATCTCAAAATCAATATCCACCAACGTCTCACACCTCTGCTACTTCTCCAACACGAACCGATCACCATTGCCTACGCCAACGACTATGCACATAGACAACGAACTCGTCAATGAGTCGAGGCTATAGTTGGAGCTAGACATGGGCCTCATCATCCTCCTCCGACGACATGTGCTATGGGTCCCGGAATGAGACACGGAGCTCCCAAGATGCATTTGTCGGATGTTTCATCTCCTCCATCTCCAAATCAACTTCCAACGACGTCTTCCTCCTCTACTGCTTCTCTGACATGAATCGCTCACCATCGCCTCCGCCACCACAGGAATCTATGGAGAAATCATAGGACGCCTCAGCTGGAGGAGCCGATGAGACCAACCATCCACCCGAAAGACGAACTCCTCACGGTGTTGCCGATCGCCATCTCCTCAGCCACCACCGCTGTTGTCGTCAACTCGGACGACGAAATGCGCACCCACCTTGCCGATCGCCTTCTTCCCTGGTCCCTGATCTGATAAAAGAGAAAGAGAAAAGTAAAGTGAATGGGAGAGGGATCTTTTATTTTGCAAAACTCCTCAATAAAAAGTGAAAGGCAGTGGGATATTTTAATTTGCAAAATTTTTTTGTGACCGGCTACTGCCGGTCACAAAAGCCAAGTAAACTCGCCTTGGATTTTAAACCAAGGTATCTCAGAATTTACCAACTGATGAACGGTTAATTTAAAAACATTTAGGATGAAGGGAATGGAACCCAAGTATAATGGGTGATGTCATCATCGACTTTGTAAGATATTCCATGAGGATTTGATTGGTTTTAAGTCAAATGACCTTATAGTCCATTATCATGAATCATACTTATGCACTTAAAGATATATATATATATGGGATGGGATAATTACATATATACATATAACTATATATATCTTTATATAGTTTGATAAAGTTATGATAAGAGAGCAGCCATGCACATGATTTGGACATGCATGGCTGGATATAAACTTGTATATGTATATTTTATATAAGAGAGAGAGAGAGAGAGAGAGAGAGAGAGAGAGAGAGAGAGGTGGGTGGGGGGAGTGCAAATAGGGTGGGTTGCATGGGATTTTTTTTAAAAAGAAGTTAGAGGGATAATGCGCTAATATTGTCACGCCCCGACCCGATCCCCGGGACCTCGGAAACGTGAATAGACCGGCCGTACCCGAATGGAGACGAGCCCCACTCAGATACAAGGCCTAAATGAGTAACAGATAACGCATAAAACCAGATTATATCTCAAAATGTCATATTTAAACATTTGCAGAGTTTCTACAACGGAATTAAGACCGAAAAGGGTTTACATGCCCTACACACGGTCAAGGCCCTATAAGGGTCCTACAAGAATAACTTCTCACACAACAAGTACGAGGTCCTCGAACCTCAACAAAGTTAACCCGCTCCCTTGCAGCTCCCGAGTCCAAGTCACCTACTCCTCGGAACCTGAAAAGAACAAGGGAAGCAAGTGCATGAGCTTTCGAAAGGAAAGCCCAGTAAGTACCCTGCAGGAATCTCAAAGAAATCCAAACTAGTACAGATAACGTAAGAAAAGTCAAATATGAGCAATTCAAAGATCACCAATCCTCCCAAACAGGGCCACGCCCCGCACAAATCAACCCTGGGAGTCTATCATAACAACGATAGGGCTCCTATTCAAAAGATCTCAACAAAGTACTCCTAAGAGTTCACAAGTTATCTCCCTAGTCGGTTATCAGCCTCAGCCAATATCGACCCTCGGTCCATGGTCTAGTAGTGCTACTAAACATAGACGTATTTTGTCAGCGTATCATCCCACTGACGGGAAAACAAAGATTTACCAAATGCTTTCACCCTCAATCGGCGGAAACAAAGATTTACCGATTATTACCCCCTAATCAAGGGAAACAAAGAGTACGAGGATGGGAGAATCCTTTAAACAGTATAGTTGATGTACACCTTCCTGGCCAGCGCACAAGCTCACGTGATTCCACGGCCACGTGCCGGTCAACAAGTAGGCACACTCAACACTCACATGCATACCCTACAGGATGCTAACCTCTCAACAAGCATACACTAATATCAAATTAGATATCCAAGAGAACAGAATACGAGTGTATGCAATCATATCAATGAAGCAATAAGCAATTCAAGGTGTAAGCAAGTCCAAAGAAAATCCTGAAACAGGGCAAGAACGAGGCAAGTGTACTTGCACAAGAACCAAAAGATCAACAACGATAACAGTGCTAGGCAGAAGCATTTACCTCTCACTGGAACTCAAAGTCCTCCTAGTCACCTCTTGAAATGCCTCTTGGACTCCCCGAGAGTATCTAACAGATAGAGTTTCTATTAGATGTAAAATTCAAATAAAACCCTATGTTACTAGTTGCATATGCATGACTCTGGTTCTTATTGGGCTTAGGCCCACTAACGGGTCCTAGAGACCACCTCACGGGTTAATGGCTCTTATCCTCTGTTTACACATCCTTTGGTTGACCCTAGACCCAACCTGGTCAAACTGGTCAACTCTACTTACGTTTGTCGAGTCTGAACCCTAATTGGTCGTCTCTAAACGTTTTAGTTAAATTGGGCCTATTCTCTAACCCATTACACATTTTAACTTGACCCTAGCCCCTTCTTAACTAAGAAAGGGCATTTTAGTCATTTGAGTAGCTATGACTTTAGGGTTTAAAGTCATACCCTGCTACTTGAGTAACCCAAGGTTTAGTTTCTCTATCAGTATTCCTTTACCTTTACCTTTTATTTTATTATTATTACTTAATAATAAAATCTGTTTTAATGAGTTATTTGAGCCCAGTCCGTTGGGCCTCCAAAGTAATGGACCCAATTTCTATGTTAACTGGTCCATGATTTATCTTAGGTTCTTTGGTTTAATCATTTTAAATCCAACCATCGTTCTTGGGTTAACCTAATCAAACTCCTATTTGATTAACTAACCAGTTTATCCAACTAAGGGATTAAACTTAATCCACTTGAACCACTTGACTCAACCCAAGTCAATTTGTCCAACTAATCATATTGATTAATCAATTAGACTTAACTTGGTTGAATAAACTCGCTAATGGCTAACCCGAACTAATTAACCATTATACCATAAATTAATCATGACCTAAGCTTCTAATTGATTCATGTTTAGTCAAGCCTAGGTAATCAATTTATTTGATTAATTTAGATGAGTCCATCCTTACATGTTAATGGGCTAATCTTAGCCAACATTAATACCAAAGTATTTAATTTAGAGTAACACAAAGTATTTGATTTACTCTTTTGATCACATTAGACCATTAATCAACTTAATTTTGTCACATCTCTAGGTTTTAAAGACCTTATTAAAACCCTAGCTTTCATTCTTGGATTTTGTCACACCTTCCATGGTTCTCATATAACCAATTAATCAACTTAGTTAATTAATTAAACTATGTCACACTATAGTTTATTCTCAAAGATTAATAAACTGATTTTTGTCCCATTACTATGCTTCCAAAGTAATAATTCAACTATATGTCACATTTATAAGGTATTTGATTAATCATTCATCAACCTAATTAATCAATTAACCTCTAATTATTTACTGATTAATCAACAAGTAAAACTATACTAACAATTATCCAAAAATAATCGTCACATTTCCTAAAGTTCTTCATAACTATTTTAACTAATTAATTAATACTGAATTAATTAGTTAAAACAAATTATTATTTTTTTTTAAAAAAAAAATCCCTGTCTTCTTCTTCTCCAGGCCGCGCCTCACCGGAGATGCTCGCCGGAGTTGGCATCTCCTTGCACGGGGGCCCTGCCGATAGGCCAAAGCGTGCCCAGAAGCTCCACCTCGCCCCGCCATCGGGCCTCGCAAGACTGACAAATTCTCCAATGGCCTCTCCGGCGCCTCCCTCAGCCACAGCTTCCACCATCCTCCTCCGTGAGCCCTAATTCTCTCTTTGATGCACCAAACGAAAATTGAAACCGGGAAAAGACTCTTACCTCGTTTTCGTCCCTTCCGGTGGCAGCAGTGGCGGCCAATACCCTCTGTGGACGAATCCTCCTTCTCCGGCCAACGCTCGCCAGAGCTATGGACTCGAGAACTTTGGGGATGCCGAAACAGAGGGCTGGGGGTCCCTTATATAGCCTTTGGGGTGGCCAAACGAACCGACAGTTCTCGGTAAAACGCCACGCTGGCGATGGCCGGGCTTCTCGCACGTAACGGCCGGGGAAGACGGCCGGACTCGCGGCGGCGCGGCTGTTGGCGTCGGGTAACAGCCGCTCGCACGGACGGACGGCCAAGATTAGATCCCGTGCCTCGGATCTCGTTTTCCGTCGATGGAGGGTTGAGATTAGTTGGATGAGATCCAACGGCTCATCTTTACCCTCCCTGCCTCGCATCAAGAAACCATAGGATGAAGGGTTGTGATTTGCAACCATCCAACGATCAGATTTTTATCAAGTGTCTCGAATCCGGTTCGCGATCAGATAGATCAAATCTCAGATCGACACGTGGCTACACCACAACCACTATAGCTCTCCTCATGATCGGCTTTTATCTCGAGATCTTTTGATCTCAACCGCTCAACCGTTGCTATATATGTTCTCTCTCGAAAATTATCCAAAGCACGAAAGTTTTTAGGTTATGTTTTAGTCCAAGTTCACGAGAGAGGGGATAATTTCCTTCAAGTCCTCAATACTTTTAAGAATTACTGTAAAGTCCTTGAACTCCCAATTATCCCTAATTGGTCTAAAAATCTAATTTAATTCCCTTTTAAAAGCTTTTTAATTCTCCATCCTTCAAGCTTAAGGAATTAATTAAATAAATTATGAATCTTATTTTATGGAATATATAAGAAAAATTTTATCCCTAAAATTCGTGGCTTTTACAAATATAAACGGGTGAGAGGGCTGGGTCCTCTCTTCCACCGGCTCACCAGCGAGATCCCGCGATTCTCTCTGGCGTTACACGCGTGATCGTCGCCCGTAACGGAGTCGCCATCAGAGGAAACCGCAGTCCATCCCAATCCATCCACGAGCTTCTTTAAAAGAGCACTCTCCTCCAAACCTTGGAACCGCACGCTTCTTCTCATTCTTTGTGAAGGATCGAGAGCGAGAAACCAGCAACCGCGAGGACTCAAACTCGAAGGAAGGATGACACAATCGTGAGGGAGGGGACCTGTACATTGGGTGCCTTGAACGAAGTCATTGGTCGAAGGCGCCTACGCCACTGTAAGCCTCTGACTTCATTCAAGGTATTTGGTTTGTGTGGTTATGTGGGTATATATGCCTAGATGATAGCATGTTAGGAATTTTTGAGAGATCTCATGATCATGGATGCATGTTAATAGAAATCTATATTCAATGATGAGGATGCTGTTGGTTTAATCTAGTGTGTGTTTGGGTCTTTGTGTGATTCTGTACATAGGTTATCAATAGAAGAGTTGATACTTAGTTGATGTGGTTCAGATGGGAATCAGGTAGGTGGCGAACAGGAGAGGGGAAAAAGTTATGTTGGCTTGGTGATTGGCTTCATGGATTAAGTGTTGTGTGACTGTTGCTTTGACGGTAAGAGTAAGAGATAGTTGACTGGTTTGATAAGTAAAAGCATGGATAAACTTAGCTTAGAACTTCTATCATTGTATGTGTGGAACCATGATTAGTAGATGGCAGGGGCTGGTGTTTATATATGGGTGAGCATAGGTGATAGTTGTTGGAACTATTCTCTGGATGATTTTATTAAGAAAAACATGGTTGTAGGTTTCTTGAATCTGGATTTATGGGGGCTTTTCAATACTTGCTCATGGGTATGATCATGGTTTGGGGATGGTAAAGAGCATGGGTATGTTCCGGATGAAAGATATGGAATGAGTAGATCATTAGTTTGCTCAGCATAGGTGATGTGTAGGTGTAGATAAAGAGCATGAGTTCTGTCTAGAAGTTAATGTGGAGATAGAGATTGATGAGGATTTTGAGGCTTCTGGGTGTATATGAGAATGATGTGCAAAGAGTGTGAGGATGTGTCCTATTATCACATGTGGGGAATTGATTAAGTAGGCACTACTATGTCTTATGAGCCTTATGTGAGTGTTAGCTTTGTATACACCTAGATGAGTTATGGATTTGAGAGTTTCATTCATGATAAATTTGTGTTCTCTTCTGAGAGTAGAATATGGACATCTAGTGAGGATCAATAGCCAGGTTGGTTGTTGTTTGTTTCCTTATTGCTTGGTTATGAGAATGTGAGCATAGATAGAGAAGGGTTGCTGGTGTATACACTCTTACGGATGTGTTGCTTGCTGATTTTTCGAGTATGACTCAATGATAGAGGGAAATCCTCATGGTCTTTAAGTTATGTTGATGTAAGTGAGATTGAAATGGGGGTTGAGGTTTATATGTATACGGATTCCTTGCTTATTTATTTATGGTGATCATGTGAGTGTAGAGTTCTGTGAATAGATAAAAGAGAATGTTCAGTAGTGTGGATTAATGAAGGTTGGATGGTCCCTGTCGGGTGTTGATGTCATTGTGTGAGGATGTCTGATCAGAGACCCTGCTGAGGCTTGTGAGGTTTAGAGATTGGTGGTCAGGTATGTTGGTGATAAGGCTTAGAAGATGCTTGTAAGGATGAATGTTGGAAGGACTCTCTAAAAGTGGTTGATGGCTACTAGGAAGAGTAGTGGTGCGGCTATATGTACCTAGGTTTAGCTAGGTTCAGGTCCATGTGAGTGGATTTAGTGAGTTTGAGTTGATTGGAGGCTACTGCCAGGCTGCCCACTTCGAGTGGAAGCTGGGCTGTGTGTAGACATCGGGTTATGTCATGTAAGGTACCGTTGGAAAGATGAGAAAACGAGCTTTCCAATGAGCTTCGGATCAACTCGAACGGATTCTTGGATCAAAAGTTATGGGCTGTTCTTTGGGACTGCGCGATAGATTTAAGAATTCAGCATTAGCGTTGTTATAAGCGTTAGTAGACGTGCATCATGGATGTAGTGTAAAACCCGCCCCGAAATAAATAAGGATTTTTATTTATTTATTTTCATAATTCATTAAATAATAATTTAATATAGTAAGCGATGGAATTTGGGAAAATTATAAAGGTCTAGTTAATCCAGATTTAATTAAGTAATAATTAAATCAGACTAATTATTGTGAAAAACAGACAAATATTTAAGTCCTGGGAATGGTGGATTTAGTTGGGGAGCGTGAAAGCCCCGTGATGCCACAGTAAGCCCATGACGAAGGATTTAACTAAAAGCCGATATTCTCGGATCTGGTTTGACGAGAGACGAATCTCGTGATATTACAGTACGCCGTACCACTTTGTTGTCTGACCAAGGATTCTCGGGTCTGGTTCGGGACATTAATGGAAAGATAATTTAAATTAAGGGGCTATGTGACATTAAATCAAGGATTAGTTAATTAAGTGATTTAATCATTAAAAAGATAAGTTATTTAATGATTTGAGTAATATTTAATTAAAAGTATAACATTTTGATAAATAGATGAAAGAGAAGAGAGAGAGAGAGAGAGAAAAAAGTTCTTTCATCCCTCTCTCACTCTCTTTCTCTCGATCTTCTCCACCCTGCAGCCCTACTGTGCTCCAAGCTTCACTCGACGGCCAGCCGACTTGCGCCACCCTCACCACCACCCCACGCCGCCGGCCCAAGGCTGACCTCAGCCGGCGTGCCAGTCCGCTGAAGGCTGCCCGTGCCTTCGACCCTGCCGGCCGGCCGGCCGACTCTCCGGCACAACCCCCTCCCGCCCAAAGCCACCAGCGCCAGCCGCTGCCTACTGGCGCCCGAGCCCCTCCGCTTGTGCCTGGCCGCCTTTCTCTTCTCCCTCCGTCCAGGATGCCTCCTTTCGCGGCGACGCCACGCCCATCTGACCCTACGTGCCCTCTTCATTCCCCTCCGACAATGAACTCCTTGGGGGTAAACCCTATCATCAACTAGTTAATTGAAAATTTAAAGTTGAGAAAAACCCTAATTAAATTCATGAATTTAGGGTTTGGAGTTGGGTGTTGATATTCATGTGTTGGTTGTGAGAGATTAGGGATTAAGGGGTAAATGATGGGATTAATGACCAAAAATGTTAAAGCATGTATGATGTTGTTTTGATTGTTATGTGTGGAATGTTTGTATAAATTTTCGGGGCCCTATAATTAGGGGAGGTGCCGTCGAATTTTCATGAAAAGTTATAAGAGAGAATACTCTAATTAAATCCTAGACATCATGTTTTCATGCTCCTAGGTTTTAGAAGAGTGAACCTTTACTAAACATGATTAATTGGGGGTATTGGAGTTATATGGAGGTGTGGTTGTATGTGTTGAATATAATTTGAGGCTCATTTTATGCTTGTAGAAATGTCATGAGAAACTTGTATGTTTTAAGCCAAGGTTTGGACTGTTGCATGCTAAGTTGGTTAATTAGAAAATCAGCCTTGCTAATGTTTAAATGTTAATTAAGGTTGCATGCTAAGTACTTGAAGAAATGCCTCTAAGAACCAGTTTGTTGAGTGCCTCAAGTAGATGTATTTATGGACAGTCCTGCAGATGGCTGTCCCTTTCGTGGGACAGTTGCGCTTTCTATACACCTCCATTCGGAGTGTGTAATATTTCATTCAAAAGGTCTTGAGGCCTTCTTTCTAATGAGCTTTAAATGAGAGTAATCCAATTTAGGGTTTAAAAGATATGACCATTTTTTTCCAGCTACGCAGGATCGACAGATTTCTGCATTCTTTGTAGTTGGACATTGAATGGGTGTTAAATCCCTTAGTGGCATTGTATACACGGGCTGCCATGAATATATTCTTAAGGTTTAAGCTGATAGGTCTTCATGTTAGTTAAAATGTTTACAATAATGGTTTAACACTTGGTTGGGCCTCAATTTTCAAGCTAGGGGCTGAAGTTAATCATGTAAATTAAGTTAGTCTAAGGAGATGCTTGGATGTGAGACCCTTGTTAATTCTATATTACATAAACTTCACGAGTGTTGTTTTCATGAAGTGTTACATGATAAATTAACACACTAATCTCTACTTGTAATTGTCATGGTGGCCTTGGTTTGAGCAAACATTTGGTGTTGTGATTAAACAAGAGAAATTGGGCCTAAACCTTGGTTGTGGGCCCAATTGACAAGAGCTCTTCTTCATAGTAAGGAATTGCTAGATTTTATTAATTAACATAAGTTCTTTTGATTAATTGAAGAAGAATGCTAAGCCACACCTAAAATATAAATGGGTCCCTCGTTACGAATGTAATAGGACCCTAAATGAACTACATGTGAATTGGGTCTATGGATAGTTAGGAAAATTACTAAGTAGAAAGTTCATGAATCATGGAACTAGTATTCATTATAATTTACCATTTTGGATACTAGGAAAAAGGGAAGGATGTTCCGGGAGGTTCGGGTCAAGCTTAAATAGCAAGGGACCTGGTAATATGATTATGGTTCAGGTGTAATTAGAGATGTGTGTATAACATTATGAAAATGACTATTGAAATATGTGAGAAATCCAGTACAAGTGACGCCAAGGATTAGAAATTTATTGAAGAGAATTGAACTCCAAGTGAAAGAAAATGCGAAATTCATCAGAGTAATCTGCAGGACATTAGATTTGGTTCTTTTTAAACGAGCTATGAGGTGATGGTAATGAACCCCAATTTTTAATCAAAATGAAAGTGTATATTGGGAAGATAATGTATTGAAAGTTTAGGAAGGAATAGTAAAGATCTTGGGCTTCAATTTGAGGTTTCAACTTCATGATTTGAAGAGTTACTGTAGCTACCGACAAAAAGTAAACTGTTAATTCCAATGTCCTCCAAAAGCATCGAAATTCAATTCCGATCATTCTGATAGTTCGGGGATGTATTTAAACTAATAAAAATGGTGCGGGCATGTGTTATATGGTCCTAACCTATCGGTTATAAATTAAAAAGCCGACATTTTGGTAAACTTACGATTAAGGTAATTAAATGCATGTAATGCATTCCTTTTGATATAAAATGTTATGTGATGAACATTTACCATGTTTAGGACGTGCTGAGGTGGTCAAGGACCTGAGTGGAAGGCTCGGACCTGGGTAGGTCCTGTAGGCGAATAAGGTAGGCTCTCGCACGGGAGGTTTGTGAGTATTCCTTCCTCCTACCCTACTTTTATTTCGTACTCCTATTTCCTCGAGAGGTTCCCAATACATATTCGAGATGGTTTTCCTCATATGCATCGGTTTTATATCTCGAGGAGATAGTTGCTTTCATGTTTTCGTAAGCGTATTTGAGTAGAGTTTACTCCTTAGATACGTATTGGCTTCCGATCTCGATGAGGTCTCTGATCTTTATATATATTCAAGATGTTGCTGCCTTGGATATATATGCATACCTGTTGTTAGGTATTTGTACTAGAATCTCTTACTTTCAGGTATGATACATCGGACGGATGCCCCGGCAGAGGGCGTATAATATCTGGCCACGAGCACTTGGTGCTCCATCGGACGGATGCCTCGGCAGAGGGCGTATAATATATGGCCACCTGGCTCAGTCAGAGAGCGGCATCTTCTGACCATGTGCACATGTTTGCTATAGCATTATCCGGCTTTGGTCGAAGACGATACTGATAGTGTCGTTGATGTCGTAGACATCTTAGTATCATATATGCCAGAGATTTAGTACATCTGTGGCTTTATCCACTTTCCAGTTACTTGTTATTTGCTTGTGATGTTGTTACTATTGAGTACTTGCACTTCTTTTATTTTGTTCTTTGTTAGTGGCCTTCGTCACCTTTATTGATTTATTTACGATCCTACTGGACCTTTCTTTGGCACATGCACTTGGTTGCTTGATGTTTTTCGCAGGTGACAACAAGTAGCTAGGAGCGGGACTCTGGAGGGAGTTTAAGCGGATGCCTTAGCAAATAGGGGATATTTTGAGCTGAGGTTTGCGGGCCTCTATTCCTTTCTGAGTGAGAGTTGTACCATTTAGGACCTGCTAGGGTTTTGTAAAAACCTTATATATATTTCTTCCGCTGATTTATAATTTAAACTCTGATTTAATTATTTGCTTGTGTTACTTAGCCTTACGTGCTTCTAGGGGCGACCCTATAAGCACGCGGCGTCTGTCGCGTGCGCCGAGGCCCGGGACCCAGGTTCGGGGCGTGACATGTAGTACTCATGAACACGTTTGCATTGTTTTGAGATTAGTTCATGGTTTCCAGGTGTTGACTTGGAGCTGGCCGAAGCAAGCGTCGGGGAGGGACGCCGACTAGTCGGTGTGATTTGCTACTGAGGTAAGTTACTCTTGCCTCGCTCCTACCCAATGCTTGGGTTTCTTGTTTTGCTGAATACTGGTTGTTGGCATGTCTTTCTTTGTGAGACTTGCTGTTTTTGGATGCATGCACATACATGATAATTATTGCTCTCTTTCCTCGTATGTGTGTGATTGATGTGTTCGTGGTAGTGCTAGTCCTACCTGTTTGTTGGAATGCTCATTGGACATGCCCTCCTGTGGCCAACACTTGATTGTAGGCACTCGTGGTGCTTGTGTGCAGCTAGGTAGGTATGCGTCGGTGGAGTGAGCGTGCTCGCTGAGCATAACCTCCTGTTGTGTGGCATGAGACCATAGAGATACACAGTACTTGTGTGCTGGCCGGGTAGGTGTGCGCCAACTAAGTTTCTTCTTCTGCCGGGATTCAGTGGAGCAACTGAGCTCCGGATGTTATGAGAGCGTTGGGGACTGGACACCCTAACGTTCCGGCACTCATGGCCAGAGGGATAGTACTCTGGTTGTCCCTACCAGTCAGTGGGGCGATCACTGACCATGTCGACATAAGAGAGGTGGCTTACCGTGAGTGTGTTAGTCGGCCAGGGCCGTGTGTTGGCCGAGGGATGTTTGCCGAAGTTTCTTTGAGTTCCTTCTTGAGACCGAGGTCTGCCATTGGACAGGAGTCGTACCGTTGTTGATGGTTGAGGTAGACTCCTAGGGTTTTGATTGTGCGGGGTGTATCCCCATTGCTTGATGATTCTTTGATTTTTGATATTATGTTTCATCGTATGTCTTTGAGATCCTTGCAGGGTACTTACTGGGCTTTCCTTTCGAAAGCTCATCACATTTTCCCTTCTCTCATTTTAGGTCCTGAGGAGTAGGTGACTCGAGCTTAGGTGATGTGCTAGAGTCGGGGTGGGATTTTGCTGAGGTCGGAGGATCTCCTTGTCTTTTATTTCTGTGTGAGAGGCACTCTGTTTAGGGCCCATATAGGGCCTGTATTTGTTTAGGGCGTTTGGCCCCTTATATTTAATTTCCGCTGTAGAACTTTGAGATTGTTAAATTATGATATTTGAGGCATTTGGATTATATTAGTTATTTGCTTATCATTATTTAGGCCTTGTGTCCGATTGGGGCTCGTCTCCTTTTGAATACGGCCGATCTGTTCACGTGCCTGAGGTCTCGGGATCCGGGTCGGGGCGTGACACCAACTTTAGAATTACGTTCAATTGGGTCACCCACGTTCAATTAGGGTGTTAGGCTTTGTTAATTAGGGTTTTGTAAAGTAAGTAATAGTTGTATTATTTGTTCTGTTGTTTAGAATTACATTGATCCAACCCACTGTATTATTTTATTTTTAAATAATAATATAATTAATGAATTAACAACTAACCTAATTAATGTTAATTACAATCAAATAACATACCATTGAAGGTTAATTTTTTTAACAAATAACATAATCATATCTAAACAACATAAAAAATAATACAACTAAAGATTACTTACTTTACAAAACCATAATTAACAAAACCTAACACCCTAATTGAAAGTGGGTGACCCAATTGAACGTAATTTTAAAGTTGGGGTACCCAATTGAAATTTTTTATAGTTTGATGACTCAAATAGGAATGCTCGAATAATTGGGTGACTATTTAAGTAGTTTACCCATTAGGGGTAATTATTTTTAGTCCCTGGTAATATTTGGTATTATTTCCCACCCAAAACACACACACCCAAAACACAATTATACTAAACCCCTTCACACCCCTCCCAAGGACCCCAAGGGAAAAAACAAACAGTGCCAGGACCAATAGTTCATTATCTATTTCTATTAAAATACAACAATTACTTCAATTTATGTTATCTTTTAAAATATTTTGAAGAAATGATATATTTATCAAAAATTTCTTCAAAATATTCTAATTAATGTTTAACTCCATTGCTTCTTCGCCATGCACTCATAGCTCACTTCCCTATCGCATACACCCAACCTAACCACTACCAAACTCCACCTTTCAAGTCTAATAAATTGAAATTAATTTCTTCTTCTCACGTTCCCTTCCATATTTCCATCTTTTCTTCTCCACTCCACCCTTCAACCTAAATCAATGCCATTAAATTGAATAATCTTTTCTTCTCCCATTTTTTGGTTGATGGAGGACCTCAACAGACCGTGGCCGGTGATTTGTTGTTTGCTTATTCAAGAGGTGTGTTCTTTGTTCAACCTTCAAGGTATATATCATTTACAAAAAAAATAGTCCAAATTATATATGTCTATTAATTTGTGATTCTTAGAACATGTCTTCTTCTCCTTTCACCTTTTAATTGTGCTTTCTTGAAGACGCCCTAAATTTTCATGATCATCACCATATGTTATTTTGATTCAGATATTGGACACCAGAGATTAAAGAATACTTAGTAGAACTTTCTCAAGTTGAGGCTGGTAAAGAATCTAAACTTAAAAATATTCTTCAAAGGTTGATAGGGCATTTCAGTGAACATCATCAGGAGTAGAGGCAGTTAGTATTAGTGGTTGCAGGTATCTTTATTCTCTCTTTGTTCTGAATCTTTTGAGGCAACCTCGGCATTTTTCATCCATTTTGCATGTACTTGCCATATTGATAAAGTGACTATGCACATTATCTTGACTCCCCAATTTGGGGATTGTTCTAAAGTATATAGGTTACCTCGTTAGAACAATGTGCAGCTGATCAAAATTTTGCAACCAATCATTTACTCATTAAAAATCTGTCTAACTGCATATGTTGTATGCATGAGGATGATGTAGCTGATTAGCAGCCCTACTTGCATTTTTAAAACAGTGTGTAACACACTCCATAATTGATTATTCAAATATTTTCTTCATTAACATCCAAGGGTGAGATCTTATGTTTCCATTTCTGTGCTTCATTGATATTTGAGGGTGAAATTTCATGGTTTTGTCATTAGAAAATTGAATATATCACATCTTTTGTAAGGAAAGAAGCTTTTGACTTAGTGGTGCCACACCATATCCCTGCAGTGTAAATTTAGTGGGAATTCTGCAGAGTTGAGGATGCAGTTAAATTATATATAAACAACTTCTAAGGAAGGGATCTATTGCATAATTTTCTACAATACCTGAATGAAATTGCCCCGGAGAAGTTCATGATATAAAAAACAACTGAGGAAAGAATCTATTACACCAAAAATTGCTTGTTTTGGGTGTAGGAAAAGTTCATGGTTAGAATATGGCGCAATAACTGGATATTAGTGGAATGATGAAGGAAAATATTATGTAGAGCATGTTCTAAGCTTGCTTTTTTTTGGTGTATGGAGAAGTTCATTGTTGGAATATGGCACAATAACTGAATATTAGTGGAATGATGAAGGAGAATTTTATAATGATATAGAGCATGTTCTATTGTTTGGTGCAAAATCTATTCTTAGGGCCCTGAAGTGCAATTCCAATTTAAGATGGCATCTACCATCTACAGTTTACAGTTACCTTTGGTGCTCTGATATAAGTAGAAGCAATGCCAGAAAGAAACATGCCTTATCATATACTTGTGTTGTACCATGCAAAAACCTGTTGATTCAAAGAATCCACAAGGCACTGTTAGGAAATAGATAAATGTCACGCCCCGACCCGAATCCCGGGACCTCGGGCACGCGCACAGACTGGCTGTACCCAAGTAGAGGCGAACCTCACTCGGATACAAGGCCTAAGGAAATCATAGCAGATAACAAATAACTTAAATTTAATAATCAGATAATATCAGAGTCACAACAAAAATAAAATCAATAAGGGTTTACATCGCCTACATATGGTCAAGGCCCTATAAGGGTCCTATAATCTCTCACTCAAGAGAACCTGAGGTCCTCGCACCTCAGCAAAGTCAGCCCATCCCCTCTCACAGCGCCCTAGTCAGAGTCATCTACTCATCGGGACCTGAAAAAGAAGGGAAGCAAGTGCGTGGGCTTTCGAAAGGAAAGCTAAGTAAGTACCTGCTGAGAACACAACGAAGCCAAAGCTGACAATAATGGATAGGTCAAAATAGACATATCAAAAACATCCATCAGTAGAAGCCAAACAATCGAGGCCACGCCCCGCACAATCAAAACCCTAGGAGTCTACCACAACCATCAGCAACGGTACGACTCCTGTCCAATGGCAGCCCTCGGGCCCAAGAAGGAACTCAAAGAAACTCAGCGAACATCCCCCGGTCAGCAACACACAGCATCTGCTGCCAGCGACTAACCTGTCGCTCCTCGGTAGCGCCACCTCTCTCACATGTCGACATGGCCAGCGTATCAATCCCGTTGACAGGCAGGACAACCAGAGTATCGTCCCTCTGGCATGGAATGCCGGAACGTCAGGGTGTCCCGTCCCTGAACGTTCCCCAAACCGGAGCCCCCACGCTCCACTGAACCGGGCGGAAGAACAAACTTCGGCCATGACACCAACCCGACTCAAAGACACAAGTACCGCGTATCTCATTGGTCTCATGCCAGACAACAGGAGGCTATCCTCAGCGAGCCCGCTCACTCCACTGACACATACCTACCTAGCTGCACACAAGCACCACGAGTGCCTACAGTCAAGTGTCGGCCCACGGGAGGGCATGTCCAACGAGCATTCCAACAAACAGGTAGTAACAACACTACCACAAGCACACCAATCATACACATACGAGGAAAGAGAGCAAAACAAACATGTATGTGCATGCATCCAAGAAAAATAGATACCACAAAGAAGATATGCTAACTAATAGCATTCATCAAAGCAAGAAACCCAAACAATGGGTAGGAGCGAGGCAAGAGTAACTTACCTCAACTAATAAACCAACCGACTGATCCGTGTTCCCCCTGACGTGGCTCTACGTCAAAATCTGATAACAATAACCCTGACTTAGTATTATCTCATAACTACTGATTCCGAAACTCGTTTGAGTTAAACCAAAGCTCGTTGGAAAGATCTCTTCCTCATCTTTCCAACGGTATACTATATGTCTCTATCGGGGAATCATAGACTACTCAGCTGTCCCTCGAAGTGGGTAGCCAGACTCGAGGCCCTTCTTTGTTTCCATCTTGACCAATCTTGTTCCATTAAACTTAAATAGTCTTGATTAAGTCATTTTGATTTAACAATGGACCCAACTCATTGGGTTTGATCAAACCTAACATGACTAAACCCTAACCTTCTTTAATCTCACTACTTGGCTATTAAACCAACTCGGGCTTGAAGTGAATTAACTTAACCTATTCATTGACCTCTGCATGTATAACCCTTTAACAGTAACCAAGTTCTCTAGCCCTCTTATCAAACAACACCTATGCTACTCCTTAAATCGTTCTCATAAACCAGCAACCTCAAGTTACTCATGTCCATGCTTTCATGAACCTTCAAAGAGAGGTATAGATTGGTTTTACACTTCTCATTATCATGTATATAAATTCAATTCATCAAACCACCCATGGAGTTCAAACTCCAACCCTTGGACCAATTCTTTACTCATTCAGTCCCCCATATATCCTTATGATCCATGCATGCATGTATATATGAATCCTCATATTTATCACCACACACAACTGAGATGCAGGAATTTAGATAAACTCACCGAGTATAGATGTCGACAAACACTGAAGACAAACTGACCGTCCAAACCAGATCTTCACCGTTCATATTGGAGCAGGATAAGTCGTCACCGTCTTTACCAAAAATCAGCTCGATCAGACTAGGAATGATAATTCGATTGAAGCAGATGATGAAACTGGTTGGTGTAGGAAACCAGCAATGATAGGTTCTATTTCACACCCCTACACCCTACTCTCCGGGCCACCAAAAACAATCTTCACCGTTCAAAATGAAGAATGAAGAGTTAAAAACAATCTCACCAAAAATCAGCACGATCCAACGGTGAACAGAGTCGAAATGCTAATGGACATATAGCATGCTCAACATACCTTTGAACAAAAAATCCAAGTCTCTCAAGTTTTTCTCTTTTCTTCCTTCGTCTCACTTCTAGATTCCCAATTGCCCATAAACTTTCTCAAACTTGTTAATTTTCTATGTCAAGCTTCAAGATTACATGCCTTATATAGGCCTTACAAGTGTAACTTCTACAACCCTTCCCATTCTAAACCTCCCTCATAAACCTCAAGACAACATCCAATTAAATCCAACCTTTCAACTTTATAACCCCCATGGCACACTTCCCATTCTAAACCTCCCTCGTAAACCTCTAGACAACATCCAATTGATTCCAACCTTTCAACTTTCTAACCCCCATGGCATTTTTCATATTCCATTACTCTTCTCAAAACCACTATGGATAGAAAATAAATCATTTGGGTTTGACCAATTTGATCAACCTTAATTAACTAGATTTAATTATTGAACCTAACCATATAGGCCAAGCAATCACATTCAACATAATTAAACCTGGTCCAATCAAATCCCTTGGACTCACTTTGTTACTAGTTGGTTGAACCCAACCCTGAACCCAAATCTTCATTGATTAGACTAAATTAACCAACTTATCAACTTAATCGATTAACTAATTAACCTTTTAAATCAATTAGACTTAGTCACTTGGCTAGCCCAACCACATTGTGGTAGTCTACTTGATTAGGTTTAACAGGTTGAGTGAGCCCAAAACCTAGTCAACTAATCAGTTTGACCTAACCAACTTAATTAAATCAATCAAGCTCACAATCAACTGACCCAATCAACTCATTAGGTCCGAACCCCACTCAATTACTAATGGTTTGCCAACATCAATAGAATTAATTTAGATTTAACCCAATTAAAACATTGATTCACCCTAATTGGTTGAACCTAACCATCATCACATAATTGTTCAATCTAATCAACTAAACTAAGTGAATCAAACCCCCTTTAAAATTTTATTGGGTTTAGCCAATTTGAATCTACTTAACTTAATTATATATCCAATTTAATTAATTAAGTTAGATTAAACTTATTACTCAAATAATCATCCCTCTAATCCCTCTTCTTCTTCTTCTCGGCCGAGCTCACCGAAGCCGCCATCGGTGAGCACACAGCCCACCGGGACTGGCTTGCCATGCCTCTGTGATCACGTCAGTCAAAACTCCCGGGGTGGCAACCGCCTACACCTACTCCAAAGTTTCCTACCGAGACCTTCTCCCCCTCCGTCGAGCTTAAGTAAAACGCCGGCATGCATATAACTAAGTCCGAAAAGCTATAACGAGGAGGAAAACACTTACCAGAAGGTCTCCGCTGACAAACACCGCCACTTGAGAGCTCCCTCGGCGGTTGCAAGCGCTCTATCTTCTCCGGCGCATGAGGCTGCACCGGTGACAAACTACCACCACCTTCTCCTTCCTCTCTCGCCCTCCCCTCTGACCGAAAACGCCGGTAATGGACATGGGCGCTTCAAACGCTGGTAGATACCCCTTTACTCTTTCTCCAGCACAGCTCGTTGGAGCTCCACTCCCACTATGGCTCACTGATCCTTGCGTTCGATGCCCCCTCTCAAGTCTTGGCTACCACCTTTATAGGCTGAGGGAGTGAAGAGGAATCGCCTTACAAGGGGCAAGGCTGTTGGCGACGCCCGGCCTTCACGCGTGTAACGGCCGGGGAAGGAGGCGAGACGCACGGTGGCGTTCGCGGCCGGTTGAGGGAAACGACGGCCTGCATCGTAACCGGGTTTTCCAGATGGACGATGAGGATCACCCAAATCCATCCAACGGCCAGGAACACGTCCATATACCTCGTATCATGCTCACTATTTGGTTAGACGGTCGCGATCTAATCATGATCAACGGCCAGATCTTGCCTTCCCGTCTCGATCTTGTGAAAATCACAAGATGAGCGGCCCTCATCAACCCGCACCGTGAGACCATTTTACTGCCACTATCACCAAATGGTTCGGATCCGAACACGATCAGATGGATCTAATTTCGGACCGACACGTGGCCTCACAGTGGCCACTATAACGCTCCGTGATTTACAACGATCTGAGATCATTAGATCTTAGCCGTTGATTCGCTTCCATATGGACTTTTCTCTGACAAATTAACTAGAGATCCCTGCTTCTTTTTAGATTAAACTTTAGTCCACATATGTGAGAAAGGAAAATTTCCCTAAAGTCCTTATTACTCGTCAAAATTACATTAAGGTCCTTCTGACCCTCCATTAACCCTAATTAGGGTTTTAATCATTTTAACCCTTATTTTCCCTTCTTAATTCAATCACTAAATATGTAGGGAACCTTCCTTTTAGTTGACTAAATCAAGAAAAAAAATTACTCTATAAAATCCTCGGATTTTACAATCCTCCCCCCTTACAAAAATTTCATCCTCGAAATTTAGTCTTGATCCCAAGAACCTTCATCCCGTAACAAACTAATTCGAGAAATTGCTTCCTCGTGTCCTCCAAATTTTCACACTATAATAACTCATGTAAATAGGGAATTATCCTCAAATATCACTATCAATCATCAAATCACAAACCTCGAATGCTTACTCCATCTTTCGGACCTAACATTCGCTAACACTGGTTCTTCAATCCTCACGAAGGGTTGGTCCAATCCTCCAAAATTCTAGCAGTCCTTTGCCCATCTCCTGGCAAATACGTGGGGTCACACCAGACCCACAACCTCGTGCCTCAACTCCACCAGGGGATACCTTCCCCCTTTAGTCTGGGCCTTCTGCTTACGGCCCTGCTACGTAAGCGCATCAGGTATTCATTAAAAATCCTGATGTACCCAGCCCAACACTAAGTCTATCCTACTTGACTAGTTACTAGGGCTACTAGGTTGTCGTTTATCTGCATCTCTCTGATACCACTTTAATCTGTCATGCCCCGACCCGAACCCCGGGACCTCGGGCACGCGCACAGACAGGCCGTACCCAAGTAGAGGCGCACCTCACTCGGATATAAGGCCTAAGGAAATCATAGCAGATAACAAATAACTCAAATTTAATAATCAGATAATATCAGAGTTACAACAAAAATAAAATCCATAAGGGTTTACATGTCCTACATATGGTAAAGGCCTATAAGGGTCCTACAATCTCTCACTCAAGAGAACCTGAGGTCCTCGCACCTCAGCAAAGCCAGCCCATCCCCTCTCACGGCGCCCTAGTCTGAGTCACCTACTCATCGGGACCTGAAAAAGAAGGGAAGCAAGTGCGTGAGCTTTCAAAAGGAAAGCTCAGTAAGTACCCTGCAGAGAACACAACGAAACCAAAGCTGACAATAATAGATAGGTCAAAATAGACATATCAAAAACATCCATCAGTAGAAACCAAACAATCAGGGCCACGCCCGCATTAATCAAAACCATAGGAGCCTACCACAACCATCAGCAACGGTACGACTCCTGTCCAATGGCAGCTCTCGGGCCCAAGAAGGAACTCAAAGAAACTTCGTGGAACATCCCCTCGTCAAGAATACACAAAGATCTGGCCGCTGACTTACCTGCCGCTCCCTCGTAGCGCCACCTCTCTCACATGTCGACATGGCGGCCGTATGAATCCCGCTGATGCATTGTGACAACCGTGAGTATCGCCCCTCCGGCATGGAATGCCGAACGCCGTAGTGTCCTGCCCCTAACGCGTTCCCCAAAACCGGAGCCCCCACGCCCAATCAGTCTTGCAAAAGAACAAACTTCGGTTGGCGACACCAACCCGCCAAAGACACAAGTACCAGATCTCATTGGTCTCATGCCGCATAACAGGAGGCTATGCTCACGAAAGCCCGGCCACTCTAATCGACGATACCTACCTAGTCGCACACAAGCACCACGAGTGCCTACAAATACCAAGTGTCAATCTACCACGGGACGGCATGTCCAACGAGCATTCCAACAAACAGGTAGTAACAACAATACCACAAGCACACCTATCATACACATGCGAGGAAAGAGAGCAAAACAAACATGTATGTGCATGCATCCAAGAAAAATAGATACCACAAAGAAGATATGCTAACTAATAGCATTCATCAAAGCAAGAAACCCAAACAATGGGTAGGAGCGAGGCAAGAGTAACTTACCTCAACCAATAAACCAACCGACTGATCCGTGTTCCCCCTGACGTGGCTCCACGTCAAAATCTGATAACAATGACCATGACTTAGTATTATCACCTAAATAATTTGTTTATTGTTCATGTTAATGTTATTGCAAAAATTTCAGATCATTCTGCCCAGTCTCAAAGAACTGCTCATAACTTCTGATTCCGAAACCCATTTGAGTTGAACCAAAGCTCGTTGGAAATATCTTTTCCTCATCTTTCCAACGGTATACTATATGTTTCTATCGGGGAATCACAAACTACTCAACTGTCCCTCGAAGTGGGCAGCCAGACTGGAGGCCCTTCTTTGTTTCCATCTTGACCAATCTTGGTCCATTAAACTTAAATAGTCTTGATTAAGTCATTTTGATTTAACAATGGACCCAACTCATTGGGTTTGATCAAACCTAACATGACTAAACCCCCAACCTTCTTTAATCTCACTACTTGGCTATTAAACCAACTCGGGCTTGAAGTGAATTAACTTAACCCATTTATTGACCTCTGCATATATAACCCTTTAATAGTAACCAAGTTCTCTAGCCCTCTTATCAAACAATAGCTATGCTACTCCTTAAATCGTTCCCATAAACCAGCAACCTCAAGTTACTCATGTCCATGCTTTCATGAACCTTCAAAGATAGGGATAGATTGGTTTTACACTTCTCATTATCATGTATATAAATTCAATTCATCAAACCACCCATGGAGGTCAAACTCCAACCCTTGGACCAATTCTTTACTCATTCAGTCCCCTATATATCCTTATAACCCATGCATGCATGCATATATGAATCCTCATATTTATCACCACACACAACTGAGATGCAAGAATTTAGAGAAACTCACCGAGTATAGATGTAGACAGACACTGAAGACAAACTGACCGTCCAAACCAGATCTCCACAGTTCAGATTATAGCAGGACAAGTCGTCACTGTGCTTACTAAAAATAAGCTCGATCAGACTAGGAATGATCATCCGATTGAAGCAGATGATGAAACTGGTCGTTGCAGGAAATCAGCAGTGATAGGTTCTGTTTCACACCCCAGAACCCTACTCTCCCGGCCACCAAAAACAATCTTCACCGTTCAAAATGAAGAATGAAGAGTCATGAACAATCTCACCAAAAATCAGCACGATCCAACGGTGAAAATGGTCGGAATGCTAATGGACATAGAGCATGCTCAACATATCTTTGAACAATAAATCCAAGTCTCTCAAGTTTTTCTCTTTTCTTCCTTCCTCTCACCTCTCTTCTTGATTCTTAATGGCCCATAAACTTTCTCAAACTTGTTATTGTTCTATGTCAAGCTTCAAGATTACATGCCTTATATAGGCCTTACAAGTGTAACTTATAACCTCACTCATAAACCTCAAGACAACATCCAATTAAATCCAACCTTTTAACTTTATAACCCCCATGGCACCCTTCCCATTCTAAACCTCCCTCATAAACCTCATAACAACATCCAATTGATTCCAACATTTCAACTTTATAACCCCCATGGCATTTTTCATATTCCATTACTCTTCTCAAAACCACCATGGTTAGAAAATAAATCATTTGGGTTTGACCAATTTGATCCACCTTAATTAACTAGCTTTAATTATTGAACCTAACCATATAGGCCAAGCAATCAAATTCAACATAATTAAACCGGGTCCAATCAAATCCCTTGGACTCACTTTGTTACTAGTTGGTTGAACCCAACCCTGAACCCAAATCTTGATTGATTAGACTAAATTAACCAACATATCAACTTAATCGATTAACTAATTAACCTTTTAAATCAATTAGACTTAGTCACTTGGCTAGCCCAACCACATTATGCTAGTCTACTTGATTAGGTTTAACAAGTTGAGTGAGCCCAATTTAATTAAACTTAGTCAACTAATCAGTTTGACCTAACCAACTTAACTAAATCAATCAAGCTCACAATCAACTGACCCAATCAACTCATTAGGTCCGAACCCCACTCAATTACTAATGGTTTGCCAACATCAATAGAATTAATTTAGATTTAACCGAATTATAACATTGATTCACCCTAATTGGTTGAACCTAACCATCATCATATAATGGTTTAATCTAATCAACTAAACTAAGTGAATCAAACCCCTTTTAAAATTTGATTGGGTTTAGCCAATTTGAATCAACTTAACTTAATTATATATCCAATTTAATTAATTAAGTTTGATTAAACTTATTACTCAAATAATCATCCCTCTAATCCCTCTTCTTCTTCTTCTCGGCCGAGCTCACCGGAGCCGCCATCGATGAGCACACAGCCCACCGGGACTGGCTTGCCATGCCTCTGTGATCACGTAAGTCAGCACTCCCTCCGGGGGTGGCGACTGACGCCTACACCTACTCCAAAGTTTCTCAGTCTCGGCTGAGACCTTCTCCCCCTCCGTCGAGCTTCAGTAAAACGTCGGCATGCATATAACTAAGTTGAAAAAGCTACAACGAGGAGGAAAACACTTACCAGAAGGTCTCCGCTGACAAACACCACCACTTGAGAGCTCCCTCAGTGGTTGCAAGCACTCTGTCTTCTCCGGAGCACGAGGCTGCACCGGTGACCAACTACCACCACCTTCTCCTTCCTCTCTTGGCCTCCCCTTTGACCGAAAACGCCGGCAATGGACATGAGCGCTTCAAACCCTGGTAGATACCCTTTTACTCTCTCTCCAGCACAGCTCGTCGGAGCTCCACTCCCACTATGGCTCACTGACCCTTGCGTTCGATGCCCCCTCTCAAGTCGTGGCTACCACCCTGAGGGAGTGAAGAGGAATCGCCTTACAAGAGGCAAGGCTGTTGACAACGCCCGGCCTTCACGCGTGTAACGGCCGGGGAAGGAGGCAAGACGCACGGTGGCGTTCGCGGCCGGTTGAGGGAAACGACGGCCTGCATCGTGATCGGGTTTTCCAGATGGACGATGAGGATAACTCAGATCCATCCAACGGCCAGGAACACGTCCATATACCTCGTATCATGCTCACTACTTGGTCAGACGATTGCGATCTAATCATGATCAACGGCCAGATCTTACCTTCCCGTCTCGATCTTGTGAAAATCACAAGATGAGCGGCCCTCATCAACCAGCACCGTGAGACCATTTTACTGCCACTATCACCAAATGGCTCGGATCCAAACACGATCAAATGGATCTAATTTCGGACCGACACGTGGCCTCACCGTGGCCACCATACCGCTCCGTGATTTACAACGATCTGAGATCATTAGATCTCAGCCGTTGATTCGCTTCCATATGGACTTTTCTCTAACAAATTAACTAGAGATCCCTGCTTCTTTTTAGATTACACTTTAGTCCACATATGTGAGAGAGGAAAATTTCCCTAAAGTCGTTATTACTCTTCAAAATTACATTAAGGTCCTTCTGACCATCCATTAACCCTAATTAGGGTTTTAATCCTTTTGACCCTTATTTTGCCTTCTTAATTCAATCACTAAATACGTAGGGAACCTTCCTTTTAGTTGACTAAATCATGAAAAAAAAATTACTCCATAAAATCCTCGGATTTTACAATAAAAGAACTTAACAATTATTCAATATGATAACTAAAAATAATGTCATGATCTGCTTACCATTGAATGGTTTTCATAGACACCAAGATGATACAGATGTCGATAGACATTTCCAGCCTTTTCTGCAGGCCACATTGCTCTCACTCCTTCATGATACTATAGTGATTCAATATCCATTACCATAACATATATGTTTGATCCTTATGAACAATATCAACAGCACTGGCCAGAAGGAGGGCCTGAAAGAGAAAGATTTTAGATTGATGAGACAATTATATAGAACTAATTAATCGGGTTATGGAAACAAACCATCGAGTGGATACAGGCAATTACTGCATAAAGAACAAATACAAAGAAAATCTTGTAATTAGCATGCTCCACACAATTATTTATCCAGACACAATGATGATCATGTAGGTAATAAAAAGCTGACATGAGTAAGAGACCATGGATTAAAATAAATAAAAAATGTTAGTCAAGGAATTTTGAGAAATTGTATCTTTGATTTTGAGAAATGAATGAAAAGGTCAGGAATAGCAATTAGCAACCATTTCCAATTGAAGATCAAGCATTAAAATTGGAAGTGTGTATGTATTATGTGTGTGTGCAAAAAGCAAACAAAGCTTCAACGAGAACTTGTAAGATGATCTTAGATAATTCATTTTCATTCTTGCACCAATTACTTATGCTTTTTGGTTGTGCTTACTTAATACTATTTTCCTATAATAAATTTGATTTAGGATTTATTTTTTCAATTTGTTCTAATAAGTCGTGTTTCATATTGTTATCTTAGTTTTAAAGACAAAGAATGATGGCGTTTATTTTTAGGGGAAATTAATTATAAGTCCCTGGCACTGTTTGTAGGGACCTTAAAGTCAAACACACACACACAACCAATAATAATAAACAAAACACCCCAAGGACCCCAAGGCAATTAGGGCACTATTCCAAGGACCAATAGTTAAAAATCTATTATTTTTATCAATAATATTATATTTCAAAAATCATTTTTAACTGGAACAATGTCACAAAGATCTGTTATATCACATATTGATACATACAATGTTGAAATCATGGATAGTGAAACGCACACCATTGAAGGTATTGATGATTAACTCGATGAATTTTTAAACTTTTATATTTAGTGGGCTTTTGGTTGAATTGTGTCTGGATGAGCTTTGTTATCTATTGATCTCTATTGTTTTATGATTTTGTTTCAATCCATGTAGAACAATTCGATTTAAACCGTTAGAAGTGTGGTGAAGTTTGTATCTTTTGGGAGGAAATGAGATATGTGGATTAATTTGTTTAATTTTGATGCTTTGTTTTATTCTTATTTTTTCTTAAGATTTTTCTATTTCAATTTGCAGGGGTGTCCTAAGGGTTTCATCCCAGAGTACAGCTTGAAGCCTCTTTTGCGTAGGCTCTCTGAGCTTCTTGGAATTATTAATGTTTATGTTTCTCTACCTTACATCTTATGAATCATAATAGTCATAAAATTCATATTTGATTCTTTATCCATGACACTTGTCTATTTGAGTAGGTTGAGATGACAAATGATTGTATTCGCGATGAAGTAGAGAAAAATGTGGTTGCACTATTAGATGGAGGTGGTTTGATTTTTGTGAATGTGAGATTTTACAAGAAGAGAAGAATGGCCTAGATTTGCCAAGAAGCTAGCATCTCTTGCTGATCTTTATGTGAATGATGTCTTTGGAACTGCTTATACATGCTTCTACTAAGGGTGTCACCAAATTCTTGAAGCATGTTGTTGCTTGCTTCCTTACGCAGAAATTATGTTTTACAACGTAGTTGATACTGGATTCTTCTCTTTTACATAACTTGATGCTATCTATTTTTATAGGTTTGCTACCATTTAGGCTTTCAAGCATCATCATATGCCAATTTGTTCCTACTATGTCAGCTCGTGTAGAAGAAATCTACATTTGCCATTAATGTAATTTCCGTAATTTCCATCAAGGTCAAATTTTTGGGCATTGCACAAAATGCTTTCTTTTATGTTTCAAGAACTTGATTATCTTGTTGATGTTGTAGTAAATCCCAAGATACCCTTTGCAGGTATTGATGGTGGTTCCAAGGTATCACCCAAGATTCACCCAAGATTGGAGTTATCGAGCCGCTATTGGAAAAGGTTGATGTTTGTGGTGGGATGATATTTACATTTTGCAAAGCACACCGACACTCATTTGACACATCTCCAGTGGAGGAAAACAAAGTGGATCTTGCAAAAGCTTGTTATGGAGGTTCTTTTACATCCTGTAAAAAAAATCCATGTATGTTAGTAATCATATTGCTCAATTAGTGCCTTCTTGTCAAACATTTCTTGATTGGAGCAAACTTGAGATATGAACAATGCTTTCCTTGATAAAAAAATATTAGAAGACAGAGAATTCCTCTAATATTATGAATTACTTTTATTCTAGAGATTGATACAAAGAATTCAACTATGGCTGTGTATATGAATATTGTTTTTGAGAATCAATGTAACGCCCCAAATTTTCATGGTAAATAAATCAGAAAAATTTTCAATAATTAATGAGATTAATTAATCCAAAAAATAAACTTATTATGTTAAAGCCCAATTTAAGGGAAAATCGAGGTATAATAAATTTAAATCCAGCCTCGCAACTAAGGGCCGAGGGAAGGCCCTAATGGGCCAGGCCGCTTAAGTTTAGAATAGTTGGAGGTGGACAATAAGAATAACCTTGATTAATTAATTGGGAAGGTCGTAATTGTTAATTAATTAAGATTAATTAAGAAGGAGAATCGGACAAACGTTCGGGTTCCGATAAAGTAGATCGAGCGGGTCAAAAGCCGGTATTCGCGGATCTGGTCTGATGAGAGGCAGACCCCGTGAGGCTACATTGCGCCCGTGACAACTGAGATCATTGACCCGGGATTTTTGGATCTGGGTCGGGACATTATTAGGTAGATAATCTTAATTAAATGGGTCATGGGACGTAAAATGGGGAAGATAAATTAAATAATTTAAGTTATGAGAAGATAATATAGTTTAAAGGGATAAGTTATTATAATGACTAAATTAATAAAAGGTTAAATGATTGAAATCTTTTAAACTTTATATATACTCATCAGCCATTGTTCTAAAAAACGGCCGCCCGGGCGCTAAGTAGGCGAGGCGTCGATTTTGCCAAATCGGTGACTCTGGGCGGCCGCCGATTAATCGGTCGCCTAGGCGGCTGGCGGCCGCCAGTGCTCGGTGAGGCGGGCCGGGCTAGGCACAAGGATGGATTGTTGATGGTGGTGATGAAAATGAGTCGGATCTTACGAGTGATGGAGATGATATGGGAGTGGATAGTAGCCAAGTTTCTAGGAGATGTTCTAGATTTCAAGAAATTAGAGAACTTCATGAGGATGATTTTATATCGGATGAAGAGGAAGCTGATGCAATGGACTTTGAGTTCGAGTCCGACACGGAAGAAGTTCTAGAGGGATGTGGAGAAGAAGAGTTTGAGGCATAGCCCCATAGGCTTTCAAGAATCTACTTTGTTTATTTCATATTGCTTTTTTATTTCTAAGTTTCCAAGAACATTGTTGTTGAACATTTTATTTATTTTTGAAGTAATTTTTGTTATTTTGGAACATTAAAATGCTTTTTATAAGTCCATTATATATTTATTTGTTATTACAAATAATAAAAATATATTAAAAAATAAAAACCGCCTAGGCGCCGCCTAGGCGTCCGATAAATCGTTTGGGCGTTGGGCGGTGGCTGTCCGCCTAGGGAGCGCACAGCGTTTTTTAGAACATTGTCATCAGCTGATAGAGAGAGAGAAGAGAAAAACTTATAAACTCTCTCTCTCTTTCACTCTACCCTTTCTCTCGTGCACGGAGGCTCGACCCGCGCTCGTGGCGACTTGGAGCTGCTGCCACCTTCCCCGCTGCGCCGGAACCCTATCGCCCCTCGACCAGCGCCACCGCGTGGCTACGCGAACCACCGGCCGGAGCTTCCGCGCGGCTGACCGCCCTCGCGCGCCCCTGTTCGACTGCCTGAGCCGGCCGCCCACCTTCTGATCCCGACCACCACGCCGCGCCAGCAGGGACCATCACCGCCAGCCTCTCCTTCGCGATCTCCCTCGCCGGTTGTCATCTCGCAGCCCAACCGCAGCCCTATGCCGACGAACAGCCCCTTTCCTTCAAGTAAAGCCCTAGAATTTTAGATTTGGGGAAAACCCCTAATTTAGATGCATGATTGAATGAACTTATGGTGATGAATATTCTTGATGCTATAGTCATAATAGGGCTGGGATTAGAGAGAAATTAAGGGGAGATTAGAGAGATTGAGGGCTTGAATGATGATGTAGAATAATGGCCTAACTTGTATTCTAATTAATGTGATTGATTGTATAATTTTCGGGGCCCTATAAATAGGGGAGGTGCTGCCCAATTTTCATGAAAAATCCTAAGGTATTAATGCCTAGGCATGATCGTGTTAACATGCTTATGTATGCCTAATTTCCATAATCGTCATGCTTAGGGGACACATGCTTTAGAGTGAATAATGTAGGCTAGCTAAACATGTTTAGGGGTAATATAAGGATTTAAAGGCATGATATACTCATTAAGTATGAAAACATGGCTTTATGAGTTTAATGTTTCTTATATGCTACTTTGAGATAAATAAGAGTCTAAGTTAAGAATACGGAATCGTATTCTTAAATCTTCGTATTCTTAAGTTATAAGACGAAGTTATGGAAAATACGGCATTTGTATTTAATTAGTACTCTCATTGATTCTAGGGAGGGGAAAAGGTCCAGCGGAGGCCGCCGAAGGACCCAGAGATTTCTAGGAACTTGCAAGGACTTAAGGTGAGGGGACTTCACCGTAGATCTAGGTTTGATTAGTGTATTTATCGAGATTTTGGTGTCCTCGTATTCTTATGAGTTTTTAATTCGGTTTGTGGATGCCGAAGGATTTATTATTATACTTGCATAGTATTTTCATGGTTGTATAATTGAGTTAAATTTCAGAGCATGAGATATGATTAAAGGAAAACCCTACGGGGTAGTTGTAAGATTAAGGGAAACCCTAAGGGGTAGTTAAAGATTATTGCATACATCATAAGTTGCACCTTAGTTAGTTAATGTATGGGGGATCCAGCAGGGGCTCAGGATAGAGCCTGGGTATTTTTAGTAGACGGGACCAATGAGGAAGGGGATTTGTTTTTAGCCGTTTTTCTTAAAACTAAAAATATTTGTGAAAGTCGTGTTTTTATAAAAACCCCCTTCCTGTCTCTGATACGGGATTTACCGGACTTATGTAGCGCCGGTTATCAGGATCATGTAAAGGCATACCGCTGTTCCTAATGGTTGTTGGAGTCCTTCCGGAGACATTTTAGCTAGGGGTGCATGTTTGTATGATATGAGGCCATGGCATGTATACATGTTCACTATATGCTTGATATGATTGGATATTGCTCGTGGGTTTTCTTTGGATTTTTGATTGTATTAGCATTCTTATCAAGATTGAAGATAATTATGCTGACCCTCATGAGTTTTACACGCATTGATTATGTTTCAGTACTTTAGTACAGATTACAGGTATGTGTAATACCTGGCGGGGTAGTCCATACTCACTGAGCTCGTATAGCTCAGCCCTCTTCTATACTGTTTTTCTGTTACAGGATCTAGACTTGGATCGGGTTAGTGATTCATGTCTCAAGCAGGGATCAAGGTTTAGCTGGCTCTGGCGTACCTGTTTCCCAGTTTATTAGTGTTGGATTGTATTAAACCTTAATTATGCTTGCTTTCACTGTATTTGGGGCCATAGTTGCCCATGACTCTGTGTGATGCACTTTATTATGACTTTTATTTTAATATGACTCCCGGTGTGTAACCGGTTATGATATGTCATATGTATTGTCACGCCCATACCCGCTTCTCGGGACCTCGAGCACGAGCACCGACCGGCCGTATTCAAGGAGAGACGAGCTCAACTCGAATACAAGGCCTAGGTAAGTAATAGCAGATAACATTCAAAATCAAAAATCTCAGAGTTCTACAATGGAAACAAATCAAAGGGGACCAAAAGCCCTACAACAATTAAGGCCCTATAAGGGTCCTAATAAATATCTCTCTCTTAAAAGAAGAACGAGGTATTCGAACCTCAGCAAGCCAACCCAACCCCTCGCAGCTCCCGAGTCCGAGTTACCTACCTCTTGGGACCTGAAAAGAAAGAGAGAAGCAAGCGCATGAGCTTTCGAAAGGAAAGCCCAATAAGTACCCTGCAGGAATCTCAAAGAAATCCAAACCAGTACAGATGACGTATGATAAGTCAGAAAATGAGCAAATCAAAGATCATCAATCGACACAAACAGGGCCACGCCCCGCACAATTCAAAATTCTAGGAGTCTACCACAACAACGGTAAGGCTCCTAACCACAAGATCTCAACAAAGTACTCCTAAGAGTTCACAAGTTATCTCCCTAGTCAGCTATCAACCTAAGCCGATAACGACCCTCGGTCCAAGGTCTAGTAGTGCTACTATCCAAAACATGGACGTACCTTGTCAGCGTATCATCCCACTAACGGGAAAACAAAGTTTACCAGCGTTTTACCCCACTGGCGGGAAACAAAGATTACCAGTATTACCCCCACTAGCGGGAAACAAAGAGTACTAGTATTACCCTTACTAGTGGGAAACGAAGATTACGAGGGCGGGAGAATCCTTAAAACAGCATAGTTGATGTATACCTACCCGGCCAGCGCACAAGCTCACGTGATTCCACGGCCACATGCCGGTCAACAGGTAGGCACACTCAACACTCACAAGCATACCCTACAGGATGCTAACCTCTCAACAAGCATACACTAATATTGAAGTAGATATCCAGGAGAACAAAACACGAGTATATGCAATCATATCAAATTATGATATCAATGAAGCAATACCCCCAAAAGGGCATACAAGCATGCACGAATATGGAATCAAACATCCAAGGCATGAAAGTAACGTGCACAAGCACGAAGTCAAGAAAACAATAACAAATATGGCAACATCAAAGCCATTAAAACACTCCGTAGAGTGGGAACTAGGCAAGGTAACTTACTCAAGTATCAAAGATCAAACAATGATAACGGTACTAGGCAGAAGTACTTACGTGAAATCATGCAATGGCAAAGCCAACAAAACCCATAATTGGGTGGGAGCTAGGCAAAAGTACTTACCTCTCACTGGAACTCGAAGCCCTCCTAGTCACCTCTTGAAATGCCCCTTAGACTCCCCGAGATCATTTAACAGATAGAGTTTCTATTAGAATTAAAATTCTAATAAAACCCTATGTTACTAGTTGCACATGCATGACTCTCGTTCTTGTTGGGCTTAGGCCCACTAACGGGTCCTAAGGACCTTCTCTCGGGTTTCTGGTCCTTTTCCCCTGTTTCAATGTCCTTTAGTTGACCTTAGACCCAACTTGGTCAAACCCAGTCAACTCTACTCTACTTGCCGAGTCCAAACCCTATTTAGTCATTTCTAGTCACTCTAGTTGAGTTGGGCCCGTTTCAAGCCCATTACACAGTTTAACTTGACCTTAGCCCCCTTTTTAACAAAGGAAGGGCATTTTGGTCATTTGGGCAATTTATGACCCTAAGGTTTAAGGTCCTATCCTGTTTAGGGCTTAGTTCCTTTACAGTTCCCTAAATTCTCCCTCTTAATAACTTAAGAATAAATTTGATTTATTTGGGCCCAGCCCATTAGGCCTCCAAAATAATGAACCCAATTTCCCCTTTAATTGGTTCATCGTTGACTTAGGTGTTTTATGCAATTAACCCTCATGGCTTGATTAAACACTTTATTTTATTTGGTTGACCTTAATCAAATAGTTTAATGTCACAACACCCAAGTTCTTAATCAAACTTCATTCAAGGTATTTAGTAATCCTACTAAATCCTTTTAATCACCATAGACAATTAATCAACTTAATTTGTCACACCCATATAGTTTATTCTCAATGATTTTAATAAACTGATTTTTTGTTACTCCACTATAGTTCCATATAGTCTTTGTAACTATGCAAACTTAACTATTTGATAGTAACACTACTATAGTTAGAGACCAATTATTTTAATTGTCATACTAGCAAAGTCCTAACAATTATTCTTAACTATACGAAATAATTAATCTAATAATTGTCACATCTACCATTCAAATCAATTAATTTGATTTCCAATTTGTCACACCACCTAAGATTTCATATGAAAATATCATTTTAATTATTTTGTCACACTTTCTAAGTTGCCTAGGAATTTTTAACCATTCCTAAGTTATTAAATTAATTAAAATAATTAATTTTATTTTTCTTTTTATTCTTTCTTCTTCTCCAGGCCGTGCCTCATCGGAGGAAGTTCGCCGGAAAAACGAATCCTCACGGTACACCAAGAACCGCCGGCCACCTCCCCGCTAAGTAGTAGCTTCGCCCCCTACCCCGGCCAATCGCTCTCAGACGCTAATTCAACCGGCCCCTAATTCCCTCTCTCGGCGCCACTCTACTCACGGTTCCGTTCACCCCCTCCGGCGAGCCCTACCCTCTCTAAATCGGCATCTAAACAAAAATTAAGCCCTGGAAAAGAATTGTACCTGAGTTTCAGTCCTCTTAGTGGTGCCAGTGGCGACCGAGGCTTCCTCGCGACCGATTTCCCCTTCTCCGATCAAGCTCGCCGGCGGTGAAAACCCTCTCCATGTTCCTCTCGAGCTCACTGCCTCACTGCCTTGGGGACCTCGGTATTTATAGATGGAGGAGAAAGCTGAAGCGTTCGCGAACTCCTCGGAACGGTCGGCCGACGACGGCCGAGCTTCGCGCGTAATGCTCGCGGCGACGGTTTCCACTTTCCAGGCGACTGAGAAAGGAGCTGTCATGCCTCGGGATCGCCTCTCCAGAGATGGGTGGTGTGGATTACTTGGATTCCATCCAATGGTTCCCATTCCTCATCATGTCTCGGCTCCAATACTCGATTGGATGATCGGCCGAGATCCAATCGTGACCAACGGCCCGATCAAATCACCACGTCTCGAATTGGAGACACATCCCAAGATGGACGGTCCTCCCGCGCCCTCATCGTGGGGGTCATCTCATTGCCCTCACTCTCAATGCCTCATATCCATAAACATGATTAGATGGACGCATCTCCTTGCGCCACGTGGCCTCACGGATTCCCTTATAATGCCTCGCGATCATCTACGGTCTGAGATAATCTAATCTCAGCCGTTGATTCCTTTGTATTAGTATTTTCTTCTCTGGAAAATTATTCAGGGGTCCTCATAACTATTTTAGGTTACATAATAGTCCATCCTGTGAGAGAGGAGAATTCCTCTTAAGTCCCTGACTTTTCTTAGGTCACATCCAGGTCCCTTTCCTGTGAGAGAGGACAATTTCCTTCAAGTCCTCAATACTTTACAAAATTATTTAGAGGTCCTTGAACTCCCAATTATCCCTATTTGGTCTCAAAATCTAATTTAATTCCCTTTTTAAAGCTTTTTAATTCTCCATCCTTCAAGCTTAAGGAATTAAATAAATTATGAATCTTATTTTATGGAATATAAGAAAAAAATTATTCCTAAAATTCGTGGGTTTTACATGTATCTTGTTTAGAGTACTTGATCCTTGATTTCAGGTTTAACTGTACAGCTTATAGGCTGGGTGCACTCCCGGCACAGCTGGTGTGACATCTGTTTCATTAGCGAAATGAGTGTTACAATCAAGGTTGTGTATTTCCCTGATTTCTCCCTACTTCCAGGTTAATATATGTTAGTATAATTGTCAATATGTGAATATAACAATAATCAACTCTATTTTATTTTACATAATCCAATTAGTTATTCAAAATTTTAATACCAAAGTACCATTTATTAAAACTCATTTAACAAACACTTTTACATAAACACTCGTTTACAATGGGATTTATATAATTAATTTAGATTTACTACTTTAACCATAATCAACTTTTTTTTACCAACTATCAATTATCTATGGGATTTGTCTACAAAATATATGGAAAATGCCCTCATAAAAAGTAAAATTAGTTTTAGAACATTGTTGGTTTTTTCTCCAAAAGTTGACACTTTAGAAAACACCCTCTTAAAAGCTAAAATTAAAATTATAAAACATTCAAGTTTATTTACAAAAATGATCAAAAGTTAGGTATATTTGCCAAAATGCCATTATTAAAAATTTAAATTAGTTTTAGATTATCATTGGGGTTTTTGCAAAAAAGTGCAAAATGTCGGCGTTTTTAGGTAAACACCCTTTTAGAAATATAATTGATAAGGCCGACAATAGTATAATTTGAAAAAACATCGATTTAATGTCATCAATTTCCATTGATGAAGGAAGGTTGAATGGTGGATTTAGGCAGATCTCGAGAAGTTGGAAAGGCGGGGGTTTAGGCCCGGTAAAGTTAAAATAGAAGTAAAGAATAATTGTTTTTATTGCCATTTAGTCCCACTTATGAGGGTTAAAAGGTTGCCAATTGTTCCAGGAGCTTCATCCAAAGAAGGGAAAATCTAGAACAACTAAACTAGGCACACATTCTACTCATCCCGAAAATAGAGGCCGCGAAGCAGATAAGTGACTACAAAAGAGATATGTCAAAAAAAATCTTGGATAATAGGTTGCAAAGGGTTATTGTGAAACTCGTAGACGAAAACCAAACGATATTCATCAAAGGAAGATGCATACATGACAGCATAATTGTTGCAGATGAACTGATCCACCAAATGAAGCCCAAGACGTGCAATGGAACACTTATAAAATAAACTTTGAAAAACCTTCGGACATGGTTGATTGAGATTTTCTATTGGAGAATATGAAAGCACGAGGATTTGGAGAAAAATAGATAAAAGCTATACTCCATTACTCAAAGATATTTATGAGTTGTGATGGTGAGTAGAAAGAGAATACTCACTCCAATAAGCGGACTAATGGTCCAACATTTTAAATTGTGGACCAAAATACACTTATGAGATGTTACATAACTATTATTAGCCTATCTTAAATTTTAATCAATTAATAAAATTCTATTAATGTATATATTTAATTTTATCAATTAATAATTAGATTATTTAATTTATTTGAAAACAACAAAACTAAATTTCCATTAGATCACATCCCAAAATTTAATTTATTAATTTACAAAGGAAAAAAAAAAATTTATCACTTATCTTAATTCTTATTATAAGAACTTGCCTATCATGTTAAGGAAAGCATGATGGACCCAAAGGCATACTAAATTAGTAAAGAAACTGTAATCCTACTAGGATAACACTTGCATACCAAACACCACCGATATTGAAATTCAGATAATAATCCAATCCAATCTCATATATATAATCTGGTGTACCAAACACCCCCAAAATATAATTTATAAAAAAAAAATTGATTATTATTACTTAATATTATCAGTCTATATATAAACCTTCAACATAATTATATGTAATATAAATGTTAGTATAATAGTATATACAAGCAAATGGCCCTCGCGTTGCTTAGGTTTTTGTAAATAATATTATTTAAATATTATTAATTTTTTTAAATATGATATTATTATTTTTTATATTGATATATAAGGGGCAACAAAAATTTTTATATGTATATGCGTAGATCTTCTGTAAATTACATTTAAGCAATACAACTAAAAAAATATAATTTTTTACATATATAAACCTCCAAGAATTGCATATATTTAAAATTTACTCAAAGAATGTGTAAATTAGATAAACAAAATACAAAATCATTGTAACACCCATTTCGCTAATGAAACAGATGTCACACCAGCTGGGTCGGGAGTGCACTCATCCCATAAGTTGTACAGTTAAACCTGAAATCAAGGATCATGTACTCTAAACAAGATTCATATGACATAACATAACCGGTTACACACCGGGTGTCATATTCAAATAAAAATCATAATAGAGAACAACACACAGAGTCATGGGCAACTACGACCCCAAATACAGAGGAAGAAAACATAATTAAAGTCTAATACAACCCAACAATAATAAACATGGAAACAGGTATGCCAGAGCCAGCTAGACCTCGATCCCTTCTCGAGACATGAGTTACTAACCCGATCCGAGTCTAGATCCTGTAACAGAAAAATAATATAGAAAGGGGCTGAGCTATACAAGCTCACTGAGTATAGACTACTCCGCCAGGTATTGTACACACCTGTCATCTATACTAGAGTGTTGGAACGTAAATAATGCAAGTACAAATCATGATGATCAACATAATTATCTTTAATCTTGATAAGAATCCTAATACGATCAGAAATCCAAAGAAAACCCACGAGCAATCTCCTAACATATCAAGTATATAGTGAACATGTATATATGCGATGACCTCATATCATACAAGCGTGCACCCCTAGCTAAAATGTCTCCGGAAGGACTCCAGCATCCATCAGAAACAGCGGTATCCCTCTACATGATCTTGATAACCGGCGCTACATAAGTCCGGTAGATCTCGTATCAGAGACAGGAAGGGGAGTTTTATAAAAACACGACTTTCGCAAACATTTTAGTTTTAAGAAAAACGGTTGAAAACAAAACCCCTTCCTCAACCTGGTCCCGTCTACTAAAAATGCCCGGGCTCTATCCCGAGCCCTTGCTGGGCCCCCATACATTAACTAACTAAGGTGCAGCTTATGATACATGCAGTAAACTTTAACTACCCCTTAGGGTTTCCTTAATCATATCTCATGCTCTGTAAAGTTAACTTAATGATACAAGCATGAAAATACTATGCAAGTATAGTAATAAACCCTTCGGCATCCACAAACCGAAATAAAATTCATTAGAATACGATAAAAACCGAAATCCCAAAAAATACACAAATCAAGTCTAACTCTACGGTGAAGTCTCCTCACTTTAAGTCCTCGCAAATTCCTAGGAATCGCTCGGTTCTTCGGCAGCTCCTGCTGGACCTTTTCCCTTTCCTAGAATCAATGAGAGTACCAAGTAAATACATGGTCCGTATTTTCCATAACTTAGTCCTATAGAAATCTAAGAATATGGAAATCATATTCATAACTTAACATTCTATTTAAGCTCCAAGGAGCATATAAGAGGCATTAAACTCATAAGTTCGTGTTTTTCCTACTTAACAAGCATTACATGCTTTCAACACTTATATAATATTTCTAAGCATGCTTAATTTATAAGGTCGATCATTCTAAAGCATGTAACACTTAAACATGATAATCATGGATATTAATCGTACTTAAATATGTCCACATGATCGTTAATAGAATACATATGCTTAGGAATTTCAAGAGAAATCAGCAAAGACCTCCTCTATTTAGAGGGTCTCAAAATTATACAACCAATCAACCATTACAATCCAATACACTTGGATTTCATAATTCAACTTCTAACACACACATCCATCTCCATCCCTGCAAGTTATCATATAGAATCATACAAACTTCCAATTCCATAACCCAAGCCCCTTTACATTCTAGTCTCCATTAACACCCCCATTTATCCCTAATTCAAGTTATGGAGCTGAAATCCTTTGAGTAAAGTAGGCTTTACCCAAATTAGGGTTTGTAGTCGAGGAGAGGAGGAAGGGAGGGGTTGCCGGGTCAAATGCTGCTGCTGCGTACTGGCCGCAGGGGAGGTAGAACAGGCGGCCTGAGATGTGACCGGCGGCAGACAGGGAACGGCGGCGCGAATGGGAAAGCTTCGCCGGCGGGCACCAGCTATGGCAGCTAAGCCACGCGGCGGAATGGGCTCCCGCTGTGAGCTTGCACATCGCCCAGGGAACCCGACGGGTGGTGGAGCTGGGAGCGGCGGCCACGTGATACGGTGGTACAGCCACGGCTGACGGTAAGGGGGCTGATACCGATCCGGGCGCAAGAGAGAGAGAGAAAGAGAGAGAGAAGGGGGGAAAGGAGAAGAATCAATTGCTTCAATTGTGTGTGTGTGAGAGAGAGAGAGAAGGGGGGAAAGGAGAAGAATCAATTGCTTCAATTGATTTCTCATTCAGACCAATGTCTGAGTTATAAAGAAATGGTTATAATATTTTATTTCATTATTTAAATCATTATATAACTTAATCATTAAGACTCAAATAATTTAACTTATCTTTAAGCTTTTAATCATTTAATTATCTTATCATCTACAGTATTATCACATGGCTCGAGTTAATTCAATCCTCTTTAGTTTTATGTCACATTACCCTATTTTAACATTATCCTTTAAATAATTCACCGACCCAGATCCGAGAATCCCAGGTCAATTATTCCATTCCTCACAGGCGTAGTGGAGCCTCACTAGATCTATCTCTCGTCAAACCAGATCCGTGAATACCTACTTTTGACTCGTGCGATCTACATTATCGGGACTCTAACATTTGTCTGATTTTCATACTTAATTAATCTTGATTAATTAACACTTACGAAATCTCCCAATCAATTAATCAAGGTTATCCTTACCGTCCACCTCCAACTATTCTAAGTGTAAACGACCTGGCCCAATAAGGCCTTCCCTAGGGCCATTAGTTGTGAGGCTGGATTTAAATTTACTATTCCTCGATTTTTCTTTTAATTGGGCTTTAAAATAATTTATTTATTTTTTGTGTTAATTAATCTCATTAATTATTGAATAAATTTCTGATTTATTTACTTTGAAAATCCGGGGCATTACAATCATCATATACTTGTAAATAAATCATGTGCAGTACAGTGCAATGCATGTGAAACAAATAACATTAAAAATTACATGCTTCTATCTTCTCAATTTGAGCTTGCCATAGTTCTTCATTCCTTAAGTTTGAAGCCCAGGGTTTTTTTTGAATTTCATGTTATTAGGTTTTTAATTAATTTTGATAATTGTTAGAGAATAAGGGAGAGTCTCCCAGGGGTTTTGTTTAAGTTTTTATTTGGAATAAAGATTCTAGTTATTTCTTTTATTTGAATAAAGATAGTGTTCCAAATCTTAACATCAAAAGTATTTAAAATTTTAATCATCTTACTTGTATTTAAGGATAAAGTTAAACTTTGTATTTATTTAATTTAGAGGATATCTCTTAAAATATTTATTTGATGAGATAAGAGAATACTCTCTATCATATAGTTTTATATATATATATATATATATATATATATATATATATATATATATATATATACAGGATAATAATTAGGAAAATTATGAACTTAAAAGAGGGATTTAAATAATTAAATCCATAATTTAGATTAATTGGGGTCATTAAGGACCTAATGGTAATCTTAGAAATGATCAGCGATTGAAGGATAATGTGTCCCTCTCTGGATAGGGGACCTATTTGTAATTTTAGAAAACTCAGGGACCTAGTAAGAATTTTGCCTCGCTCTGTGAGGGGGACCTGCATGTAACGAATTAAAAAGGTTGGACTTATTTGTAAAGTTACGTGAGAATCATACAGGTGACTGTATTAAAGGGAATGGACGGCCAGGATTAGATGATCAAGAAATAGCGATTTAGTTCGAGGCAAGCAGATGGAGATCAGACCGTCCATTTTTATTAGTTATGATGAGTATAGGTATGAACCTACCGTACGGGTTAATCCGAGCCGCCCATCACGGGATGTGGAATAAGCTCGAGGCATTAGCGATTAATCCAATCGCTCGTTAAAATTTTAATCTCACCCGTCCGTCTGAATAAGTGCTGGATCCAAGACATCGCGATGACGCTATGGCCATCAGATCTCCGCATGCGATCACCACCGTCCGATGGGGAAAACGGATCGCAAGGCAGGCAAGCCATCTTCTCCAGCGCCTCGCCGCCCTGTGCGCCGCCGCAGGGTTATTCAATTCTCCGGAGCCGGGAGATAAAGTTTTAAACCAAGATAAAATAAAATTAGAGTTCGAGATAAACTCAATTACACGATCAGATAGGATTTTTGTGGCATCTACAAATAGGAGGGAGCTTCCTGGCAATATGTAGAGAGGCAAAGCTTCAGTATGTGGAACTCTACCCAATATGAGAGACAGAGGGAGGAAAAGAGAGAGAGATAAAAGAGAAGCGCGCGATCAAGGGAGTCGAACTTACCTCCAGAAAGGCAATATGTAGAGAGGCAAAGCTTCAGTATGTGGAACTCGCCAGTCGACGATTACCGGTGAGTTCCCCCCTTCTCTGTTGGCTGTTTCTTTATGGCCATGCATGCTTGTAGCGTATTTAGCGACAGGAAGGATGAGAACTAGGGGGGGAAGGTTCTTGGTGGCTCTCTGTCAAGGGACTAAGCACCAGCGCCGGATAAGGAGAAGCGTTCCGACGGGAGAAATATCCGTCAGGTCTTTGCCTCTAGGAGTACCTCTGGCGCGATCGTGAACGGGAGGCGAAAGCGATTTCAGCCGCTTAGGCACCGTCGGAGACTGAAGATGAACAATAACGGGTTGCGGGTTGGGTGAGTTTATTAACGGGTCGGGTTCAATGTAAACGGGTTGATGATATTAACGGGTTTGGTTTGAGTTAACTGATTAGGCTTGATCAACATAATAATTGAGTCTGGTTCAGTTGAATCAATTATGATAAAATTGATTGGGTTCAAGTGTTGGGTTTAAACTGATTTAAATTGGTTTAATGAGTTGATTGAGTTACTTGAATTGGTTGAGTCTAATAGTTGGGTCTTGATCAATTAAATCAAGTAATGGGTTGGGCCAAGTCACAAATAGATCTGGTTTAGTGATTGGGTCAGACCTAGCTTTTAAATCAATTTAGAGAAAGATAATGGGTTTGGTCCAATCAATTGGTTTGGGTCTAAACCAGTGCATGATGCAGGAGAGCCCGAGTCAGACGATGCCGAGTTGTCTGATTGTACCATTAGAGCTTTGGAAAAACTACGACTTGGCGGACCGACGTAAAGGCGGAAGGTGATCGGGCCAAGTTCGGAATTGGGGAGCATTTTGGACATGTTTCGGTATTTTGGCCATAACTTTGGCTACCAATATCGGATTCGCGCGCTCAACCCCAATTCGGAAAGCTCGTCTCAACGCACACATGGGGTCCATCCAGTTTTGCTCAATGGACCCTTCCTTCACCCTCAAATTCCACTGTTTTCCCCGTCGTTTCTCCGTTTCTCGGTGTTTTATTCCATTTTTGGCAATACTTCATTTGCCAATTTAGGATAGGATATGAATCCGATTTGAACTCAGATTTTTAGGAGTTATCTATTTTGTTTAGTTATTTTAGAATTAGATAAGTTTTTCTATTGGACCAAAATTTGCCGAATTGGGCAAATTTGGATAAAAAGATAGAATTTCTAGGTTATCTAGGTTAGTTTTTTAGCTATTTAAACCCGGCTTGTGGGTTGAGGTATTTTACTTTCAGAGACTATTCTTCTCTGTTTCCTCCCTTTTTCTTGCTCTTCTATCAATCCCCCCTGTTTACCACCACCCGTAGGTTAATCACTACCCTGCCTGGCGTCAGTTGGTATTAGAGATCATCTTCTTCCTGTGGCCTCGGCATCAATGGCTGGAGGTCGTGGTGGCCGTGGTGATCGTTGTGGTGGAAATATTCCGGCAGAGGAAGGTCCGTCTCGAGACCCAATCGCCTTGGAAGCGATGAACGAGGATCTGCAGAGACAAGTAGCGCAGTTGACCCAACGATTGGTAGCGCGAGATTTGGGGGATCGTGAGGTTTCAGACCACGACTCCGAGTCTACCTTCGTCAACGCCTATTCCTGGCTTGGGCAGTCCAGAGAGCACCGTACACGAGAGGAGCGTTACGTAGATCTCGGCTTTCGGGTGGAGTTGCCCGAATTTACTAGAACCCTATATGCTGAAGCCTTCATCGACTGGATGAACGAGGTCGAGAGGATATTTGAGTACAAGGAGGTCCCTGATCGTCAGAAGATGAAGCTAGTTGCCATCAAGTTGAAGGGCCGAGCATCCGCGTGGTGGGAACAGCTGCGGCGTTCACGGGATCGGCAAGGCAAACCAAAGATCGTAGATTGGGACAAGATGAAGAAGAAGATGAAGGGGCACTTCCTCCCCTTCGGCTACACCCAAACCTTGTTTCAACGACTTCATACGTTGAGACAGGGCGCAAGATCAGTAGATGAGTACACAGAGGACTTCTACCAATTGATCACGCGGAAGGACTTATCTGAGACGGAGGAGCAACTAGTGGCTCGATATCTGGGAGGTCTCTGCCAACCATTGCAAGATGTCCTCAGTCTACACTCATTATGGACTGTTTCGGAGACATACCAGGCGCTCTCACTGTTGAAAAGCAGCAGAATAGAAGACCACCAATCAGGAGCGATCAGAGTAGCCGGACAGCTCACCCTCAAGCACCCCGCCAAAGCCAAGCACCGCCGTAGTTCTAACTCTGGAGTTCATTGTTATAGGTGTGGTGAGCAGGGGCATAAATCACCCGAGTGTCGAAAACCTGCTAGTCAGAAGGGCAAGAACCTGATGATTAAAGAGATCGAAGCAGAGGAGGCTGAGGAACCAGTTTATGATGACTATGGCGATGATGATGAGGCTGGTGACGTGTTGATTGGGGATGGCCATGAGATCCTTGTTGTTCGCAAGGGTCTGCTGGTACCCAAGGATGAATCAAGGGACGACTGGCTGAGAAACAACATCTTCCATACCACCTGCACAGTGGCCGACAAGGTTTGCAAGGTGATATCGACAGCGGTAGTTGTGAGAATGTGGTGTCTGAAGACGCTGTCCAGAAGTTGCAGTTGAAGACAGAGCGACATCCGAAGCCCTACAATCTATCATGGTTGAGCAAAGGCACCGAGGTAAAAGTAGATCAGAAATGTCTCATGTCTTTCTCCATTGGGCAAAGGTACTTTGACAATGCGTGGTGCGACGTCGTGTCAATGGATGCATGTCACCTACTACTGGGGCGACCATGGCGGTATGATCGGAGCGTGGTCCACGATGGAAGAAAGAATACTTATTCCCTCAGTATCAAGGGAAAAAAGATCGTGTTGGTACCCCGCCAAGAAGAAAAGCATCCTACTCCAGTTACCAATACTAACCTACTTTCCATGTCCAGATTTTTAAGCGGGATCAAGCAGGGCAATGTAGTCTATGCCTTGCTACCTTGTATGCATAGTGCCACAGACATGGATCCGGATCTGCCAATAGAAGTGCGGCAATTGCTCTTGGAGTTCGCGGACTTGATGTCGGACGAACTTCCCCCGGGACTCCCACCTATGAGGGACATCCAACACCAGATAGATCTTATCCCAGGATCGAGCTTGCCGAACCGACCAGCATACCGCCTCAGTCCGAAGGAGGCCGAAGAATTACAGCGGCAAGTGGAGGAGTTATTAAGGAACGGCTATATCCGAGAGAGCATGAGTCCCTGCGCAGTTCCAGCCCTGTTGGTGCCAAAGAAGGATGGCTCATGGCGCATGTGTATAGACAGCCGAGCAATCAACAAAATCACCATCAAATACCGCTACCCCATCCCCCGCCTGGATGACATGTTGGATCAGCTATCCGGCTCGAAGGTCTTTTCAAAAATCGATCTGAAAAGCGGATACCACCAGATCAGAATACGGCCTGGAGATGAGTGGAAGACGGCGTTCAAGACACAGCAAGGACTGTACGAGTGGATGGTGATGCCTTTTGGGTTGTCCAAGCCCCCAGCACATTCATGCGATTCATGCACCAGGTTTTGCGACCGTTTATGGGCAAGTTTGTGGTGGTCTATTTCGATGACATCCTCATCTATAGTCCGAGTTGGTCCTCACACTTTGACCATCTTCACGCTGTCTTTGAGTTGCTGAGAACGGAGCGCCTGTTCGTCAGCCGAAAGAAGTGTTCCTTCTTCACCACTTCTGTGAACTTCCTTGGTTTTGTTGTTTCTACTGACGGTGTTCATGCATATCAATCAAAGATCGATGCAATCTTGGAGTGACCCAGACCGAGGACCTTGCATGATGTTTGAAGCTTCCATGGGCTGGCCTCGTTCTACAGAAGATTCATTCGGAACTTTAGCACACTGATTGCCCCCATCACAGAGTGTCTCAAGGGGCGTGATTCCAAGTGGACGGATGAGGCCGAAAATAGCTTCCACCTAGTCAAACAGAAGATGGCTGAAGCACCAATTCTCGCACTTCCCGACTTCGACAAAGTGTTCGAGGTCAATTGTGATGCATCTGGAGTTGGCGTTGGAGGTGTTCTGAGCTAGTCAGGACGACCGGTAGCTTTCTTTAGCGAGAAGCTGTCGGGGTCAAAGAAGAACTACTCCACTTATGACCTGGAGTTTTATGCCATAGTTCGTCGCTGAAGTATTGGCGCCACTACCTCATACAGAAGGAGTTCATTCTGTTCACCGATCATGAAGCCCTGAAGTACATCAATGGCCAACACAAACTGAGCAGGCGACACGCTAAGTGGGTAGCATACTTGCAGGAGTTCACCTTTACTTTGAAGCATCAAGCAGGAAGCCTCAACCGTGTAGCAGATGCTTTGAGTCGCCGCAGTTCTCTTCTCACTACAATGAGCGCCAAAGTTGCAGGGTTTGAAGCTTTCACGGATATGTATGCGGGTGATTCTTCCTTCGCGCAGATCCTTCAAGAGGTAACCGATGGACACCGTCACTATTTTATTTTGCATAACAGTTACCTGTTTCGTGGCCTGCAGTTGTGCATCCCTACTGTTCATTGCAACAGCAGATCATGAGCGAACTCCATAATGAGATAAAAGAGAAGCGTGCAATCAAGGGAGTCGAACTTACCTCCAGAAAGGCAACACGTAGAGAGGCAGAGCTTCAGTATGTGGAACTCGCCAGTCGACAATCACCGGTGAGTTGCCCCCCTTCTCCGTTGACTGTTTCCTTATGGCCATGCATGCTTGTAGCGTATTTAGTGACAGGAAGGATGAGAACTGGGGGGGGAAGGTTCTTGGTGGCTCTCTGTCAAGGGACTAAGCACCAGCGCCGGATGAGGAGAAGCGTTCGGACGGGAGAAACATCCGTCAGGTCTCTGCCTCTAAGAGTACCTTTGGCGCGATCTTGAACGGGAGGCGAAAGCGATTTCAGCCGCCTAGGCACCGTCGGAGACCGCCGCGCCTCTCTTCCCCGCCGGTGAGCACCGTCTGGAGATTGAAGATGAACAATAACGGGTTGCGGGTTGGGTGAGTTTATTAACGGGTCGGGTTCAATGTAAACGGGTTGATGATATTAACGGGTTTAGTTTGAGTTAACTGATTAGGCTTGATCAACATAATAATTGAGTCTGGTTCAGTTGAATCAATTATGATAAAATTGATTGGGTTCAAGTGTTGGGTTTAAACTGATTTAAATTGGTTTAATGAGTTGATTGAGTTACTTGATTTGGTTGAGTCTAATAGTTGGGTCTTGATCAATTAAATCAAGTAATGGGTTGAGCCAAGTCACAAATAGATCTGGTTTAGTGATTGGGTCAGACCTAGCTTTTAAATCAATTTAAAGAAAGATAATTGGTTTGGTCCAATCAATTGGTTTGGGTTTAAACCAGTGCATGATGCAGGCGAGCCCGAGTTAGACGATGCCGAGCTATCTGATTGCACCATTAGAGCTTTGGCATACCACGACTTGGCGGACCGACTTAAAGGCGGAAGGTGATCGAGCCAAGTTCGGAATTGGGGAGCACTTTGGACACGTTTCGGTATTTTGGCCATAACTATGGCTACCGATATCAGATTTTCGCGCTCAACCCCAATTCGGAAAGCTTGTCTCGACGCGCACGTGAGGAATGGAAGTATTGGCATACGAAGCTTTGCTCAATGGACCCTTCCTTCACCCTCAAATTCCACTGTTTTCCCCATAGTTTCTTCGTTCCTCGGTGTTTTTTTCCATTTTTGGCATAGGCAATACTTCGTATGCCAATTTAGGATAGGATATAAATCCAATTTGAACTCGGATTTTTAGGAGTTATCTGTTTTATTTAGTTATTTTATAATTAGATAAGTTTTTCTATTGGACCAAAATTTGCCGATTTGGGCAAATTTGGATAAAAAGATAGAATTTCTAGGTTATCTAGGTTAGTTTTTTAGCTATTTAAACCCGGCCTGTGGGTTGAATTTTATTCATTGATTATTGAGTTATTTTCCTTTCAGAGACTATTCTTCTCTGTTTGTCCTCCCTTTTTCTTGCTCTTCTATCAATCCCCCTCGCTTACCACCACCGCAGTTAATCACTACCATGTCGGCTTGTGTTTATTTTTTATCCGTCCATTTGATATTTCAGGACACCAAAATAAATCATTACTCTCATGAAAATTTCTTAGCACACTGTCATTACTATTATCCATATCCGTATCAAACCTGTAAATTGTATATGTAAGTTAAGTGCCGACAAATAAATATATCATTTTAAAAGTACACAACACAAAATTCATATTATCTTACCTTATTTGCATTGTGACATAAACTTTTTGTAACGCCCCGACCCGGATTCCGGGACCTCGAGCACGTCAACAGACCGGCCGTATTAAAGTAGAGATAGACTCAACTCGAATACAAGGCCTAATAGTGTGATAAGCAGATAACAATCCATAAAATTAAATAAACTCGAGTTCCAAGGAACATAGAGTCAACAGGGTCCATAGGCCCTAAAACAGTCTGGTCCCTACACGGGTCCCACAAACAACAATACTCATAAAGTAAAAGATAAAGGAGTCTCCTAGAACCTCTGGTCTCCGGTGTCCTCCCTCAGGCTCTTCTCCCTCCTAAACTCGAATCAAGAAAAGAGGAAAAGAGAAAACACATGAGCTTTCGAATGGAAAGCCTAGTAAGCACCCCTGCGGGTTACAATGACACGAATAGGAAATATGTCAACCAACGCGATCATAATACCAACAAAGTAGTCCTGGGAGTCTCCCACAAAGGTACAACCCCTGATACAGAAGCCCTTGGGCTCTGTAATGAGTTTTAAGAGAACTCAAGGTTCACTCCCGGCAAAGATGTCCAAATTATTTGTTTCAGAAATACGACCTTGATGGTCGTTTGACCCTCCGGTCACAGGTCGGTAGAACTACCTTTCCTACGTGTTAACACGGTCAGTGTACCACGCCCACTGACAGGTAAGACCTCCAGAGATTTGCCTCTCTGGCAAGGCAGACAGGAACGCCAGGGGGTCCTGTCCCTGAACATTCCTCTATCGGAGCTCCCCTAGCTCCACTGAGTCCGGGCAGTAGCACATAACAAACAGGGACACCAACGTCCCGAAAACAAACATACATGCTCAACAGGAATCTAAGACAAAAATGAACAGCATGTAAGGCATCAGCAAAGCATGTACATAGCAAGTCCAAGAGAAACCCGAAACGTGGTGGGAACTAGGCAAGTGTACTTACCTCCTGGTGAGATTAAATGTCTTCCTAGAATCCCTTGAAACGCCTTACGTCTCCCCTGAGAGTATCTGGCATACATAGACCCTTATTAGAGTCAGGTTTTCTGCAAACTTCTAGTTTCACATGCATGTTCGACGTTCTTGTTGGGCTTAGGCCCACTAACGGGTCCTAAGGACCATCTCTCGGGTTATTGGTCCTTATCCCCTGTTTCCATGTCCTTTAGTTGATCTTGAACCCAGCTTGGTCAAAGTTGGTCAACTTTAGTCTACTTGTCGTGTCCAAACTTTATTTAGTCATTTCAAGTCACTCTGGTTGAGTTGGGCCCGTTCCAAGGCCATTGCACCATTTAACTTAACCTTAGTCCCTTGAACTTAGTTAGCCACCTTACTAAATAATTTCCATAAGTAACCAATTATCCAAGTTCAAGAAAAATTAATTTTGTCACGCTAGCAGCCACATAACTTTTTTAATTATCATACTTTTATAGTTATTTCCACAATTACATTTGAATTACTTCATTTCTATTAATCAAAAGATTTTGTCTTTACTCATAAGTTAATTAAACTTATTTTTGTCACAATACCTTAGTTCCATATAGTTATTGCAACTATATTAAAACAATTATTCAAAATAATTGTCACAACACTAGGTTTTTTTTTTCTTTTTTTATTTTGTCGCATCTAATATAGTTAGAGATAAAGTTATTCAAATCAGGTAATTGATTTTATTTTATCACGCTTACGAAATATTATCCTTCATAATATTTGTCACATAGCTAAAGTCCCTTTCTAGCTATTTTAACTATGCAAATATTCACTTAATTATTTGTCACGCTTTTCATAGTCACTGTTAATTATTTGTCACACTACCCATGCTTTACAAATAATTAAAGTTATACTAGCTATTGTTACACTAACAAAGCTCATATTTTATCAATAAATAAATTAAGTGTCACACCCTATAGTTTCCCATATTAATGTCATATCTAGCTAATTACTATTTATATTAATAATTAGCTAATGTTTTAATTAAAAAGAGAGAGGAAAATAACTAATTATTTTAATTAATTATTTGACTGTCACACCCCTAAGTTTAGATTTAATTAAAAATCATTTCATGTTATTATTATTTTTTATTATTTTTTTTTATTTAACCTTCTTCTTCGTTTCTCTCTCTCTCTCTCTATCGCGACCGAGAGCTTCAGCGGCTCCGGTCTTCTTCTCCGGCGGCTCCCAACACCTGCCCATGCTTGGACCTTGTTGCAGAAGGTCTCGCGACCTCAGCCGGCTTCCTTCAAGAATGCCGCTTGGTCGCACTCTCTCGTCGAAGCCGCAGAGATGCTTTCTACTGTTCAAATTTTCCTCCCATGAAGCTCTACCTACTACTAGACCTCACACGTAAATGCTCTGAACAATTTAAAAGGGAGTTTGATGCGCTTACCGGTGTTCTCCGACGTCAAACGGCGCTGTTAATGACGTGACAGGCCTTGGTTTCTCTTTCCGGCGAGCTTCCACTCTCTCGTCTCCGTCGCGGTTCTGGCCCTCCTCTGTTCCTCCTGAGACCTCGCCGCGAAAATTCACGTGCCCCTCTCAGGGTCGCAGAGGCGCCGCCCCTCCACCGAGAACTCCTTTCCTTCCTCCGATCGCCACCTCGCCGGAGAAAAGCTTCGCTGGCTTGTAATACCAAAACAGGGAGGTAAAACTCCCCTTTTATAGACCCTGCCTTGGCACGAATGACGATGACGCTCGTGGAACGCCACGCACCAATCGGCCGGTTTTTCCCGCCAGTAACGGCCGGAAGGGCGGAGCTTCATGGCGCTTCCGTACCGAGAGAGAGACAGGCGTTGCCTCGAGATCAGCATCCAACGATGGAGGGCGGAGATTTGTTGATTACCATCAACGGTTACCATTTAATCTCTCATCCTCGTATCCGACATCTGCCGAGATCAACAGTCAGGATTGGTTGAAGATCGACGGCCCGATCTCCATCCTATGTCTCGAGATATAGGTGATCATGAGATGGACGGCTCACGGTCACCCGCACCGTGAGGTCATCTCCAGTTTGCCCATCTATCATGCCTCGTATCCGATATTTGATCAGATGGATTCGATCTGAGCTCAGCACATGGCTCTTCCACAACCGTTATAACGCTCTGTAATTTGTTACAATCAGTGATAATATAATCACAGCCGTCCATCCTCTACTAATAGAGTTCTCTCACGAAAATTTATGAGAGGTCCCTGGGTTATTTTTAGGTCACAACTAGGTCCAAACCTAAGAGAGGGGAAAATTAGCTTTTAGTCCCCCCAGACTTTAAAAATTACAATTCAGTCCCTCTGTCTCCCATAAACCCTAATTAGGGTTTCAATTTTTTTTTCCTCACTATTATTTTCCCATTTAAACTCTAGGGAAATTATTTAACTTAATAGATAATTTTGAGAAAATTTAAACACCTTTAATTCTTAGAATTTCTTGGATTTTACAATCCTCCCCCCTTAAAATAATTTCGTCCTCGAAATTTCTACGCCGCTTACACTTCATACAAACAACTCCGGGTAACGCTGCCTCATATCCTCCTCGCGTTCCCAAGTAGCTTGTCGCTCGGTGTGGTTACTCCACTTAACCTTAACAAAAGGAATAGTTCTATTCCTTAACTGTTTGTCTTCCCGGCCCAAGATTGCTACTGGGCGTTCCTCGTAGGACATATCCTCTTGGACTTCCACCGGAACCTGAGGAATCACTCGGGTGGGATCCCGAATACACTTCTTCAACATTGAAATGTGGAAGACGTCATGAACCTGAGCGAGATCCTGAGGTAAGGTCAATCTATATGCCACAACTCCTATGCGCTCCAAGATCTCAAAAGGTCAGATATATCGTGGAGCAAGTTTGCCACGTCGTCCAAACCTTACTACCCCCTTCATAGGAGACACTTTTAGGAATACCAGATCCCCCACTTGAAATTCCCCGACGGATCTCTTCGGTTCAGCATAGCTCTTTTGTCTACTTTGGGCATACTCGAGTCGCTCCACGATCATCTTGACATGTTCCTCCGTTTGTTTTATAAAGTCAGGTTGCTTAAGTGTCGCCTCAGCTACCAGCTTCCTTTCTCCCACATCTCCCCAACAAATGGGAGTTCAGTACTTCCTTTCATAGAGTGCCTCATACGGAGCCATCCTGATGCTTGCCTGATAACTGTTGTTATAGGCAAACTCTATCAAACTTAGGCATTCATTTCAAGACCCCGTAAAATCTATCGCACATGCCCTCAACATGTCCTCTAACACCTGGATGGTCCTTTCGTGATTGTCCATCCGAGTGCGTGGGTGGAAAGCTGTCTTTGAACACTAATCTGTACTTGACATGTAATGCGAGCTCTCCCGGAATCTAGAGACAAACCGAAAGTGTCTCGTCGGAAGTGATCAGACGGTACTCCGTATGAATCTAACGATCGTCGATATCACCTGTTGGGCCAACTTTTCCAAAGGTACTCCGTTCTCAATCGGTATAAAATGGGCCGATTTAGTCGGTCGGTCCACAATAACCCGTGACGATTCATGGCCTCTCCGAGTGCAGCGGCAACCCCGTCACAAAATCCATGTTAATGTGTTCCCACTTCCACTCCGGAATGGGTAAGGGTTGTAACATCCCTGCCGGCTTCTGGTGTTCTGCCTTTACCAACTGACAGGTGATACACTTTGCCACGAACTCCGCAACATCTCGCTTCATTCCCTTCCACCAGAAATGGTCCTTCAACCCTTTATACATCTTGGTACCTCCAGGGTGAATAGTGTAGCTCGAATAGTGAGCTTCCTCCAAAATCTCCCTTTTTATTTCAGGGACATTTGGTACACAAATCCTTTCTTCAAACCTTAGAGTGCCATCTTCATGGACTCTGAACCGTGTTGGTTCTTCCTGGCTTATGTGCTCCTTGATCTCCTCCAGTTCAGGATCTTGTCCCTGAGCAACCCGAATCCTTTCCAATAACGAGGGTCGGATATGCAAGCTGGCCAATGAGACATCCATTGTAGGTAAAACAACCTCTAGATTGAGCCTTCTCATATCCTCCAATAGTTGCCTCTGCGTCGTTAACATAGCGGCAGCTCCATATCCAGACTTCCTGCTCAGTGCATCGGCCACCACGTTTGCCTTACCAGGGTGGTAGTGGACACTAAGATCGTAGTCCTTAATGAGCTCCAACCAACGCCGCTATCTCATAATCAACTCCTTTTGTGTGAATATATACTTGAGGCTCTTATGATCGGTGTAGATCTCGCAAGGTACACCGTAGAGGAAGTGTCGCCAGATCTTTAGGGCAAACACGATCGCTGCCAACTCAAGATCGTGTGTAGGATAATTCTCTTCGAAGGGCTTTAACTGTCGTGATACATATGCAATCACACGCCCATCTTGCATTAACACACAACCAAGACCGGTCTTGCAGGCGTCACTATAGACCGTATACCCACGACTACTTTGTGGTAACGCCAGCACTCGTGTAGAAATCAACCTCTGTTTCAACTCCTAGAAAATCTTTTCGCAGGAATCGGTCCAAATGAATTTGGTACCCTTCCTGGTCAGCTTTGTTAATGGTGCGGCTATAACCGAGAAACCCTCAACGAATCTTCGGTAATAGCCGGCTAATCCAAGGAAACTCCGTATCTCCCGTACCGTTGTTGGTCTTTTCCATTCCACAACGGCTTCAATTTTCTTGGGATCTACTGAAACTCCAGCTCCACTTACCACGTGGCCCAAGAAAGCAACCTTGTCTAACCAAAATTCGCACTTGGAGAACTTCGCATAGAGCCGATGTTCCCTCAAGGTCTCTAGCACTATTCTTAAGTGCTCCTCGTGTGCCTGGTGGCTTCTTGAGTAGACAAGTATGTCATCGATGAACACCACCACAAATTGGTCCAAATATAGACGGAATACCCGGTTCATCATGTCCATAAAGACCGCTGGAGCATTGGTAAGCCCAAACGGCATTACCAAAAACTCGTAGTGCCCGTATCTAGTACGGAAAGCACTCTTCGGAATATCCGTCTCTTTAATCCTTACTTGATGATACCCAGATCTCAAGTCAATCTTGGAGAAGACTTGAGCTCCCTGTAGTTGATCCAGTAGGTCATCAATTCTTAGTAGAGGATATTTATTCTTTACAGTCACCTTGTTCAACTCCAGATAATCAATGCACAACCTTAGCGACCCGTCTTTCTTCTTAACGAAAAGAACAGGTGCTCCCCAAGGTGACATACTGGGTCTGATAAAACCTTTATCCATCAATTCCTCCAGTTGGGTCTTCAATTCCTTAAGCTCTGCAGGCGTCATCCGATAAGGAGTGTTAGACGCAGGAGATGTTCCCGGAACCAAATCAATAGAGAACTCCAGTTCTCTTTCCGGGGGTAATCCCGGTAACTCTTCCGGAAACACTTCAGGGTACTCCCTTACCACCGGTACGTCTGAGACCACCATTTCCTTATCCTTCTTTACCTCGGTAATAGAAGCCAAATAGCCTATACAACTACCCCTAAGTAACTTCCAACACGAGAGTGATATCTCCTCAGATTAGGGAGCAGGTTTGGTCAGCCTTTAAAGGTAAATTCTTCTTATCCCTAAGATCCTAAACACAACCCTTCTTCCCACGCTTAGCCTACCACCACAGAAACCGAGGAGAGCTACCCATCCCGAGGATCACATCGTAATCCTTCAGGTCTATTACATGCAAGTTTGCAAGTAATCTCCGCCCCTCAATCACTACTGGGCATGCCGGTACCATCCTTCTTACCAATTTGGCAGCTCCTACCGGGGTGTCTACGCACAACTCCTGGGGTAGATCCACAGTAGGCAATGTGTGTTTTCGTGTAAATCGTGCAGATACAAAAGAGTGTGTGGCTCCAGGATCAAATAAAGTGCAGGCATAAAATGAACTAACAGCGATGGTACCTGCCACGACGTCAGCTGATGCCTGCGCTTCCTCGGTCGTCAAATGATAGACCCGTCCATGGGTCATCGGCCTCTGTTGTTGCTGGGGTTGATTCATGGCGGAAGGCTGTCCTGAAGGAGCTTTTCCTTTCTTATCCCCACCTTGTGGTCTTGGTGGTGGTCAGTCAATTTCTTAGGGGAAACTTATGTTGAGATCCACAGGTTCCCCACCACACTCTGTCCTTGTAGACGTTGCGGACATTGGGCTTTTTGGTGATCCAAAGCCAAACAGAAATAACACCCTCCAGTTATCCTTGGGCACTGGGATCTCTTATGCGGCCCCTTGCATTCATAACACTTAAGAGTTTGGGTCACACTAGCTGAAGACCCTTTGCCTCCAGATGAGGCTGTGGACCTGGTTGGCTTCCCATAAGGCCGATACTTGTTATCAGACCTTCGCTTCCGAGAGCTCTTTCCAGATGATTGGCCCTGTCTATTCGCCCCTTTATCCTTTTTCTCTTTCTGGGACGACCCTGGGCGTCCCCTTGGCAAGAAGCTTCTGTGTACTTAGCTCTAGCTACAACTTCGGTGTAGGTCTTACACATGTGGCTGGTCACAATCTTTTTCAACGATGGCCGCAGCCCGGCCTCAAATTTCATTACCCGGCTCTCTTCCGTTGGAACCATGTCAGGTAAGAAGCGAGCCAACCTATCAAATTCAGTTTCATACTGCTCCATCGTGGAGCCTCCCTGAACAAGCTGGGAGAATTATTGTCCAAGCTGTACCAGATGTCCTCTCGAGAAATACTTGGCGAAGAACGTTGTCCTGAATTCTTCCCAAGTCTGGAAGGCCTCACCCTTCCTCAACCTGATTTCTCCGAAGTACCAATCTTCTGCGGGTCCTTGGAGCATAAACACGGCGGTCCTGATCTTTTCCGCCTCAGTGGTCTGGAAAACCTCGAAGGTTTTCTCCATCTCCCTTATCCATTGCTCGGCTGCATGGGGATCTGCAGCCCCCTCGAAAGGTCGGGGAGAGGGTCTCTTGATCTCCCCAAGTAATCCTCTACTTGACGTGGGGGTGGTTGATGGAGGTAGTGCACGACGTTGTTGCCTGGGTCTCTGAATTAGTCCCAACATTTCTCTCATAAGTTCCATCATGCTCATGGGGGTACCTCCCCTTGGGTTTTGGCCCTCCCCTCGAGGCGCTCGAAAGCATTAGACCGAAGCGTGCCTCCCCGCTCAACTTCCATCTCGTCCATAGGTGGGGGTACCTCCCCACCCTGCGGTTGAGGTATTTCTTCCACATGAGGTCATGGCGTATCTCAAGATCTGACGCAGGTCGCCTTCGCCTACCCCTTCCTCTACCCCTACCACCTCGACCTCCACGCAAGTGATCCATAGTTCAGCTGTATAAGGATTTCAAGGTTACTTTTATTACTAGCAAGAAAAATGATGATAAAAACATACTTTTTATTCATTTCGAAAACAATGACAAGGGGCAACATGCTAGAACAAAAGATACTAAAGGACATAACAGAAGTTGTTCATACAACACAAATGTTTGTAGGACTACGGTTATTCTAGCAACTAAAACTAAAACTCAGTCCAGATGATGCTCGTCAGGTGACAGTGGAGTGTAGTCAGCACAGGGTCGGTATCCTCCAGACCCTTGTGGTCCCCTGCTAGGTCCCGGTGCACCAGATGGACAGTAGAAAGCTAGGTGCTCCCGACTGCCACAGCTACGCCACCAAAGGGCAGGGCGCCTACACTCCGTCATGCGGTGCCCATATACTCCACATCGACGGCACCAGGAAATCCTGAGAACGGTAGGAGATGGACCCACAGCTCTCTTCCGAATCTGAACCCCCAATCCACGGCGGTAATCCCGAGCTCGACACACGCTCCGAGGAGGGATACTCGGGCTCACTATCTCCTGCGCTAGTGGAACCCTCGGCCCCACGTCCACCGGCCTCAGCATAGCGATATGGTCTCTAAGTCCGTGGACCAGTATGGTAACTGAGGTCTGAAGCTTGTCAACCTTTCGGTTGGTGGCTTCGAGCGTCCTCCTCATCTCGGCGAGGACCTCTGCGGGCTCAGACGAATCGGCCCGTGGTGGTGGAGTGTTCTCCCGGATAGACTCCACCTCATCGTCAGACGAATCATGGTACGATGGCCCCGACATCCTGCAGGTAAAACCAAGTGTCAAGCTAACGTACCACTATCTATGCTACCCCAGTCCCGCACTCAGTCTATGCAACTGGATAAGGGCATCTCAACCGCTATTCCGCTCTATCTAGAGAACGGTCTCTCGATACCACTTTAATCATGCGCCCGACCCGGATTCCGGGACCTCGAGCACGTTAACAGACCGGCCGTATTAAAGTAGAGATAGACTCAACTCGAATACAAGGCCTAATAGTGTGATAAGCAGATAACAATCCATAAAATTAAATAAACTCGAGTTCCAAGGAACATAGAGTCAACAGGGTCCATAGGCCCTAAAACAGTCTGGTCCCTACACGGGTCCCACAAACAACAATACTCATAAAGTAAAAGATAAAGGAGTCTCCTAGAACCTCTGGTCTCCGGTGTCCTCCCTCAGGCTCCTCTCCCTCCTAAACTTCGGAATCTGTAAAAGAGGAAAAGAGAAAACACATGAGCTTTCGAATGGAAAGCCCAGTAAGCACCCCTGCGGGTCACAATGACACGAATAGGAAATATGTCAACCAACGCGATCATAATACCAACAAAGTAGTCCTGGGAGTCTACCACAGACAAATCAAAGGTACGACCCCTGATACAGAAGCCCTTGGGCTCTGTAATGAGTTTTAAGAGAACTCAAGGTTCACTCCCGGCCAGTATGTCCAGCTATTTGCTGTAAATACGACCTTGATGGTCGTTTGACCCTCCTGGCCATGTCGGTAGAACTACCTTTCCTACGTGTTAACACCTGGAGTGTACCACGCCCCACTGACAGTAAGACCTCCGGAGATTTGCCTCTCGGCAAGGCGCATAAGAAGAACGCCAGGGGTCCCGCCCCCAACATTCCTCTCATCGGAGCTCCTCTAGCTCCACCGAAGTCCGCAAGAGGCACATAACAAACAGGGACACCAACGTCCCGAAAACAAACATACATGCTCAACAGGAATCTAAGACAGAAATGAACAGCATGTAAGGCATCAGCAAAGCATGTACATAGCAAGTCCAAGAGAAACCCGAAACCGGGTGGGAACTAGGCAAGTGTACTTACCTCCTGGTGAGATTAAATGTCTTCCTAGAATCCCTTGGAACGCCTTACGTCTCCCCTGAGAGTATCTGGCATACATAGACCCTTATTAGAGTCAGGTTTTCTGCAAGCTTCTAGTTTCACATGCATGTTCGACATTTATGTTGGGCTTAGGCCCACTAACGGGTCCTAAGGACCATCTCTCGGGTTATTGGTCTTTATCCCCTGTTTCCATGTCCTTTAGTTGATCTTGAACCCAGCTTGGTCAAAGTTGGTTAACTTTAGTCTACTTGTCGTGTCCAAACTTTATTTAGTTATTTCAAGTCACTCTGGTTGAGTTGGGACCGTTCCAAGGCCATTGCACCATTTAACTTAACCTTAGTCCCTTGAACTTAGTTAGCCACCTTACTAAATAATTTCCATAAGTAACCAATTATCCAAGTTCAAGAAAAATTAATTTTGTCACGCTAGCAGCCACATAACTTTTTTAATTATCATACTTTTATAGTTATTTCCACAATTACATTTGAATTACTTCATTTCTATTAATCAAAAGATTTTGTCTTTACTCATAAGTTAATTAAACTTATTTTTGTCACAATACCTTAGTTCCATATAGTTATTGCAACTATATTAAAACAATTATTCAAAATAATTGTCACAACACTAGGGTTTTTTTCTTTTTTATTTTGTCGCATCTAATATAGTTAGAGACAAAGTTATTCAAATCAGGTAATTGATTTTATTTTATCACGCTTACGAAATATTATCCTTCATAATATTTGTCACATAGCTAAAGTCCCTTTCTAGCTATTTTAACTATGCAAATATTCACTTAATTATTTGTCACGCTTTCATAGTCACTGTTAATTATTTGTCACACTACCCATGCTTTACAAATAATTAAAGTTATACTAGCTATTGTTACACTAACAAAGCTCCATTTAAATATTTCATCAATAAATAAATTAAGTGTCACACCCTATAGTTTCCCATATTAATGTCATATCTAGCTAATTACTATTTATATTAATAATTAGCTAATGTTTTAATTAAAAAGAGAGAGGAAAATAAGTAATTATTTTAATTAATTATTTGACTATCACACCCCTAAGTTTAGATTTAAATTAAAAATCATTACATGTTATTACTGTTTTTTTTTTATTTAACCCTCTTCTTCGTTTCTCTCTCTCTCTCTATCGCGACCGAAAGCTACAGCGGCTCCGGTCTTCTTCTCCGGCGGCTCCGGACACCCGCCCATGCTTAGACCTTGTTGCAGAAGGTCTCACGACCTCAGCCGGCTCCTCCGCAGTGCCGTTGGCCGCACCCTCTCGTCAGAGCTGCAGAGATGCTGTGCGTGTTGACTTCCTCCGGCGAGCTCACCGACGACTAGACCTCACACGTAAATGCTCCGAACAATTTAAAAGGGAGTTTGATGCGCTTACCGGTGTTCTCCGACGTCAAACGGCCGCATTAATGCCGCGGTGCCTTGGTTTCTCTTCCGGGCGAGCTTCCACTCTCGCCTCGCCGCTGTTCCTCGCCCTCCTCTGCTCCTCCACGAGACCTCGCGGCGAAAATTCACGTGCCCCTCGTGAGGTCGCAGAGCGCCGTCCTCCACCGAGAACTCCTTTCCTTCCTCCGATCGCCACCTTCGCCGGAGAAAAGCTTCACCGGCTTGTAATACCAAAACAGGAGGTAAAACTCCCCTTTATAGACCCCTCGCTTTGGCCGTATTTAACGGATGCAGACGCTCGCGTGAACGCCACGACCAGCGGCCGGTTTTTCCGGTACCGTAACGGCCGGAAGGGGGCGGAGCTCGCGCGGGCGTTTCCGGCGGCTGAGAGAGAGAGACAGGCGTTGCCTCGAGATCAGCATCCAACGATGGAGGGCGGAGATTTGTTGATTACCATCAACGGTTACCATTTAATCTCTCATCCTCGTATCCGACATCTGCCGAGATCAACAGTCAGGATTGGTTGAAGATCGACGGCCCGATCTCCATCCTATGTCTCGAGATATAGGTGATCATGAGATGGACGGCTCACGGTCACCCGCACCGTGAGGTCATCTCCAGTTTGCCCATCTATCATGCCTCGTATCCGATATTTGATCAGATGGATTCGATCTGAGCTCAGCACGTGGCTCTTCCACAGCCGTTATAACGCTCTGTGATTTGTTACAATCAGTGATAATATAATCACAGTCGTCCATCCTCTACTAATAAAGTTTTCTCTCACGAAAATTTATGAGAGGTCCCGGGGATATTTTTAGGTCACAACTAGGTCCAAGCCTAAGAGAGGGGAAAATTAGCTTTTAGTCCCCCCAGACTTTAAAAATTACAATTCAGTCCCTCTGTCTCCCATAAACCCTAATTAGGGTTTCAATTTTTTTTCCTCACTATTATTTTCCCATTTAAACTCTAGGGAAATTATTTAACTTAATAGATAATTTTGAGAAAATTTAAACACCTTTATTTCTTAGAATTTCTTGGATTTTACACTTTTCATTTCTCTTAATACCTCTTTGTACACAATATTTTTTGTATAGACAACGAGACAATTATTATTGTCCAATATAAGTACCGTTATACCTTTTTTACTTGTAAATCTTGATAATGCAACATATAACTGGCCATGGCTAAAAGGAGGTTTAGGTAAATGTAAACCGACATTGTCAAGTGTTTGTCCTTGACTTTTATTTATTGTCATTGCAAATGCCATTCTTAATGGAAATTGTCTTCTTCTTAGTTAAAAGTGCACGTCAACATCCAATGGAGACATAGTTATTCGAGGGATAAGAACCACATTTCCTATATTTCGGCAAGTGGTAACTTTTGCTTCTAAAATCTTTCTGCCAATTCTTTGGATAACTAATCTTGTTTTACATAATCCAAGTTCTTGATTCAAGTTTCGTAGGAGGATCACTGATACTCTAACTTTAAGTTCAAAACAATGTTGTGGTAACCCCCAGAATTAAAGCTATGCAACAATTCTAATGGTTGTGCAATTTCTGTAGGATCATTTATGTTGGATGAGGCAATTGAATCTGCGCTCAACAATTTATTTACATCTCCTAGTAGTATAGACACAATCTTCTTATTTATATCATCAACATCTTCATTTCTCAATGATAAATTGCTCGTTTTTGTAGGTAAACACAATCAATATAATTTATTTGAATATTCGGATGTGTAAGTGCAATCAAATGATTTATATTTGCCCCATCATGCTTAATTATGATATCATCTGGGAAAGTGATTAGACATTCTTCATCATTTGCAGTTGTTGAGTTTTCTTCAACGAAACCTTCACCTATCTTTTGTAACCATTCAACAAATTCTAACATTTCAAGATGTGTTTGTGAATTAGCAGTTGTGGCAATTCTCATGTTAGTGTGTAAATTTAGCATGGTACATGCAGACCATATATTTGGACCAGATTTGCAACCCCGCCGAGCATCAAGTTGCTTCTCGGCCCACCTTTTTTAATTCACGTGTAATATCCGCTTGAATTCACCGCCTAACACCACTATCTTCCCACCAAAAACTGCATTCTTAGAGTTCACATTTTGTAATTTCATAAGATCTCTAAAAGTTCGATCGACTGCCTCAAAAGCATTATGATGTACCATAGGTGCCTCATCTTATATAACCAAATCTGTTCTCTGTATTAACTCAGATAAGTTTGACTGCTGTGAAATGTTGCACACGAAAGTATCTGATAGTTTTAATGGTATTTTAAATCTAGAATGTGTTGTTCTTCCTCCTTCCATAAGCAAAGATGCATTCCAGATGATGCTACTGCGAGAACTATTTTCTTCTCACTCCTTAATTTAGCAAGTAAAACTCTCCATATGAAAGTATTACCAGTTCCTCCACTTCCATTTATGAAAAACATACCTCCATTACGGAGTCGAATTGCCTCTAAGATAGAATCAATCACCATACGCTGCTCATTGCTTAGTTTTGAAGATAACTGTTTATATTCATCTCTATATGCACTTGCATTATAGTCCAGTTGCTCACGTATGAGACCATTACTAAAGTAATTGTTGTCACCATTAAGTACAGTTGGCATAGGTGGAAATTCATGGAGCGATCTTCCATTAGTATTCAAGATTTTCTCCAACTCATATAAACCTTTCTGCTTCACCCGTTCAGGATCTATATTTTGTGAATTTATTCCACCCTGATTGGTTAAAAGGTATAAGAAATCATTTGTCATACTTTTCCAATATCTTTCCCATAGAGAAGTTGGATTTGTAACATTGCAGAACATTAATAATGATGCAAACAAATGTCTTAATTGCATTGATATTGCCCAAACAATAGCTTCCTTAAAGATTCATGCCATTCATGGTCATCCTCTAACAATCCGTGCACATTGCAAGCCTCCTTAAAAGTTTGATAAGTAAAACCATCAACTGTACATAGGTCTTCAAAACATGTAGCACCTTTTACAATATTTAAAAGAATTCTCAGGTAAAATCTTTCTCCTGATGAAGGATGAGCGAAATACATTCTTTCTACACATAATCTTCGTTGTCGTATACTCCATTCTTTGTCTTTTTTTACATTCCATACCCTGTTTGTAGGAGATTCCGCATAAGTCAGATTTCTCGCCATTTCATAATTCTTGTTTGCTTTAAACCATTTCATACCCAGTTTGTAGGAGATTCCGCATAAGTCAGATTACTCCATTCTTCTAAATTTTCATTATCTTCAAAACTATGCCTTGTTCTTGTGGCAAGTGGAAAGGAAGTCTTTCAACTGGTAGATAATGTCCATGCAATTCAAAAGCAAATATTCTATAACACGCTTCTATTGCAGAGACATATCTACAATCAAGGTAATTTCTTACCTCATCAATATTTCTAAATTTTTTAATACCATGTCTTTCATCAGGGACACTGTCATCTTCAATAACAATAGTTGCTCAATTATTACCTTTGTGGACATATTTACATAAATATTTGAATATCTTTTGATGAGCAACTATTTCAGTATTGATGTGAGCATTAAACTTGGTGAGTAAATCAATATTGTACGGTACAACCCATCGGTTATCAACCACATAACCATTTTTTAAGGTCCACTAAAAATAAAATCATCTGGTATGAGAAAACTATGTATAAAATCATCGGTTATCATTGTGGTAAAAATAATAATATAATTTTTAACCCATCGGTACAACTATTATGCTCTCAGAAGGCTTGTGTGTGAGCAACAATTGTTTGGACCTTAAATCAATATTTCACATCATATCACATACAAAATTCAATTAAAATAAAATAAATCTTACCTTAGATTCAGAAGAGTAACTTGGAGGGTTTGAGAGGGATTGCGGAGAAGAAATTGAACACAAGAAGTTTGAGAGATGGAAGGAGTGTGATAATTGTTTCACTTTGGAATTCAAAAGTATGAGAAAATTTCATAAAATTTTTAAAAATCTAAATTAGTAAAATAATGACTTATCTGTCAATTATAAAAATTTATTTTTTTTTTTAAATTTAAATTTCTCACGTGCACCCTTTTTAAAGTATATATATATATATATATATATATATATATATATATATATATATATATTAAATTCCAAAACCCCAATCTAATTTTCTTGATAATTTTTAAATTTAAAAAACCGAAATTAGAAGATATTTATATTATTTTAATTAAAATTTTTGAGAAAATTTTAAAATCTCAATTTAATTATTATGGATATTTTTTAAAATTTTTAAAAAAAATCCAGAATTTTGATTATTATAAAATTTTAAATTCTCAATTTAATTATTATGGATACTTTTTAAAATTTTTAAAAAATCAAAAATTTTTCGATATTTATATTATTTTAAATTCAAAATTATGAGAAAATTTTAAAATCTCAATTTAATTACTATAGATATTTATTAAAATTTTCAAAAAATCCAAAATTTTGAGATGTTTATATTATTTTAAATTCAAAACTATCATAAAATTTAATAATCTCAATTAAATTAGGTAGTTTTTGAATTTGTTTTCAAAATTATAATTATGTGTTAGTCTTGCATAAATATTTAAAGTGATAGATCTCTTTTAAAATTTAAGATATATAGATTTTTTATAATTAAAAATTCTAAAATTCTCAGAAAATTCTGAAACCCCATTCTTATTTTCTAATTTTTTTAGAATTTTTGAAAATTAAAATTAGACTCCTTTTCGATTTGTATTATATATAGATATAAATATATAAATCAATATATAACAACTTTATAATTTTTATATGTACTTTTTTATATAGCAGTATATTTTTACAATATTTGTATACATGAAAAACAATGTATATAAGCCAACATTAATAAAAAAAAAAGCTAAATAAACTACAAGATATAATATAAATTTGATAAATTAAAATTTTAAAAATAATCAAACAACTCAACATATCGTTCATGCAACGCACATGTATAGAAGCAAGAAAAATCTAAAGTAAAATTAAAATTAAAATATTAATTAGTGGCTGCATGAATAGAAGCAAGAAACCAAGCAAATAATTAGATCCGAAGTCGAAACCTAGAATCAAGAACCAAGCCTTCAAGCAACCTCTCTTCTTAGGGATCTATTGGGTTTCGGGCCGAATCGAGCCCGGCTTGTTGTGCTCGACAAGTGCAGTGCCGATGCTTGGCCCAGCCCAGCATGGGCCCACCTAACATTTTGAAAATAAATAGATTAAAACTCAACTTCCATAAGTAATTCATAAGAATTAATAAACAGGTTCATATCATATGCATTCCCTACATATTCATTATTAAATATGTTTATTATAATATTACAAAAGATTCAAGATACCATATCTATAAAATAGCCACCCACATATAGAATTCCCACAAATAAGAGATAATTTACATGCATTTAAAGAGGAAAGAAGGATCCATTGATTGATTCTAAACTTGGTGAAAACAGATCCATTCCCCCTCCCCCCCTGATCCACAGGTGCAATTTTAGGAAAGGATGGTGATATTATTATTATTGATATGGATGGACCACCTTCTAATCCTCGCATCTCTTTCCTTGTTTTATAGTCAGTCCCACATCTCTTCATCTCACTCAAGGGCCAACCACACCACAGTCACGCGCCCACCACAGGTCAAATAAACAAGTATATAACTTTGGCATGCCACCCATAACCATCTAGCTAGTTTGTCAGAACAGAGCACCAAGGAAAAGAGAGTTTCGAGTTTTCTTCATATGGACTCTGTTTCATCTTCTCTTATTATTGACATTGATGATGAGTATGAGAAGCTGGTCATCAGAATGAATCCTCCAAGGTGACTTCCTTTGCTCTTCTTCTTCTTCTTTTTTTCAAAAATAAAAGGGGAAAAGAAGGTTTTTATTGTTGTGTGTTTTGTTCCTGCAGGGTGACAGTGGATAACACTTCCGATAGGAAAGCTACTTTGGTGAAGGTTTGTTTTTTCATGGATTTATGGGATTTACTTGAAGCTCTTTTATGTTTTTATAGCATCTAACTTGGAGGATTTAATGCAGGTGGACAGTGTTAATAAACATGGGAGCCTCTTGGATGTTGTGCAGGTCTTGACTGATCTGAACCTCACCATCAGGAGAGCTTACATTTCTTCAGATGGAGAGTGGTTTATGGATGGTATGTAATTTCTTTTCAGAAAACAAAAAGGGAGAATACAGCATGAGTTTCTTCCTTCTGGTGTTCATGTTATGATTTGTTCTTCTTTGATTCATTTGCAGTTTTCCATGTTGTGGATCAAGATGGGAATAAGCTCTCGGATGATGAAGTTACTGACATGATTCAAAAGGTATTCAATCAATCTAGTGTTGTCTTAATGTTTAACAATGTTTCAGGTTTCATTCTTTTTCATGGTTTTGCAGAAATAAATGTTGTTAATCGGATGTACATTTATTTCTTAATGTTGTTACTTTGATCGCATTCCAATTTCATTTGAATGATTGTTGTTGATAAACTATGCTTGTGATGGTACCATCATCTTGCAGTCATTAGCAGCTAGAGCCTATAATTTCCGACAGTTGAGCAGATCGGTAGGCGTTGAGGCCGCCGCAGAGCACACTTCTATTGAGTTGATTGGCAGAGACAGACCGGGTTTGCTCTCAGAGATCTTTGCAGTCCTCGCGGACCTTAAATGCAATGTTGTTGCTGCTGAGGTCTGGACTCATAATTCAAGAATGGCTTCAGTAGTATACATTACAGATGAAGCAAATGGAGCTCCAATTGAGGACTCTGATAGACTTGCCAACATAAAGCGCCTTCTTCGCTATGTTCTTAAAGGAAATAGAGATAAACGGAGTGCCAAGACGGCGATCTCCATCGGTGAAACCCACACCGAAAGGAGACTGCACCAAATGATGTATGCTGATCGTGACTATGACATAGATGGTGTTGAAGTTGAAGTACCAATGAATGCGAGAGTCAAACCGATCGTTAACGTAGAGAACTGCGTGGAGAGAGGATACTCACTTATTAATGTCCAGTGCACTGATCGACCTAAGCTTCTTTTCGATACGGTCTGCACTCTGACTGATATGCAGTATGTGGTCTTCCATGCTACTATCATTGCTGAAGGACCTGAAGCATACCAGGTTTTTTTTTTTCCTTGTTTTTTTAGGTGCACTTGTTGATAAGTACTAGTACTGTCTGATATTAGCATTAACATTTTTTTTTGGGACATAAGAGCCTAAGTGGTCAGCGACCACCGGCTAAGGTGTTACCCACGGGCGTGCACACTTCGCGGGATCGAATCCTGGCAACCACGAGGAATTGCCCATCCGAAGACTGGGTTTCCAACCTAGGCAGCAGGCATTCGCCTCACGAAATGGCCCTCAGCGCATCCTCGAACCCGGGTGGGTGTCGAGGAGCGCGACCGTTTTGACGCTAGGCTATGAAGCCTTTGTCGATATTAGCATTAACATTGATTCGACTTGCAGGAATACTACATTAGACACCTGGATGGATGTCCAATTAGTTCCGAAGGGGAGAGACAGAGATTAATCCATTGTTTAGAAGCTGCCATACAGAGGAGAACTACAGAGGTATTAGAAAAATGCAGATTCAACTGTTCTATTTACATGTATCTATTGGCCAAATGCTTATGTTTGAAATGATGCAGGGATTGAGGCTTGAATTGTGCTGTGAGGATAGAGTTGGTCTACTCTCCGATGTCACACGTATATTCAGAGAAAATGGTCTTTCGGTCACTCGAGCTGAAGTGACTACTAGAGGATCACAGGCAGTGAATGTGTTCTATGTGACTGATACATCAGGGAATCCGGTTCAAAGCGGAGCAATCGAGATGATTCGAAGTGAGATTGGAGAGGCAATTCTTCGAGTAAAAGATGGCAGCACATATTCAAGATCGAAATCTTCACCAGAGGACAGGGGGAGGTTCTCCATCGGAAGTCTCTTTCGATCTAGATCAGAAAAGTTCCTCTACAACTTAGGATTGATTAGATCATGCTCTTGAGGTCAAAAGAACTACTAACAAATATTATTAGCTTCAGTGGTGGCTGTAAAAATCAACATCTTGTTGATGACCCTGACCCTTGTTAACTTACAATTAGGACTGAATTTCTTTCTCAATAGCTCAATTTGAAATGTTTTTTTTTTTTGTTCTTTTTGTCATTTTTTGAGAGAATATGTACCCCATGGATTGGTTCACAACTTGCAGACAGATGAAGGCTTTTTGAGTATTCAAAAGTATAAGAAAATGGCTGTAAGGTGATAGATTCTGATGATGAAACCAATCCAATTCTATCAAGAGGATTGGCCGCACTGGAATACAAAGTGGCAACTTGGGAGAGAATTTCCCAAGTGGCTGCCATTACTTGCACTAAAAACACTCTACAACCATCAGAGTACCCAATGCCACCTGATCATGACTCTGTTGTCCTCTTTAGCATATATATATATATATATATATATATATATATATATATATACTCTTGTCCTTAACATTAGCAAAACCCAAGTGGCCACCCATCAATGCAAAAATGGTACCTGTAGTAGAGATGAAATTTCCTTGGTATACTTATCCTCAAACTTTGCCTTTCTAGTCAACATAGAATCATAGACCATATTTCTCCATTTAGAAAAGAAAGGTATACTGTAGTTTTACCTTTGTACATTCAAATTTTTTTTTTTTAAACAGATGTCAACAAATCACTTAAGCCCGTCACAAATATAATTTGAATCCATAACTTTTTCTTATAAAAAGAATAAACTAATCAACTTGAATATATTTATCACACAAACTTTTTTAACTCTATATTGATGCATTTGGGATGTGCAAAGTAATTAATATTTAATTTCAAATTCTCCTCATATGACCATAATAACAGTTTTAGCATTAATATCTTTTTTTCTGTATTGATTTAATGTGAGTAAGGTGATGGTATCTGAAAACTCCTTCAACTCAGATTAAATTATTTTCTCACAAAGTTTAACTCTTTTATAGCTATTCTCTAGTTATGTTGCTCCTTTAACAACTTGTTTGTTTGTTGTAATCCTATTTATTTCAAATTAAATAGTGATTAATTCATATTTTTAAAAATAATTAACTAAAACCAAGAATCTAAAATTAGTAGAAAGGCAACATTTTAAACTCTTCAAATTCCACTTAGACTCTCTTCTCACACATTTCAACTTTCCATAACAAGATTTTTTTTGTTTCTATTTCTCCTGATATTTTTTCTTTTTTAATTTTTTTATTGGGAAGAGGAGCTTTTACTCAATAGTAAAGTTGTCATATATGACTTAAGTGGTTTAATCTTTCCCTGGACCTCACGAATAGTAGGAGATTTGTAGTATCAGGTTACCTTCTTTTCCCTTGAACTTTTTCAAACACTTATTTTATTGATATTAATCGAACAGATTTTATTCATGTTTCTCCAAGTTCCGAATTACTAAAATCAAACATATCATTTCAATACAATAATATGTTTTTCATAGAGGCGCTCAGAAATTTAAAATATCTATAATTATGAGGTTTTGCAAGGGTGTACATGCAAAATAAAGAAAAATAAAGGGGATAATAGTAAAGAGAATTAAAACAGTAAAAAGGGTATTTGTGTCAAAAGAAAGGTTCCAGTTCAGGTGCTGGATCTTGATAAAAAGATAACGGCACGTTGCCCGGTAACGATCCTTGTCGTCACGTGATCTTGGATTGGAGGCCCAACTTGTGCGAGAATTCTGGAAAAAGCATTAAAGGCCCCGGCCCACTTGCGCTGGGTGTGCAGTTGTCTCTGCGGCACCATTTTATGGTGCCCGTTTGGACACGTGTAACTACCCTGATGGCCAGTATGGAACAGCCAGGCGGAAAGCAACGGTTCGTTCGGACCGCTGCTCGGGGCTCACGCTGGCCCCCTGCAGATACTGTCAGGCGGCAGGCCCCCACTTCGGATCCGGAGCCAAACCCGGATTCCGACAAAATCCGATAATGTTTTTTTTTTTTTTTCAAATAAAAGATAATGTTAAGACACGGATGCGTTATTTGGGATTACAAATTAAAAAATTGATTTTATTCAATATTTTTTTAAAAAAATTTATGGAAATCTATTTAATATTTTATTAATTTATTTATTTATCAAATAAATAATATAGTACAGAGTTTTTGATCAATTAAAAAAGAAGAAAGTAACGAATAATCCCTGCAAATTTTTGAAATCCCTATATAATCCCAATAACTTTCGGTATCCCCATATAGTCCCTCCTTTTACAGAGACTCACTTTTTAGTCCATACTCCCATAAATATCATTATTTTTTGTAGGAAAAGACAATGCTGCCCTTTGTAGAAATGCGGTTCTGCCACGTCTGTACCTGTCACCCACAATTTCTTTTTTTTTGATAGGTTTTTTTCTTTCTTTTGTCCCTTTGTCTTTTCAACAGGTTAAGGCATCCCTACTTTTCAAAACCTTTCGTCTCCATGCGAAGAAATCAGCCACCACGCCGTTAGTTCTCCTGGAGCTCCCTTTGCCCTCTCTACCTTTCCCATTTGCGCTCAGTTCTGTCGGAGTTTGCAAAGAAGGCAGCCACCACGCCGCAACCCTAAAATACAAAAAGATTGGGGCTTTGTCGCTGGTTTTTGCTCTCTCTTGCTTTGTTGTTTTTTAGGGTTATATTCTTTTCTTTTTTTCTCTCCTCCGTGGTAGATTACAATTTGTTCATATGGATTGTAGTATTGTGGAGCTTTAGGGTTTAGGATTTTCCATGATTTGTTCTTTTCTCATGTGTACAAGTAAGCCACTAAAACCATGTACACCAGTGGTGTTGTTATGTTCTTTTGGCTGTGGGATTTAATGAATTTGTTTCATTGTGGTTTGTTGTTTTAACAATCGGTAACGAAGTATTTAAAATCCAATATATCTGTTTACTAAAATGCTATATCAACTTGCTATTCGCTTTTTATGTTTAAAAACTAAGTGAACAATGTGGAATCTGAAATTTGTATATCTGTTACAAGATTTACATGCACATGATTTAATGGTTTCTATGTATTGGGCCGATTTCGTTGTAGGTAACGACAACATGACAACATGACAGAGAATTTGGTGAATGGAAGATGCTACATGGTTCCACTTGTTGCCATGCTCAGTGAATTGAAGAAACACATTAGCCGAAGACACTGAAAACTCATCAACAGTACTCCCTTTGCTCCACTTCTTGACATGGAGCCAATAGTTCAGGAAAGGGGTATGCTCGACGCACTGACGCAAGTTTACTACTCTCGTCTCAAGAAATTCAAAATCGGCAAAAGTTGGGTGAGTTTTCATCTAGAGGACGTCCCTATAATCCTTGGATTGCGCTACGGTGGAATTGTCGTGGACTTCCAACGACCCACCGCCTTATTTGTATTTGAGGATAAATAGTTGGACAAAGGCTACTAGCAAAATCGAGATTGCATCAAAAATACAGTGTTGAATCTTGTTCATACACGAGGCAAGGAGGAAAATTTTGTGAAACTACTAGTAGTGTATATGATGGGTGCTTTCCTATTTCAGAACACGTCATGCATGGCCACGACTTGGACTGCGTATTATGCTGATAACCTATATATAGGCGCTGGGACGATATGCATGGGCACAGGCCGTACATAAGTGGCTCATGGATGACATCCAGCACACAGCTGCCCGAGTCAAGGAAAGTTGTTATGGGAAGGCCATAAACACAAGATATCTGCGAGGGTACTCGAACGTATTGATTGTATGGTTTCTAAGTGGCGAGAGTGGAAAAAAGCTGGAGTTCGGCCGGACACCAAGGATTTTGTTTTACGGTGAGAAAAGCTTCAAAAAGACAACTACGGTCAACACACTTATCACCACTTTCGTAGGGAAAGAAGTAAGCTTAGTTCTTTGTTTCAACTCTAAAGTCTTTAGTATTACGATAAAGTGTTTAGTACTTTTACTAAAGTTTTTATTACCGGCTTTACACCTTTAGTCTTTTAAAGTCTTTGGTATTATTATAAAGTATTTAGTATTCCTACTAAAGTCTTTATTATCGGCTTTAAACCTTTAGTATTGTTTTAAAGTCTTTAGTATTACTATATAGTATTTAGTAATGTTACTGAAGCGTCAGATACCGGCTGTAAACCTTTAGTATTATTTTAAAGTGTTTATTACCATTGTGGTAGTGTTTACTCATGTTTGTAACTGTTTGTAATATTGTCTTTCAGTTCCTCGACCTCGTACCAGCCAACACAGAAGAGGGTGCCATAGCAAGTGGCGGCCAGGCCAATAAATAACTACAACATGGCACGACCATGGAGGAGAAACCGATTACGGTTGCTGGCCCAAGCGTGGCAGAAGGTGCGAAGCTGAGCTTGAAGAGGAAAAGACAGGAATCCCGGCACCGTATTCCCTAGGAGCCGCCTACGTTCTACTCTACTCCTTCCAAATGGAGGAGCCCAAGCAACGATGAATTATTGCAACGTTTGCTGAGTGCATATGAGATACTATTAGAAGAGCTCATTGCTATTTGCGGTCAACTAGCAGAGTTGCTTGTTAGGGACCAACCTTTGGAAACATAGCAGGGGGCGAGAGAATCTCAACACCCTCAGCCAAACGAAGAAAGACAAAAGTTTCCAGGGGCCCGCAACCTTCCCCCAGATCCCCAATTGCATTGGTCGATGCCGTCAGTGAAACGGTTGCCCGCAAGTTGCAATAAAGACAAGCCCGGAAGGGCAAAGGTAAGAAGGTTGTTGAGGCAAGCCCATCGGTGTCAGAAAGGGACGCCGAGGAATCCGGGCACAACATCGACACATTAATAGAATTTCTTGCGATATTGAAGAACGCACCACCAAGTGATGCAGAGACAATGTCCACTAGTGAGGAAGGGCCCATAGAAGCCCCCCATGCAATTGTAGACATGTTTCCCACCGAAGAAGCCGAGGCGGCCCCCGTCCCTATGGAAGCCGACATTCTCCCTGTCTATGAAAAGACCCTCGCACACCTTGAAATGTATATACTGTCAACAGCAGTGGATTGATAAGTATTAAAATGTTCGTATTTTCATATATTATTCATGTATATTTTGCATGCCATTTAGTGAAAATGCGGCCTACCGATGCTTAATAATTGTTAGTTTTGTTAAACAAAGCACATTAAAGGTGTTTCAAGAGAAAGGGGACTTTTGAAGTGATTTCAAGGGCCAACATGTTAAAGTTGAGAGCTACAAATGGCCTACAAATGCTCCCATACATTAAGGACAAGTTCCCCAAAGTTTTGGAGTAAAAATATAGCTATTTGAGAGGCATACTGGCAAGCATACGGGCCCATATAGACACCTGTACGGACCATACGGACAGCTGCTACAGTAATTTTAGCGTCTTTTATTTTTCCACACGGCCCGTATACGCCATAAGGGGTAGCATACTGATATGGGCGCCCGTATACGCCATAAGGGGTAGCATACTGATATGGGCCTAATGCTTATGCTTATACCGCAAGTGCACGGGTCGTACCAAGTAGTAAAGTGGACTTTGAAAGTCGGATGTTGAACCCACAGAGTCCTATGACACTAATTCTATCTAATTGTCTGCTACCCAGCCTATTCAAAGGTTGTTGAAATCCTAATCTAATTTCTAAATTGAAAGTCGCTTGAAACCAACTTGATGAGAGTAGTAATTACAATTAATCATAAAGGGGAGATACACGAGCAATGAACCCCACGGATGTTCATAAATTAGGGCTAGTTTGGATTTCTGCTTAATGAAAGTTAGTTTATGGACCAAGAATTCCTACAATGCTTTCACACCCTCTGTCGAGGTGAGTTACTAACCAAATTTCATCATTGCATTAATGTTCTAGGGAACACATATTTTGGAAGAGTTGTGGGAATAATAAATCTAAAGGAGTCTCTCGCCCAAACACCCAATCTCTCGGCATATTCACAACCCCTATAGATCTAGCTTGACACTTAGAGTTGTCCCAACGTAAAGCATCAATACCATAAATTACATCCAATAGGTTCTCAAAATATTGAAACACTAATTCAAATATAGAAATCCATACAAGAAAAGTTAAACATAAATCCGGAGGTTCATCATGCCCAAGTATCTAGCAAGTCAGTTCCCTATCAAAGGGCGACACAAATCCAACACAAGATTCAAGAGAAAGAAATGAGACATAATATGAAACACCCTTCCCTCCAACGTTAGCGAGGACCATTGGCGGGGTGTGTGGAGATGCCACTTCGATGCTTGCCATCACCTTCTTACTCCAAGATCTTCAATGGAGCCCTAATCTCCACGATGGAGAAAGGGTGGGAGCCTCCAATAGAGGTGATGAGTTCCAAGTTCCAAGCCCCCCTTCTCCTCAAACCCTAAAATTTGCTATTTATAGGGTTTACTTCAGGTTACATAAATGGTCTCCAAGTCAGGTAACTTTGGCTTCAAGTCAGCCATAAAAATGGGTTAGGTCGAGTCTGAAGCGTGAGTTGTGCGGGCGGTCGTGCGGACGCATGACTGTCTGCACACTTTATCTCCAGGTCTGTGCGCTCCATGATGCGGGCGCAAGATCGATCGCACAACTCTCTGTAAGAATCTGGAGGTGTGTGCTTAGAACGCTTAAACGAGTGTGTGCAAGCGCATAAAAGCTGTATCCGCTTCATGCAGGTGCATGTGGGCACACGCTGGCCCGCACGGCTTCAATAACTTGGAGTTTATCCTCAATTTGTGCTGTGTTACTTCCATTTTGCTCTCGAAGCTCTCCAGTGCCCTGTAAATAAGAATCAACACTAATTAGGTACCAATGGGCTAAAATTACTCGGAATTACATGCATAGTATACAAGGAAGTGATATAACAATATGATCAATGAACGCTTATCACAATATCCCCACACGTAAGTATTTTCTTGTCTTCAAGCAAACAAAGAAATAAAATTTCAAGACATGAGAAGTGTTCACCCTCATGTTATAAAGTATTTGCATTTTATTCTACTCAAAGCATTCACCATTGGCATGTGTATTTTCCTATTCCAACACCTCGGACTTAGGTCAATTCCATAACACAATTTAGTATAGCTCTAGATGAGAATTTCACTCCACTTACCATGTTCCCGAGTCTTAGAATGGCAAGCATACCCTTAGTGGACTCTAGAGGTTCCTTGAAGTCATAAGTATAAAACAACTAGCCCTAAAAACAAATAAACTTTCTTTTGGTTCTTTTCTTTTCAAATTTTCTCCTTTCTTTTTTTCTTTTCATACAGATCCCAATAGGGCATCCCTAATGGATCTGACTTTTCAGAGGAGCAAAGATTAACATAGAGTGTAGATCTCCCTTTCCGAGGGATGCACACGCTGGCCAGGAACCGGAATACCCAATGATAAGTGCATAATTGTACATGTATTTCCACCATATTTGCATGCACTTATCTAGATATTTTGTGTCAATTCCTCTATTTTGGTACTTCTCTGGGTTTGTTTTATGTTTAAGCAGGTAAAACAGGTGCCCTAAGCAAAAGGTACGAGAAACGGGACAAACCAAGGCAAAATAAGCTACAAAGTGCCATTACAGAGATGTGCACGACCATAGTATAATGTGGCACGCCCGTGTACATGCCCGTGAAACTGTTTGTACTCAAAACTCAACAAAACCATTTGGCACAGGCGTGCAGATGTTTGGTACGCCCATGCACAACACAGCCACAACCTGCAGATCCAGAATTCCATAAATTATTTAAAAAGATCTAGAATTCCAAATACGATTGCCACCGTTCAGATTGAAGAAGAAGGGGTTAGGAATATCCAATAAAAATTCCAGGTCGATCCAAGTTGATTTAGTCACCAAATTATTTAATTGAAGAAGACTGCGCAGACTTGGAATTTCAGTCTGAATTATCCCAAATTATCTCAAGATTATCTGGATCCACTCCAACTCAAATCAGAAGTTATCTAGAAGTAGGAGGATGATTTTGCTAGATATTTCCAACCTATATAAACCCAAGGGAAGAGGAGATTAGACTATCTTTGGGAGGGGGCCCAGATCAATCATCTTTTGACGAGAGCTCGATATCAGGACGTCGGTCAGAGTAGCAGAAGAGATCGAAGGACGGAGGGGACATCAAGCAAGGGAAGCCCTATTTCTTAATTATGTCGCCTCCTGTTTTCGTTGGTTATGTATTCATTAGCATGAGAGGCTAAACCCCTTCGGTAGTGCCTCGGACACATGAACCCTAGGATTTCTTTTAGTAATTGAATTTATTATTTATTAGTTTCTCTCATAGATAGTTCTTGTAATTCTGTTTTTTGATTGATATGATTGTGTTGTGCATGAGCCATGGTCACATACCTTGCTAGGTTTAGCAAAGCATGTTCGTGCTTAGGGTTTTGATTGCATACATCATCTATGCATTGATTCATGTCTGTCTTAGTTAGGTTACAACTAGATATAGGTAATGAGTTCGATTTGCATACCGAGAGATCAGATATGGCGTCTAGATGGCGCAATTGTCGAACTTCCAAGAACCAACTAATAGAGAACTAATAATTAGAATTTGATTTCTAATAAAAGAAACCTAGGGGAATTGAGATCCGATGAACCACGCTTAATCTCTCATTTCTCACAACCAACTGTTTACCCTAGCCTTCGTTAGGATCAACAACCAACACAACCTTTTTCATAGTTTCATACTAGATAGCAAAGAATAGTTAGTACTAGATTCCAATCCCTATGGATTCGGCAACCCTACCTTTTGGGTACCTCTTATTAGTTGAGCAACCCCATACACTTGTGGGTAGTTGTCGCGCACTCTACGCGTGCATCACCCAACTACTCAGAAGATTGCAACTCTACATACACGTGCTCATGCTCATAAAGGACTTTTTCGCTTGAGGAACACTCTATTTAGGAGCCCGAACCCCGAGCGTACTTTGTCACTAAGAGTAGAGGAGCACTATCTTGGCTCTTATTTTCATAGTCTCTGTGTAGAAAAATTTATTCACTATTTACAACTCTACTTGCGTTGGCTAGAAGTTTGACTAGTTCCACGAAAACTCTTTGAGCCATTGAAAATAATACTTAACAATCTAAATTCAGAAAACATGATCATGGGTTATCGAATGTCACTAGAGAATATGTAATAGTCATGAAAATATTCTCTAAGTGTTCAAGTTATTTCCTAGGAAAAATTAAAAAATTTTGCTCAAATGGTGTAAACTAAAAGTAAAATAAAATTGAATACAATTTTTCAACATGCCGTCATTGGTGTACACTGTGCATGTATTTATACAAAGATATGCAATGAATTCATAGAATACAATCCCCACACTTAAAGATTAGCAATGAATTAATTTGTAAAGATATGCAATGAATTTCAAGGCTACACATGTGTACCCATCCCTACACTTAAAATTTTGCATTGTCCTCAATGCAAACAATAAAGCATGTAAATGATAAGAACATAATAAAATAAAGAGATAGGCAAACTGAAACTTCCCCGGTCACTTGGGGACTGTGTCCATTGCATGAGTGAAATAAAGGTGAAGTTGTGAGGGGGACCACCATTCAACAGTTTACAGATAAACTTCTAAGCACGACGAGGGAGCAAAAGACACAACCGCATAAGAAAAGTAAATAGCATAGAAAAAGATGTTTATTTAGGTTGAGAAAGGTAATCTCTCGCACATTAGTACAAGATTGAAGTAAGAGAGTGCAATGAGGAGAAACCCTAGATCACTAATACAAAGGTAAGCCTACTCCCATAAGGGGAAACAAGACGATGTGTCGTCAACTCGGCATTAGTCCTCCTTGGAGGAAGCTACAAGGATAGTGCTGACAGAATTGTTGGCCAGGGCGGGACGGAGCTCGGAGGGGGTGGCGGAGGTGAGGTGCGTGCGTGAAGGATTGTGAGAATGTTGTTCAGGCCGGCCCTTATATGTTGCTGTTCTATGGGCATTTGTTGGTGGGCGTTAGTTGCTTGCTGGAGCTCAAGGTGGAGTGCCTCGAACTCCTAGAGGTGACGATTTCTTGGGCAAACCGTGGTGGAGTGAGGTCAAAAGGGGAGCAAAGTGAGAAAGGAGAGAAATTTGGTAAACATGGGTGGTTAGTGATGATTTTCCCGCGCGGAGCCCCATGGCCGATGCGTGCGGGTGGTCATGCGGGCGCACGACATCCCACATGAATTGATATGGGTCGGGTGTGCATCCAAGTGTGCCCGCATGCCTTTGTCGCTGGGAAGGGTGTGAGCCCCCATGCAGCCACACGGACGGCCGTACGATCCCTTCTTAGAAGATTTAAAGTAAGAGATTTCCATCAATTGAATTACGGATTATCTATGATGGTTCTGACTCCCTACCCTATTGATTTAGAACTGGAATTTCACTAAATGTGCTGGATTGCGGATTCCTCAACACATTATTCGAAAAAATGGATTTGACTGACGGTATAAATGGTGCGTAAATTCCTTTAAACTCTTAGGTTGCCTCTCAAGAAGCACTTGTTTAATGTCATTAGCTTGACATTCTTGTTTTCATTGTGAAGGAGGGTTGAATAATTGCATATTCCCACTGCCTTCCTTCTGAATGCTATTATTATTATACAGCTTTAGCCACTGCCCATTCACTTTGAATGTCCCCTTCTCTTCATGGTGGATTTCTATCGCACCATGAGGGTAGAGGCTTATAACTGTGAAGGGTTTCCACCATCATGAACGTAGTTTGCTTGGGAAAAGTCGAAGACGTGAGTTAAACAGTAATACCTGGTCCCCTTCCTTGAATTGTTTTCGCTGTTTAATTAGTTTATAGTGATGCTGCTTGGTTAGCTCCTTATATAATTTTGAGTTCTTATATAATGTATATCGCCATTTATCCAACTCGTTCAATTGGAGATTTTGCTTATCCCCTGCGAGAGATGGATCACAATTGAGGAATTAGGTGGCCTAATAAGCTTTATATTCCAATTCCACAGGTAGATGGCATACCTTTCTATACACCAACCGATACGGGGTGCTCCCCGTAGGTGCCTTGTATGCTGTTCAGTATGCCCATAATGCATCATCTAAATTATCAGACTTGTCCTTCCTCTGATATGTGACTATTCTCTCTAAGATATGCTTCAACTCTCTATTAGATACTTCCACTTGCTAAGGTGTTGAAGTGCGGTGTATGACTCCGTATCGTTTGAGGATTTTAGCAAATTGGGTATTACAAAAGTGTGCACCTTGGTCACTGATGATAGCTCTAGGCATTCTGAACCTAGAGAATAGCCTTTTCAAGAACTTGACCACACTCCTAGCATCATTTGAAGGTAATGCTTGCACCTCAACCCATCTGGAGACGTAATCCACCGCTACGAAAATAAATTTGTTCCTATTGGAGTTTGGGAAGGGACCCATGAAGTCTATATCCAAAATATCAAACACTTTGCATACCTGGGCTGAGTTTTGTGGCATCTAATCCCGGCGGGATATATTTCCTAAACATTTGCAGCTATCGCATTGGCGAGTGAACTCTAGGGTATTTTGAAACAGCGTGGGGCAATAAATCCTTGCATCAATAACCTTCCTTACAGTTCTATTCGCGCTATAGTGTTCCCCAACCGGTCCTGCGTGGCAATGGCTGAGAACTTTCCATCCTTCTTCTCTTGGGACACATCTCGGAAGTATCTAATCAGCACAAATCCGAAATAGATGTGTGTAATCCCATATGTAGTGTTTAAAGTCGGCGATGAACTTTATCCTTTGCGAATGCGTATAATCCTTAGGGAATTTTCTTGCTTCTAAATAGTTAGCATAGTTCGCAAATACAGGTTGTCCAGCTTCTTCTTTTAGTTCCTACAGTTCCTTGTTACGCCCATTTATACTATATAAGCGCTCTTCAGGGAAGGATTCGTTGGTGTCTTCATCTCTTAGTGTTTCCCTATGCGGGTCCTTTAATCGAGACAGTTGGTCTGAGGCCAAATTCTCGGTTCCCCGTTTATCCTTGATTCCAAATCAAACTCCTATAGCAATAAGACCCATCAGATTAATTGTGGTTTTGCATCAGTTTTGGTTAGCAGTTAGCGCAACGCTGAATGGTCTGTGTAGAATATAACCTTGGATAGGACTAAGTATGAGTGAAACCTATCGAATGCGAACACTACGACAAGGAGTTCTTTCTCTGTTGTTGTATAGTTCTCCTACGTATCAGTAAGAGTTTTACCGGCATAGTATAAGGGCGGAAAGTGTTTATTTTGCCTTTGCCCCAGAACTGCCCCTACTGCATAATCACTCGTGTTACACATTAGTTCGAATGGTAGATTCTAGTCTGGTGTTATCATAATCGGTGCTTGAGTGAGCTCTGCCTTTAAGGTGGAGAAAGCAGATAGGCATTCATCATCGAAGCCAAATGGGGCATCCTTCTCAAGAAGTTTGGTTAATGGTCTGGCTATTTTAGAGAAATCCTTTATGAAGTGTCGATAAATCCTGGCATGCCCCAAAAAGCTTCGTATAACCTTGACTGATGTGGGTGGGGGTAACTTTTCGATCGTTTCTACCTTGGCTCTATCGACTTCAATGCCCTTATGAGAGATTTTGTGACAAAGGACAATTCCTTCCCGTACCATGAAGTAACACTTCTCCCAACTCAATACTAGGTTGGTTTCTTCACACCTGGCTAATACTTTTTTCAGATTGTGCAAGCATAGATCGAATGATTCCCCGAAGACGGAGAAGTCATCCATAAATACTTCTATCATGCTCCCTACAAAGTCTTAAAAAATACCGAGCATACATCTCTGGAAAGTGGCGGGCGCGTTGCATAAGTCAAAGGGCATATGGCAGTAGGCGAAGGTACCATAAGGGAAAGTGAATGTGGTTTTCTCTTGATCCTCCGGGGCAATAGGGATTTGAAAATAGCCAGAGAATCCGTCCAAAAAGCACTAGTAAAAATGTCCAGCTAATCGCTCAAGCATTTGGTCAATAAAAGGCAACGAAAAATGATCCTTTCTCGTAGCGTTGTTAAGCTTCCTGTAATCAATGCAAATGCGCCATCCTATTACTGTTCTCGTGGGGACAAGCTCATTCTTTTAATTTTTCACGATAGTCATCTCGCCTTTCTTGGGTACCACTTGTATCGAATTTACACACGTACTATCTGAAATAGGATAGAGCATCAAGGAGATTAATCATCTCGGCTTTTACTACCTCCTGCATATTCTGATTAAGCATTCTGTGGGGTTGAATTGACGGCTTGTGATCTTCTCCCATTAAAATATTATTGGTGCAAAACGATGGATCTATCCCTTGAATATATGTAATTTTCCACGTTATTGCCTTTTTATGCCTTTTTAGCACTTGTAACAACTTCTCCTTCTTTTCGGGGACTAAATCTGTGGCAATAATTATGGGCAACATCGAATTGTTTCCTAGAAATACGTACTCAAGATGTATTGGCAGTTTTTTTAGCTCCAACTCTGGGGGTTCTTCAACCGAAGGTCCTTCTCTCTCATTATTTTCTAAGGATGTCTCGTCGAATTCTTGATTCTCTAAGCCTTGATCAAACCCAAAATCTTCCTCTTGAATGATTAACAAACCTAATCATTCGGGGTTCCTCAGGCCGCTTTTCTCTGACTCTCCTTCGGTCTCCCTTGTATGGCTTGAGGGCGGTGTCGTTCTCTTGTACCCACTTCGCATATTAAGGTGAGGTCTACTCGGTAAACTCCTTCCAGCATGTCTTCCTGCAAGTTCTTCTCAAGGGTGTCCATAGGGAGGTGCTGTGCGGTTAAGGATTGACCAATGTTTATACTGTTAAGTTGTTGGAAGTATTTCTGCTCCTGTTCGATGAAGTCGTTAAACACCTTTTGCCAGACTAGTTCTTCCGAGGCAGATTGCTGCCCTTGATATCCCATATTGTAGAATTCCTCCCACTAGTGCGAGAAGCACATCCCGCATGCTTCCTCAATGCAGCAGCTTGTGAATAGGCATTCCCGATAGGCGTACTCAAATTGCTCAATGTGAAGTTGCTCTCTTTTGTACCATTTGTTTAATGTTAATTTTTGCACTATGTTGGCTACGAAGCTGTGGTATGTTGCCCCCTCCCAGTTCCTCGCAAAAATAAGAGAGAAGAAAAATTAATAGTACGAATGATCGAAGTAAGCAAAATAAAGTAAATGAAAGAAAATTACAAAGGGAAGCTTTAAAAACCTAATACTAAGACTAACAGACTCTTAGTATTCTTAGTGCTCCAAAGGTCCCCGGCAACGGCACCAAAAAACTTGATGTGAGCCTAATACTTATGCTTATACCGCAAGTGCACGGGTCGTACCAAGTATGAAAGTGGACTTTGAAAGTCGAATGTCGAACCCACAGAGACCTACGACACTAATTCTATCTAATTGTCTGCTACCCAGCCTATTCAAAGGTTGTTGAAATCCTAATCTAATTTCTAAATTGAAAGCGGCTTGAAACCAACTTGATGAGAGTAGTAATGGCAATCAATCATAAAGGGGAGATACTCGAGCAATGAATCCCCTCCGGATGTTCATAAATTGGGACAAGTATGGATTTCTGATTAATGAATGTTAGTTTATGGACCAAGAATTCCTACAATGCTTTCACACCCTCCGTCGAGGCCAGTTACTAACCTAATTTCATCATTGAATTAATGTTCTAGGGAACACACATCTTGGAAGAGTTGTGGGAATAATAAATCTAAAGGAGTCTCTTGCCTGAACACCCGATCTCTCTATCTGTTCACAACTCTCACCTATTGAAGTAGATCTATATGTATATAGAGGGAGCGTTAATTATCTACACCCCTATAGATCTAGATTGACACTTAGAGCTGTCACAATGTAAAGAATCAATACCATACATTACATCTAATAGGTTCTCAAAACATTGAAACACTCATTCAAATATAGAAATCCATACAAGCAAAGTTAAACATAAATCCGGAGGTTCATCAAGCCCAAGTATCTAGCAAGTTAGTTCCCCATCAAAGCGGAACACAAATCCAACACAAGATTCAATAGAAATAAATGAGACATAATATGAAACACCCTTCCCTCCACCGTTGGTGAGGACCGTTGGCGGGGTGTGTAGAGTGCCCCTTCAATGCTTGCCGTTACCTTCTTGCTCCAAGATCTTCAATGAAGCTCTAATCTCTAAGATGGAGGAAGGGTAGGAGCCTCCATGATAGGTGATGAGTTACTAGTTCCAAGCCCCCCTTCTCCTCAAACCCTAAAATCCGCTATTTATAGGGTCTAGGTCAGGTTACATAAATTGTATCCAAATCAGCTAAATTTGGATTCAAGTCAGCCATAAAAATGGGTTAGGTTGTGTCTGAAGCGCAAGTCGTGCAGGTGGTTGATGGAGCCAAATGCTCCTATGTAGCTCCGCAAGTGCACGGGTCGTACAAGTAATAGAGTGGACTATAAGAAGTCGGGTATCGAATCTTCAGGGACTATAGAGATACTAGTGCTTGTTATTTGTCTACTATCTAATCTAACAAAGTGAAGATGAGGTTACTAATCTAATTACTAAAATTAAAGAAAAGAGATTGGAATCACTGTGAAGTGAAGAGTGGTATGAAATTAGGGGAATATCAATCAGGAGAAAGGAAACTCAGGTAGGAATCCCTCTTGGGTTTTCCACTAAAAGATACAGACAATACCTCCTAATCAATGATTGATAGGAATTGGACTAAGGATTCCTATATCGCGTTCACTCCCGTTGTTGCAGCCGAGTTGCTGACATTGAGTGGGGCTCTATGGAATCTGTTTCTTAGAAGAACTTTAGGAATAAGAAGTATAAAAGAGTTACTCTCCTTAATGCCCAGGTACTCGGTGCACTTGTAGTCCTCTCTATTGAGGTAGCTCTAATACATGGAGGCGTTCGCTTCTTCCCTCGTATGAACCTATTGAGATACTAAGGTTGTCGCAATGTAAGCATTCAATGAATGGAATAACAATCAATAGATCTCAATCCACATTAATCAATCATGCAATTAAGAGAAATAGTCATATATTAAAACCAACCCAAGAGTTCATCTATACCTAAGTATCTAAAGAGTTAGTTCCTCATGACACAAGAACACATAGCAAATACAGTAATGAATGCTAATAATAACATAAGATGGCAATTTACTGTTCCAACGCTATTAGCGAGGACCATTGCAAATACTCCCTTAATGCTCTGTTCTTCTCCGATGATGCTCCAATCTCTGGCCAGTGGCTGACTTCTTCCCAATGGTGGATGATAGTGATGATGATGAGGAGTACCTCCAAGGATGATGAATAGAATTGAAAGCTGCTGGCTTAACCCTAATCTTTGATATTTACAGCCCTTAGCGTCATCATGATCGAAAATACAGTTTAGGAGTCGCTTAGAGAAGCATATTACACTTACTGCTCTGAGGGTCAATTATACACAGACCTGTTTTGTAGAAGATGGCACCGTCTGGATCTCATGAACGACGCGTTTGTGAATCTAGCGTCCCGTTATTTGCCTTAAACATGAATTGGACAAGGTCGTTTAGGGTTTATGTCTGCGTCCTTTGGCTGAGACTGTCCAACATACGAAGTAGACAAGTCTGTCTAGATGTTCCAGTTTCTTCTTCTAATTGGACGAATGACCCGCATATGAGTTGGACGACCCTATTACTGACCTTGTATGCACTCTTTACGGGGCCGTTTACCAAGTTAGGTCCAAACCCTAACTATCCATCTAGGTTAGACGGTCCTGTCTGTGACTGGACGGAGCTATTTGCCTTTCTTGTGTTGGAGATGGGGTCGTCTTGATGCCAGACAGGTCCATCTGGATCTGGTTGCTCGGCCTTTTTCGACTCAATCTTGTTTAGCTTCCCGACTTCCTTATCGAATCGCATACAGTACGTCACTTTGATTAACAAGAATAGAATATTTTAAGTACCAGAGGCCTGCAATTCATCCGAATTCCATGCTAAGTGCAAGCAATTATAATAGTCAAATATAGCAATTTAAACACTTATCAGTGGTCATATGGGTGCACAGTTGCTCGCATGCTCTAGCTCTAGGTTTGTAAGCTCTGTGATGCAGGCGCATGGTCAGTCGCACAGCTCTCTGTAAGAATCTGGAGGTGTGTGCTCAAAACACTCGCATAAGTGTGTGCAGGCGCATACAAGCTGTTTCTTGCTTCGTGTGGGTACGTGCGGGCACACGCTAGCCATCACGGCATCCATAAGTTGGAGTTTAGCCTCCATTTGAGAAACAGCTGGTTGGAATATTCGATTATCAACCCTCCTTGAACATGAAAACAAGAATGTTAAGCTAATGATGTTAAACAGGCACTTCTTGAGAGGCAACCCAAGAGTTTAAAGGAATTTACGCACCATTCATACAGACAGTCAACCCCATCGTTTCCAATAACGTAATGAGGAATACACAATCTAGCACATTCAGTGAAATTCCAGTTCTAAATCAATACGATAGGGAGTCAAGACCATCGTAGATAATCTGCAATTCAACTGCTTGAAATCTCTTGCCTTAAATCTGTAGAGAAGGGATCGTACGACCATCTTTAGCCACTGCCCATTCACTTTGAATGTCCTCTTCACTCCATGGTGGATTTCCATCGCTTCATGAGGGTAGAACCTTATAACTGTGAAGGGTCCCGACCATCATGAACGTAGTTTTCTTAGGAAAAGTTAAAGTCGTGAGTTGAATAGTAATACATGGTTCCCTTGTATTGCTTTCGTTGTTTAATTAATTTATCGTGATGCTGCATGGTTTGCTCCTTATATAATTTTGAGTTCTCATATGCTGTATATCGCCATTTATCCAACTAGTTCAATTGGAGATTTCGCTTATCCCTCATGAGAGATTGATCAGCCCAATTAGCTTTATGTTCCAATTCCACTGGTAGATGGCATGCTTTTCCGTACACCAACCGAGACGGGGTGCTCCCTGTAGGTACCTTGTACGTTGTTCGGTATGCCCATAATGTATAATCTAATTTATCCAACCAGTCCTTCCTATGATATGTGACTGTTTTCTCTAAGATGCGCTTCAGCTCTCTATTTGATCTAAACGCGATGTTAATTTCAAACAGAGCACGCTTTCTTGGGATAAATTGATATCGCGATATCCAAGTAACACATCACGATGTCTGGACGTTATGGGCAATCAGGATTGTGAACAAGATCGCGATGTTCTTTAAGGTCATCAAGATGTTTATGTGATAAAGCTTCTCGGGAAATCAAGTTACATTGCAAGGTTCGTGAGATACATCGTGATGGCGAATGTACAAGGTCATCAGATTCAGGCGACATCGCGATGTAAGGTCTGACATCGCAATGTCCAAAGTGGAGCATATAAAAGTGGGAATGAACTTCTAGGTTTGGATCTTGGGCCTCAGCGGTGGCTGTAGAGAGAGAACATTGGTCTGAAGGCTTCAACCAACATTCTAGAGCTGGGGGTTACTCGTTCATGAGAGGGATTCATTTATCTTTCATATTTTTATGTTTATTGACTTCTCTTTGACATTGATATGGATGTTTGGATTAATGTTGCCATTGTTTTGGATACACCTTTGGTAATTGCAGTGCAGATACCTTATCTAGCGTTGTATGGACTCAATGACTTGAAATACTTATTATCCTTTGCTTTGCTTTGATGGTGTGCTTATGGATGTGCTTATGCTTCTACATTGCTTGCTATTGTTGGCCGGTGAGTGACAAATATGTTAATTACGCTGCACATAGGCATATGAGCATGAGGAAGGTGTAGAAGAATAGGGTGGATGGAGTGACACCATATAGGCCCTTCACTTAGGTATAAGTATTGGTCTTCCATAATGATGGTAGAGGTTAGCCCTATAATGCTCTTCATTTCCTCAACAGGCATATTGGGTTGAGAGCATGTCCCATATAGATAAGGGCTTGTAGGATGCACCCGTGATACACCCAAGTGCAATCTTTATCATTGGAAACCCATATCCACTACACTGTTATCTTAGCAAGATAAGGAGAACCCCTACAAGTCAAGTGTACCATACAACCCTAGATCCTTATAATTGAGAGTTTCCCCTTAGCAACCTTTGCAATTCAATTATTTTGAGTAGAATTTAATTACAACTTTCTCCATTACACAAACTCTTCCTTAAATCATTGAAAATAATAGTTTAGTGAACCTAGTAACCGTTCCCTGAGGAAATGGACCCGCTACTTTCCGGTTTAATTAATTATGACCATGTACGCTTGCTTGCTGCGGCGTGAGTGTTTGCACTCATTGCCGGCGGTCAACAAGTTTTTAGCGCCGTTGTCGGGGAATAGCGCAAGTTTTTCTATAATTAGTGAAGTAGGAGGTAGAATAGTTTAGTTTAGTTCTTGCGTTGTGTTTGATTAGTTAATATTAGGTTATACTTGTCTATTGTGAATTTTGTTAGTAGTTCTGTGTATACCTAGAATTAGTCCTTTTCTTTATTGCCTTTCTGTTTATTTTTGTGTATGCATTTGAAGTTCTTTGATTTCTTTGCAACTTATGAGCCAGATCTCCACATCATTTGCATAACCTATATAATGGAATGTCAGCCCTCAGAAGTACTACTAGAACCAGCTGGAATAATTTCAGAGATGGGTGGAAGTGAGTCTGAGGTGGAATATGTAGATGCTTGGGAAATTGAGCCAGATATTATCAATATCATTTGGGGATCAGTGCAGTTTGAAGGGGACCCACATGAGGATCCTTATTTGCATATTCGATCATTCTTAGAGTTGAGTGCTATAATATTGCCTGCTAGGGAGTCAAAAGGAACAATAAGAGCAAGCCTTTTTTCATTCTCCTTGAGAGAGGAGGCAAAGAATTGGTATTAATCATTGTCATCCAAGGTGACAACCACTTGGGAGCTTATAGAGAAGACATTATACAAGAAATACTTTCCGTTGAAAAAGATCATGAAGTTGAGGGCTGACATCATTGCATTCACACAAGTAGCTTCAGAAACAATTTATGAAGCATGGGGAATATTTAAGTTGATGCTCAAAGATTGTTCTGGTCATGGCCTCCAATAGTGGGTGCAGCTTCATCCTCTAAACAACCATTATCCGTTGTCCACCCCGGGACATGATCGCCATACCAGCCCAACTCCGGTTGTTCTATCCTGCTAGACATGTATAATCATGACAAGAGGTATTCAACATAAAATAAACACCTGTCATATCATTTGGTGATGGAATACAAGTCTAACATCCTAGATATTGTACATCAAAATACTGGAAAGACTAGTTTCACAATATCCAAAAAGTCACATACATAGTATGTTTCACAAGTCTAGTACTAAGAGTCTACTACATATACATCCAAAGTAAGTAAATATTAGCTCTCACATCTCCAATCAACGATCTAGGTCCTCCTCTAGATCCATTCCCATGGGGAAAAAGGGAATAGTGAGCTGACACGCGCTCAGTGAGAGAAAAAAAAAACTACAGAGGTTAGTATATAAAATAGACAACATCAATAAATCATACATAAGAATATGTATTTGTAATACCCGAATTTTTTGAATTAATATAATAAATAAAAAAATTAATGCTCAATTTAGTAAAATTGGAAAGAAAAGTTGTGGGATAATTAAAAAAAATTATAAATATAATAATAATAATAATAATAATAATAATAATAATAATAATATCTATGATGTTTCAAGGAAGCTTCATGATTTTAAGAAAAAAAAATTAAATTAAATAATATGAAATAGATAAGGATGCAGATGTTTCAAGGAGCTTTTGTGGCTCATTAATATATTAATTTTTTTTATATATAAATACACTAAGCTTCGCAAGCCCGTTACTCAAGGAGAAGAGAGAGAAGAAAAATTGAGAAAGAGAGAAAGGGAGAAGGGGAAAGAGAAAAAGAGAAGGAGAGAGAGAAGGCAGGCAAAAGAGAGGAAATAGGAGAGGAAATAGAGAGAGAAGGAAGGAGGAGAGAAAAAAAAAAGAAAGGGAGAGAGGAACGGTCAGGGAAAAAGGAAGAAAAAGAAACGAGGGAAAGAGAAGAAAAAGGGGGAAAAGAAGAAGAGAAAGAGAAAAAGAAGAGAAAGAAGAAGAAAAAGAGAAAGAGAAGATAAGAGAAAGAAGAGAGAGAAGAGAGAGAAAGTTGGTTTTTGTAATTTTTATGATGTTTTTAACAATTAATTTAGAGGGAACTCTAGCCGTTTAGCTGTAGTACATACAATAATCGGGAATCACAAAACATCATTTTTGAAGGTTCCACCAAAGTAGGGGGGTTACCAGGTGAGTTGACTGCAGATGAACTCCAGTATTTTGACATGTTTATCGGGTGTTTTCTCTATGAATTATGAAAAGTTGTATTTTTGATATGTACATGTATTTGCTCCTAGTAGAACCAATGTTTTATGTTTTGTATATTAATCAGTGTCTATGTCACATATGCATCTGTTGAAACATGCCTACGTCGGGGCTTAGGTCCGTGGGACCACCATGTTTAATATATGCAACCGGGGAGGCTGGTAATGTGAATGGAATTGTGAGCACAGGTAATGCTGTGGAGATTGGGTGCATACGGACTAGGTACGATTGATATATTTGTGATTTATACGAGTTTGTGACATGATTATGTTAAGATTATGCACGTATGTCTGGTATGAATTTTGTTACAATTTTTGATAAATATATATGTTACATAAGCTATTATTTTTGTAATTAACCCTGGTGCTATGTTAATCTCTTACTGGGCAAGTTTTAGCTTATAACTCCCACCATTTCAGTGTACATGAATAGATCAGGGTAGCCGGCCTAATTGACTTGGAGTGGTATGGATCTGGAGATTGACGTAACGGGTAAGTGTATAGCTGGCTCTGAGTAGATGTGGACTATAAAATTAATGATTAAAACTATTTCATTTCAGTTTTAAGTATGAGAATGTACCTAACCTCTGAACATCTAAACTAAAGATCCTGTGGCATTTGTAATTTAATAATTAGTACTGTATGACTTCCCATGCACTGTAAGAAATTGGGTAAATAATTCCTGCATCTAACCATTTCAGAATTTCTTTCTTCACCACTTCCTTCATGAATGGGTTGGGCCTTTGTTGGTGTTCAATTGTCGGCTTGGCTCCATCTTCCAATAGTATTTTGTGCATGCATATTGAGGGACTAATGCCGTTTATGTTGTTGATCAACTATCCCAGTGCTCGTTTGTTTCTCTTTAGTACCTCAAGGAGTTGATGCTCTTTGCTGGAAGATAAATCGCTGGAGATGAAAATTGGTAGTGTTTCTCCCTCACCATGGAATGCATATTTCAAATGTCCCAGGAGGGGCTTTAAGTCTATTTGAGGCGGTACATCACATGATGATTTCATTTCTTGAGGTAATCTACCTTCCTAGCCCAAGGTGTCAAAAGTTCTGACTGTTTCCATGTGAGTAGTCCTCATCTCTACTGATTCTTGATCTTCCTCCAATTTACTCTCCCAATTTCCCAAAGTTATTAATTTCAACTGCTCCATAGGTCCTCATGCATAACACTACTCCATATTGTAGTCTAACTCCATGTCTTGTTCAACCACATTTAGTTCTTCATTCTGTTGGGTACTTATTGGTGCTTGGCTATTTAACCCTGCTAACGGTAAATGCTTGTTTGCCCATTCATTTTCCACTTTTTTTTTTTGCACAACAAAGATCACATGTAACGACCCGAATTTTTCTAGAAAATGGGCTATTAGAGTGAAACCTCAAATGAGGGGTAAAATAGTCCAATAAAGTTGGAAATTAGGTCAAGAAAGATGTTTCGGTGAGAATAATATTGATTAAGTTATTTTTGAGGATTAAATGAGTTAATGAAGCTTGAGAGGCAAAATGACCATTTTGCCCCTTAGGTAAACACTTAGTGAATTTAATCTATAAGAGTGAATGGTTTCATTCATCTCTCTCTCAGGCAACCAAGGAGGACACTATAGCACCTTGAAGATTTTGAAGGATACTTATCAATCTTCGGCGTTGAGCTAGAATCGAAGGTAGGAAACGCTTAGATAGCATGTATAGATTGAATTCTCTCCATTTAGAGCTTGATTTATGTGATTATGAGCTTCGGTTCATGATTTAGGATATTTGAGGAGGAAATCGAAGGAACTCAATGAAAAGCCCGAGAATATGAATTTTAGAGCATGAGACTTCAAAGAGGTAAGCTCAATACCAATCTTGGAGCATTTGAATGGTTTTAGTTGGGTATCATGCATATTAGGTCATGAGTTCATGTATGATAGATGAGACCTATATATGGGATTTTAATGGATGAAATGATGCATAAATAGATGGAAATGAATCTAATGAGGTGTATTTAGAGTTTAGAAGTGATTTGAAGTCAATTGGATGTAAATCAAGCTTGGAGTAAGAGATCCAAGTTGAAGGAACACTGTAGCAAAGTTACAGGAATGAACTAGCACAAAACAGAGGCCCAGGTAGGGTCACCTGGATCCAAAAGGGCCTATCTAGCCCTCTATTTTAGAGAGGAAATGGGCTACAAACAGCCAGGTGGGGTCACCTAGATCCAAACAGGCCCACCTAGCTCTCTGCATAGGCATAAATAGTGCATTTTTTTGACATTTTTTAAAAAAATGTTCAGAATTCGATTCCGATCGTTCCGATAGTTCGGAAATACATTTAAACTAATAGATAAATTGCGGGCAGGTGTTTAAAGGCCCGGATTCGTCAGTTATCGATTAAAAAGCTGACATTTTAGAATAGATATGAATAGTATCATTTCATATTAGAAATACTTTCCGGTTGATATGAAATGATGAGTAATGGTATGAAACCATGAATAGGATGCAGGAAAGACGTCGATAGCTCCATGGGAGGATCGGAGGACAATTAGTGCATAGTTGCACTCAGGTGAGTGGAAAGTGGATGACCTACGGGACTTGTTTTTCAACGCATGTTTTATAAATGATTTCAATTCATGTTTTGAATGTCATTTTGTTATTTACAAGATGATTACCCCTAGTGAGGGTTTGCATATAATGAGATGCATGATTTACTATAAAATAGCTTGTGAATACATGATTGTGATATGAGATTTGTAAATGGCGAGTAATGGTAGTCATTCACTGAGTTGTCTGATGGGACATGATTTAGTACATAGAATTAGTGTGTTGGAACTTACATTATAACATAGATATTGTACTGAGATAACCAATGATAAGAAATTGGGAATATGTGTCTTGTGTACACCTTGTCTGATTGACGTAGTTAACTCAGTGTTCAAAGAATGAACATGAGAGGTCTTTGGGACAGCAGTCAGTGCCCATTTAGGTGGGGAATTTTAAAATGGAGACATTGATTTTTATGAATACTTTTTGGGAGCATGGTACTGGTTGTTCGCCCTTTGGGGGAGTTTGTACGTACATGACATCAGCTTCGTGCTAGATTACTTCATGATTCGGCATAGGATTACTTCATGCTTTGGCATGGGATTCATGCCTCGTGCATGGTAAGGGTTCAACTTACGTGGACAATATGATTAGGTGCAATACTTGACATGATTGATATTGATGAATGTTGAGATGCATTGTGTTGATTGTTTTATCGGTTTTATACCGGGTTTTCCGTATGAATGACATATTAACTGAATTCAAGATAAGTGAGTGGATTTGCATGTAATCCCGAATTCTTATCTTGATTATGATCAGCATATGCATACTGATTAAATGCATGGATCTTTCATATTTCGATACTGTAACAACCCAGGTCTTTATAGTACATATAATTGACTTTTTATGTGACGGGTTGGAGAATTTGCAAGGACTACCGGAAACTAAATAAGGCGATGTGAAAGGATCATTTTACCCTACCCTTTATTAATCAGATGCTGGATTGGCTGGCGGGGCAAGATTATTACTATTTCTTGGATGGGTATTCAGGTGACAATCAAATTGCAATAGCTCCTGAGGATCAAGAGAAGACAATATTCACTTGCCCATACGGGACATTTGCATTTAGAATAATGTCTTTTGGACTATGCAATACTCCGGCAACCTTTCAACGGTGTATGATGGCAATATTTTCTGATATGATCGAGAAGAGTCTGGAGGTATTCATGGATGACTTCTCAGTCTTTGGAGAATTATTTGCACGGTGTTTGACAAATTTGGAGCTAATTCCGAACATGCTTACTATCTTAAGTGATTACTATCCTTTAATAAGTGTTTACTATCATATACTTACTACTTAGTATAGATACATATGCCATTTATTTTGTTTCTTTTGGTTTTTCTTATAGCACCATTGTTTGGAAGAGTGAATGTGCATCATGTAAACGCGGTCAAGTAAACATTTAGTATATGACAAAATCGGTCAAAACAAAATCAGACTCATTTACTTCTAGTACCCAACTATGCATTACACAACATATGTGCTCAGCATACAAAAAGTTTCAACCAAACAAGTAACCATTATAGTTGAGACAATAATTTAATCAGCGATTACTGCGTTGCAAGTCCTGCGATTGTGGCCGCCATTTTGACAGCGAAATGACCGCAACTCTATCATGCCAAAATCCTGCGACTCAATTCTTTACCGCCTCGGCTACCCAGGCCGTCTCTTCATAATAAGTGTCCGTAGCTGGAGGACTTGGGATGCATCTGTCGGCTTATCGTGGCCTGGGATGGGCAAAATATGGGCTCCATATGCATTGACATACATTTCTACCGTGAAGTAGTCACCTATGAAGCGATGTATACTTGCCTTCGAATACGCGATTGCCACATAAGAATGCATACAAGGTATTCCATATATTTCCCAATGTCTAGAAAAGCATTTCCGCATTTGCAAATTCACCGCGTGGTTGCACTGGTCGATAACATTGAATTGCTCACTATCCGAACAACCAATGCGGAGTAAGCAGCTTAACTCGAAAATGCATTAGAGCTTCCATTGTATTGCTGGGCAAAGATGTGTTCCCCAGCGCCAGACATGCTTGCGCCGGGCACACATCATATTCATGAACTTGTACCAGCGACCAATGATATAGTTAATATAAATAGTAAAGATTTAGAAACGATAGTAAGCGCTTGTAAAGGATAATAAAGCTTTCCGATAATTTGTAAGCGCATTACTCTAAAAGTAAAACGTTACGCTAGATAGTAAAGAGTTATTTGAGATAATAAAGATTTCCAAAAAATAGTAAATACTTACTACCGTAATTAAGCACATTTAGTCACATTTAAATATTACCTAATTGAGTCGAACATGTCGGTAACCGGGAGGTGGCACGCCTCCTTGATCCATGCATTAAATGACTCAACAACATTGGAGTACATCTCACACCATTTTTCCCCATGAACAAATAGTTTGACCAATGGGCCACATCAGACTTTTTGGGTAGCCAACAGTGCGCTTGTACCGATGCGGCCAAGAGGTCGTTCACCGTGTCATCGAATTCTTTAGCAATACATGCATATGCGATGCAGGTAAGGACGGCCAAACACTCCTCTTTCAATGCTTTCCCAATACTAGTTCATGAAGTTCGCCTCTAAGTGTCGCAAACAATAGGCGTGCGATGATGAAGGGAACACCCTTGAGATAGCATTAATAAGATCTTTCGATCTATCGGATATGAATATAATGACCTTATCATAATCGTCCTATCCATATATTATTTCCCTAAGAGTGGTGAAGAACAAAGTCTAATTGTCGTTGGTTTCGTTGTCCACTATGGCGAATGCGACGTGGAAGAATCCCTCGTTGCAGTCTTTGCCCGTCGCTCCTATCAAGATGCCACCATTTTTGACAAGCAAATGTGTTCCATCAATGAACAACGCCTGCAACCCCTCTTGAAGCCAACGACACAAGCGCCGAAACAAAAAAAAACCACGTCTGAATCGCTCGCCATCACTGTCAATTACGGCAACACTACCGGGCCAACATCGTATTTGTGTACCATAACAACAAATCGTAGCTCTCTACCTTAGTTCTGTAGAGAATGCTTCGGGAAACTTCTTTTCCCATCCATGCTTGTTTGTTCTGAAGACAAACGGCGTGCTCTCGCAAAATATCCCGTTGAATTTCGAAGTCCCTATACAAGGGACGATCCTTGAGCTTCTGGATTACACGATCACAAACCCATTTTTTGGATGCTTTCGGTTGGGAACTTGCCCGATACTGACACCACACACATGTGTGGGCTGCAATGTCTTTATTCTAAAAGTGTGCAGATTTCCCTCTCGAGAAGAATGAACACTCCAATCGCAGTCTACCTTGGCACATCTGGCTGTGACCCTTTCTCTGCCATTTTTTATGAAAGTAAAGTCAAATTTTGGTTTGATATCATAGTGTCGGAGTGCATCCCAAAAGCATTCCGCATTTAAAAATCGTTCGCTGACTCTGGGCACTGCAATTTTTTGAGTTTGAGAATAACACATAATGTTCAGAAAATCTTCTGTTGGTCAATGTGATAACATTGTGTCTCTATTCAAGGATATAGTCATGGCTAGAAGATCCCTGTGGATTGATAAGAGATTCTTTTAGGTGAGACAATACAAAGCAAAACGACGGAATACTAAGCCTAGGAGGGTCAAAATAAGCACAAATGTATGATGTTAAATCTTTACGTATCGATAATAAATAGATAAGAGGAATACTAGGTGGATACAACCGAAAATAACACTTACGGGTAATAGTAAGTGCTTCCGTGTTTATAATACGATGGAAATCTTGGCGAGTAAATGCTTGTAAATAAGCACTTTCAGTTTTACATGGCCCGAGAATATAGACAGTAAATTACGTTAGAAACAAAGAGCCATACTAGCCAGCCCGATCACTTCACCTGTGTCCACAATAAGTCAAACATATTCTTCGATGAGTAAAAAATGTTGCACATATGCACAAAGTCCGTAGAAGTATCAATAGGACAAGTTGTTCTATGATCGTCTGGTACGACATAACTCACTTTACCGCCAGAGGGGTCAAGGTCCTAGCGTTCAAATATATCATCCATTACTGACTCCCAAGAAGTGAACATTGTGAGCTTCAAGGCTAGACCTTCTCCCCTATATCTCGCGACAGCGAAAATGGTTTCCATTGAAAGCCTGCAACAGGAACCCCATGGTAAAAATAACAGAATTATACTACGCAAGCTCTGAAAAACAATGGGAAAGTGAATGCGGGATAAAACCTTCGCTGTTTGTCGTTGCAAAACTCTCCCACCCAGCCTTTTGCCGTCTCAGACTCACTTCCGTTGTTGCTTATCTACAACACTCCAAACACAATTTCTTTGAAAAAGAAGAAAAAAGGAGAAGAAAAAAATAGGAGAAGAAGAGGAGTTCCTTCTCTCGCAAGCAGGAAAGTACACAGCTGAAAGAGAAAAAAAGCATGTTCCCTGTCTTTTTAACAAAAAGGCGGATTTTGGGCGGGAATTGGAAGGGCATTTTGAGGTTTCCTCAAAAAGTAACGGGTGAAATAACGGTAGGGACTAAAAAGTAAGTAATTCAAAAAGGAGTGATTGAATAGGAAGAATCTAAACTGTTAGGGACATCATGGTAATTTTCCCATTTAAAAAATCCAGTCCTAAATCAGATATTATACTGAGGTAATTTTAATTTAAAAGTATTTTAAAGATTTTATCATATAATATTCTATAAGTATTTTATAGACAAATACATATCTCTACTTAACATTACACGAGATGTTTCCAAGATAAACTCCTTGTTTTCAAGAAACTTATATTCGTTATTGATTTCCTCATACTTTTCTGATTTGATGCACCTCACAACTCCAAAAGGCCTTAAATGCTGGTTGTAAAATCAATTGCCAAAAGAAGATTGGAGTTTTTATGAGAAGAAGAAGACGAATAACAACAATCGCTGACTGCATGCTTCGAGGATGGAGCGACCCCAATCTGAATGCAACCCTATGAAGGGGATAACCAACAAGGGCGAACTAGTATGATGATCATTGCATTGAACAGTATTGGAACCCTCTTAGGAATATGCCATACAACTCATGTAATGTCAAAATATCGCCTGCTACTATCGTAACTGCACCTTCTTATGACTTATTAATAAATGTGGTTTATATACCTCATCGAAAAAAAAAACAAAACAAAAGAAAACAAAAGAAAACCTCTACTTAACATTTTTTTTAATCCCTCAGAACATTAAAAATAATTTATGAAATACTTTCAAGTCCTTTTTAGATTATTGATTTGATTTAAATATTAAAATTTAAATTTAAAATATGGATAGACTTTTGAAATATTTTATGAAAGATTTTCAAGTCTTCTTTAATGTTGATTTCACTTTGTATTATGTTAGCTCAAAAATCAAGAGAAATCCTAATTTCTCACTAAAGGTTGAATTTATTTGGATTGGGGCACTTAGATCAGCAAGAAGATAAATCAAAGTCAAGGCAAAAGGATAGGGGTACAAAATTTAACATGGAAAAACTTAAAAAATTAGGGAAAAAACCACGATACTCTTTGATAAGAGCAAACCCATTAAACTTTTCTCCATTTACAATGGTTTAGAGAAAGAAATATCAACAAAAATAACCATGGGATGATCTGGTAATTAAGAGAGAAACGGAAGAGAAATTGGGCAGCATGGAGGCTTCAAAGTCCAGAATCCTTCAATCTTCCCTCTCCTTTTATAGCCTCTGGTTGGGAGGAAGCTTGGCGTCCAAGTTATCATCTACTTGGCCACTTGTATGCCAGCTAGATTCCCGGTCATCTCTAGCTTATCGCAAGCAAAGTACAAGCTGAGTATCCAGTTGAGTGCCAGCTAGGGAGTCCTTCTAGATGGCTAGCTGGACTTCTCGAGTCTTCTAGAAGATATTCTTCTATGGGGAGCAGAGTAGTGTATGAGTTTGCAATGGTCGAGAATGAGCTTCGGCAAGCTGAATAACAGATGGGCCGCTAAGGGCTTCTTGAAGTTCTTCTCTCCTATGACACTGAGTATCGAGTTGACGAACTTCAGGTTCGAGTAGAGGATGTTTTATAACTCTTCCACATGGCTGGTCGAATCAAGGCCACGTGTCTTCCCACTTTCACCCCTATCATCAGCCCCTCCCCGAGTATGCTTGCGTTGAGTCCGATTGAAGAGCGAGCATTCCTCGGCCATCGATTGGCTAAAAAGATAAACATATGATCAACTGGGTGAGTTGTTTCTAGTGTTGAGTTTCTTTCTTACTCATAGGAGATCTAGGATCATTTTTGTGATTAGTTGGTGTGCTTTGAATGTGGGACCTCGCTTTCAATATCAATTGCCCTACATACGGTCGAGCGTTACAGTTGCTGATTAAGCATATCTAATAGAACATTGGAATGGTAGATCATAATTTGTTGAAGCGGTCTGAGAATTGGCCGAGTAGGTCGAGTTGTGTATACACGGACCATAGTATTTGCCAAGTGTTGAGATTTTAAATGCTTATGTTGTAAGTTTCCTTCAATCATGGTTGTACTTTTTTCTACAGGTTATAGGCTCCATGAGCTTGTAATGTCAAGGCTGGCATTTAATGCTTATTGCCTTTTTGTCGGTTGACACGGTTTTTCAAAAGACAACTTTTGTGCTAAGTGCGGCTTGGGGGATGGGTTGATGATGAGTGTGTTTCCCCATATTTAACGCGTCAAATATTTCTTCAACTTCTCGCCATATTTTGAGTTGAAGCGTTAGATTTAGATCCACATGTTATTCCTTGATCTCATTCAATTGTGTGGATCGATCTGACCCGTTGAAAATGATTCTTTGGACTGTTCGGTCTTCCCATCTTTTCAAAAAAGGAGTTTCGCTTTTTCTTCCTTTTCATTTCATCCTTGTTAAGTGTTTAATTGAGCATAATTTCCTATCATATTCATGTATGTTTCACATGCTATTTTAATGGAAATATTGTTTGCCAGTACTTAAAAAGTATTATTTTTTATAATCAGGGCATAATAACTTGATCTGTGGGGAGCAAGGAAGCTTTTGAAGACAATTTGAGGCCAAAATGAGGCGATCCTGAAATCAGCACAACCTCATATGGGTATGTATACGACCCGTATGAAACTGGGTAGAGAAACGACCTTTACCATAAGTGTAACGCCCCGACCCGAATTCCGGGACCTCGAGCACTCAAATAGATCGGCCGTACTCAAGTAGAGAAGAGCCCCACTCGAGTACAAGGCCTAAGAAATCATAAGCATATAATATAGAATAATCAAAAGGTCCAATAATAATAATCAATATCCTCAGGATAAGTCGCAACGAAAATGATAAAATAATAAGCCATAAAGGGTCCACAAGCCTTGTACATGTCCAGGCCCTACAAGGGTCCTAAATAAAAATGTCCTCACACAGAAAACAAAAAGGGTAAAGAGATCCTCCGACCTCAGCAAACGTCCCAACCCGACTCTCGTACGTCACCTGAGCTGAGTCAACTACTCCTCAGGACTTGAAATGAGAGAAGGAAAGTGTAGTGAGCTTTCGAATGGAAAGCCCAGTAAGTACCCTGCAAGGATCTCAAAGACATAAGATGAATCATGATATCAAACATCAAAGAATCATCAAGCAATGGGGCTACACCCCGCACAAACAGATCCTAGGAGTCTACCACAAACATCAGCAACGATACGACTCCTATCCAACGACAGCCCTCGGGACTCTGGAAGAGAATTCCAATAACAAGCTCAGCAATGATCCCCCGGACAGCAACACAGCCTCGAGCTGCACACGACCCTCCGGTCATACCTCAGTAGCGCCACATCTCCACGCGTGTGCATACCTGGTGAACCAACCCAGCGGCAGGCAGGACAACCAGAGTATCGTCCCTCTGGCATGGCAAGCCGAAACGCCAAGGTGTCCCGTTCCTGAATGTCCCCCAAATCGGAGCACCCACGCTCCACTGAACCGGGCGGAAGAACAAACTCGGTTGGTACGTACCCGCCGGCCAGCACACAAGGCCATGTGCCCATGATCAAGTGTTGGCCCACGGATGGGTAAGCCCAACAGAGCATTCCAAACAAACACGTAGTAATATCACTACCACAAGCACATCAAACATACACATACGAGGAAAGATAGCAAAACAAACATGTAAGTGCATGCACCCAAGAATAGCAGGTACCAAACAAGAAACATGCTAACTAATAGCACGAACCAAATCAAGGAACCCCAAACAATGGGTAGGAGCGAGGCAAGAATAACTTACCTCAACTGTATGACGAGTTACTAATCTGAACCCCTCCTGTCGCGGCTGTGTGCTCCACGTCGTCACCACATTACCACAAGTAAATTCTCAATAAACACCCGTATGATTGAGAACAACTATGTCTATACACACGCCCAACTAAATGAGCTCGACCCATTAACAAACTCAACCCACTGGTATTTGAACTTGACTAACCCAACCGTTGATATGATTAATAAAACCCAACTATGTCTTATAATAGTTCCTTTCAATTAATCATCTGGTCTACCAACTTGTCTAAGTCTAGTTGAGTTCCTAAAGCAACCAATCCAACCAACTGATCTTGTTTGGACTCAACTGAAAGTTATCATCATAAAAACCCAAGCCAAGTCAATACACCTAAATCCAATGATACTATTCTTATTTAAATAGGACCAACTCTCTATAAACTATGAACCTCTATTCATGCAGGTTTACACACCCTATTTATTATCACTGCATCTCCACATGCACCCACCCATTTGGTTGATAAACTCTCATAATCTTGCCGTTCATGGCAGCTTATTACTTGCAAAATAACTTGGCCTTTATAATAGTGGCATAACAAGGACGTTGAAGGCCCATAAAGTGCCCATGTGCACCCATATGCTACCTAGTTCCTAACATGAAACACTATACCATGAAGTATTAAACCAATGAATCTAACACTCACATTCACCTTCACACAAAGAAATAAAATTCTGGGCCTGACCAAATACCTCACATCAACAATGCATCAATTCTTCTAGAACTCATGAACCTTGAATTCCATTCAAACAGTTCCCTAATAAACCTCTACACCTGCACACCTATAGCCAACTAATAATCCTCTAAACATCTCTTCCTTCCATCTCACTTGAAACACATTACCAATGAACCCCTACATATTCACTCCACATATATGCAAAGTAATCACATGAAGATTTATGAGCATAGAATTATCATCTATACATTAAAGAACCCAGACCCTCATGCTCACTGAAATCATCCACAACTAGACATGCACGATCCTTGAAACCACTAACAACATCCTCACAAATATCTCATCGTCACCAGCCATCAGAGTTAGCTCATGTCACCCATTCATATTTCACAGACCAACCAACGGCCACAACAATATGTAAACAAGATACTCTTACAAAAGTCATGAGAACACAACCATCATCCAAACACCTATGCATGCTCCCTGGGACCTAGTTTCAAACCATAAAGGAATAACAAAGGAAAAGGAAAATAAAGGTGCTCACCCACGCGCGGCGGCTCGAAGTAACTCCGGCGAGCTCCTATGGTGAGAGCAACGTCTTTATCCTCCCTCTACACTCCTCGGAGACGACGGTGGCTCTCGGTCTCCTCGAGCTTCACCCCAGTGCACAACACCCTCTTGGGAGCGAACAACAGTGTTCTTTGGCTATGGCAGACCCCTAGTCTCCCTCCTATTCCTCTGGACGATCACCGGCTGTGAACACTCCGACTGGAAGAGATGGGCAACGAGAAAGGGAAAGGAGATGGCAGCGTTAGGGTTTTGATAATCCATTGTCATATATAGGCTCGCGGAGGGAACTCAAACGCGATCAGTCTCGCTAAACACGGGATTCAAACGCGATACGGTAAGATCTTTCCTTATCTTGTGGTTTCTTTCTCTACTTCTTTCTATCTATATATATATATATTTTATATATTTCTCTTTATAAGTACATCTATTCAATATATATATATATAAAAGATGTTACCCACGTGCATGCATTCCCGTCAGTTTGGTAAAGAGCCCCCCTCCCCAAAAAAAAAAAAATTCATAATTCGCATGCATGAGTTCTTAGTGTATTTAAATTCATAAGAGGGGTGACAATTTTTTTTTAGCCCCCCATAAGTTCCAAAATCACATGTTAACCCTTCAACCTTAATTTAAAATAAGTTTATTCTTAAAAATTCTTGGGTTTTACATTAAGTCTCCTGGAACTATATACAGCCCGTATAGATCCATATAGGGTGTCATACGATCTGATATACCGCCTTGTAGATGGACCTGTATTTCATACGAGACCCCATACAACTTGTATGAACGCCTGTATGATGTAACTCTCCCTTACACTGTGGACCCAGACAGGGGCAGAAACATAAAAAGACACTCCAAATCCCTAGGTGGTGATATAAATACAGCTGATTAGGGTTTTGAAGGGGGAGAAACAGCTTGGAGGAGGTTTAATACTTGGATTAGAGATTGGGAGCTCCGCTTCCCAATCTTGGAGAGAGAAGGTAGCCGGATGGAAGATCAAGTCACTAGAAACAGCTAACGGTGTATGTAATAGCGTTTCATATTATGGTTTTAGTGAATTGTAATCTCTTTGTAATGGATTTTTGTTCTCATTTAATGAGTAACTAATTTTGTAGATACTTGGGTATGATAATCCTTGGAGTATGAATTAAAATGATGTTGATTTCTATGTTTGTTTGATTGGATCATTGATTTGAGTCTATTGGATGTTTAAACGTTATATTAATCTCTTTACGTTGAGAGAGCTCAGAGAGGTTATTATACTTGATACGGGGGAAGAAGCGAACGCCTCCCCGTGTGTAGACCTACTCCAATAGAGAGGATTGTGAGTACTCCGAGAGATCTGGTACTAAGGAGTGCAAGCCCTTAATATGACTTATTCCCATAATCCTTCAAAGATATAGGTTCAATATGAGCATAATGCAATTGATGGAATTAGGTATTAATCATCTCGAGAGAGGGATTTAGCACACCTTAGGAACCCTTGGTCATAGCTGCACCAATCATCAACATAGAGATCTCCATCTATCTTTTAGAGTACAATCCAAGGGGATTCATTGCCCAAGTATCTTCTTCTGATAATTAATTATCATGAAGGTTAATTCCTGTTTCCATAGCTTTAGTTACAAGTTTTCTTTCACTCTTGGTTTACTTCACAACCATTCATCTTGGATCGACTAATTAATAGAGTAATAGCTCGTACTAGTTCTTTCTAGTCCCTATGGGCTCTACATCCGACTTTCTATAGTCTACTTTATTACTTGGTATAACCCGTACATTTGCGGATTTAGAGCATATCAGTCGTCGTGTTTGGGCGCGCCGATCTTCTCCTCTTCCATTCACATTTTCGCCTTCGTTGTCCTCTTCTTGCTAAGGTATAGAGTCTGATCCTCGTGTTTCTTCCTTTATTGTTCCTCCTCCATCTAAGATCTATCCCAAACCCGGTAGAGAACCTAAACCTAGTTCCAATTCTTTCGTACATATCCTCACTACTGTAGAAGTCGAGGTCATTGCTGACATTATAGGATTTCAGGTTCCCCTTTTTCGTATAGTGTACCTTCTCCTTCAGAGCGCGCTAGTTTTGCAACCGAAATAGCCCTTCCTTTTTATAGAACTTACTTTTTGATAAGTGCATGATCATACGTAGATTTCTTTCATGTTTACATACACTTAAGCCGTTTCCTAGCATTGATTATTTATTTCATACTTCTTTGGGTATTTTTGTGTGATTGGACAAGTAAACAGGTACCTAGGGAAAAAGGAACAGGAAACGGGACATTCCACAGCAAAAGGAGTGCAAGAATACACTTGCAGAGAAGTGCACGGCTGTGCTCCTACCCAACACGCGCGTGCTGATGAAGCACGAGTGTGTTCAAGCCCGTGTAACTCTCGAATAATTGAAAACGCATTAACTGTACCGCAGGATTAAGGGCACAAATGTGCTCCAGGTCAACATGGGCGGGCTTTAGGGTACAAAAGGCTTTGCAATTGACTGAAACGGGAGGACAATTGATGGAAATAACCGGTTGAGCAATTGAAATGGACCAGCTGTGTTGGTCCGCGTGAGGGCGCGAGAAGAAGTTCCACGCGGTACCTGTAGGCGGGTGGGCACAGGGTAGGATATCCACGCCGGGTGGGCGTGCAATAGGAGCGCACTAGAGGCTCGGCATGGGTAGGCCGGCGTGCGGCTGACAATTGCAGCGGGGAGAAAAAAAAATTAGGGTTTTTGGATCTTGGCTCTTAATACCATGATAGGAAAAGGCTTAATATTACTGATAATAAGTTGGGGTATATATAATACCACTACACGGATAAAATAGGAAATAAAAATATAAAAGATAAATACAAGAAATTCTAATGATAAATACATGAAACCCTATTAGTTCTATGGGACCTTGCCCCCCTATTTTATATTTTTATTGCAACATTACATGTATAATACTATTTTTTATATTATTTAATTTAATACTATTAATTTCCATTAGAACATATCCAATTTATTATTATTCATCTAATAATTTTATTTTTCAATAACTAAAGCATAATAAAACAAAGCAATCTATTATCTCTTCTTCAAATTCCATTCTCAATGAATATCTATCAAACAACCACCTTTGAGAATCTTCATCATATTTTATTGTAACTTTTTTTTGGATTTTTTGAAAATATGGAAAAACCATAATTTATTAATATATTAAGAGTTTTACATAAGTTCCCTTATTACATGATCATTACAAATAGTTCAAAAAACCATAATTTATTATATAAAATAATAATCATATAGGTACCAAATTTGTATTTTTATTATTTTTATTGATAATTTTAATGTTCACTTATTTTTAAAATTATTTATAATTTTTTATATTTGATATATTTTTAAAATCTATTTCACAAACAATAATTATTTGTATCTAGGTAACAAACACATGATATGGGTCTAAGAACAAAGCATCTCATTTTATATAATTATGAAAAATTTCAAGGGGTCAAATAGAATATAATTATTGTTTGTGAAATCATAGATTTTAAAATAAAATTTTGTCTTGGCGTTGATAAATAAAATAAAATTAAAATATGGAGTTATGGGGTATTATTGAAAAGTGTGGGGGTGATAAAAGGGGAAATTGCAGAGGCATTTAATTCATATTCAATTCTTGAGGATTTTTCGATGCTAAAAGAACGCCGCTCACAATTTTAAGGTTGTGATTCTTTTTTTATTTGTCTGTTTATTTAATATAAAGTTTTATGAGATTTTTATTATTTATCGTTGAATTTTTTGGTCCCCCTAAGACTTAATGTCAAGATCTGCCATTGCCCTCACTCTCCGTAAAGGCTGCCCGGATCCCTATAAGCCGCCATACCACCCCATGGCAGGGTATGGTCGCCCTCACCTCAAGGACATAAGGGTTGTCCGCACGCCTTTTGTTATGATTACTGACAAGATAGAAGAGGGCAATGGGACCGAGTTCGGATCCCATGGCTCTCCCAAGAGTACAAAGAGAGGAGGACCTCGGACGAGATGAGGAATGCAACACTTGAGCCAAGACTCTCATCTTCCACCCTCTTCTCCGGTGATATGTCCACTGACTTGACAGTCGGAGCGAGATCTGGCCATTAGCGCCCACCCCTCTCTTACTTTCTTGTTTATCCCCTTGTTACAGGTTTATTCTCAAAGATTAGGACACCTTCAACACTAGAAGATTCTTTAGTTGGCCTTGACTGAAGTCAACTTCAAGAAGGACAGGTTTTTGTGCTAGCAATATATATATATATATATATATATATATATATATATATATATATATATATTCATGGACACGTGGCATGATCTTGACTACTAAGGTAGATATTTTTATTATTAGGTCATTTTAGCGAAGGGAATAAATCTCAAAAGGCACCAAGATCTATCAAGTCAAGTTAGCAAGCTATAAAAGAAGCTCACCAACTCACTGATAAAAGGACAAAATATCTCTTCTGATTAAAATCTTCTCTCTTTTTATCTCTCTCCGAGTTCTTATATGATCATCAGAGACTCCCCTCCTCTCGAGTATGAGCGCTCAAATCCCTTCTCTCCCATGATTCTCTCCTCTTCTAAAATAGGGTTGGATACGTCAAGAATGATCCAAGAAAAAGTTCTTAATCAAAGAGCGATAAGATGGGAAAAAGAAGAAGGAGCATCAACGATCATAACCGACCCCTTCCTGAAAAAGGTAGAAGAATTCCTACCATTTTCAATTTATCTCTCTCGCTGATCAAGATCCACTTAGATCCCAAAGAAGAGCAGATTATTACATCAACAGTTTGGCGACATCTGTGAGGAACAAATCATCTTTTTGAACAAGTAGCCGTGAAGTTTTACCATGGTAAGAAGCAAGCGTAGTTAGATCCCTAATCTAGTTAAAGACAATACCACATGGCGCAATGATATCCAAGAAGCCGATGAAACTAGCTAGGATCAATGAATGATCCTGAGAGATGAAGTTCAAGATTTGTGATATCGAATTCTTGAAGAAAATATTCAAGAGTTCACCTGAGCACTTTGAAACATGGAGCAACAGGTATCTTAGCTCCTATCATCGCTACTAAACATTCTGGCGAACTCATTAGAGACTGGGTGACGTTCAGCTACCCAACCTCAAAAGACAAGATCCACACGAACAGGGAGACAGAAATTGCCTCATCATTTAGCAGCATTAGATCACCTCAACCACGACCCAAGAGCTTGGTTCAAGATTGTCTCCCAAGAAACCAAAGAACAACTAAGTACGTTACTCATTGTCCCCTTTGTTTCAAAAATCATTGATGCTCCGTTCTCGGAAAGATTCAGGATGCAATCGATTGAGATATATAATGGAGCCCGTGATGACATCATGTGTATGACATTCCCAGCCACCTTACGAAGTGTAACCCAAATATGGTTCTCTAGCTTACCACCGGAATTTGTTTCTTCCTTCTAAAAGTTGAGTGACCACTTTGTCAAGAACTTCCATCAGCAACATGAAATAGAAAAGAAATCGGCCATGCTAATAAAAGTGAATCAACATGAAAGAGAAAGCCTTCGATGCTTCACCTGTCATTTTAACATGGAAACGCTTGTAACCCTGGCCTCAAACAAACCTTCATCATAGCAACACTGATGGAAGGGTTATGTCAATCTCTTTTCCAATTCGCCCTTTTCAAGAAACAACCAAAATATTTGGCTAAGCTCTTGGTTAGATCATAGAAGTATATCAATGCTGAGGAGATTCAAGCGGCAAACAAAATTAAACAAGAAAAACCCAAGAGGGAGTAAAGTCAAAGCTAAGAACCTCAAAAATCATTCCTAGAATCCAAAGTTCCAACAATAAGAATGTAATCACAAGGAAGTAGTTGCTCATTTCCGCAACTACACCCCATTAAATGCAAACTGAGAAGAGATCCTCAAGTAAATCCAAAATGAGAGGATCGTAAAGTGGCTTGCCAAGATGAAATTCATCAACTACCAGAAAGATATGAAAAAATACTGCATGTTCCATCAAGATCAGTGTCATAAAACTGAAGAATGCATGTTCCACAAGAGGATGTGCTTCTATTCATAAGTGCACTAAGTCGCTCAAGTAGTAAGTACTAACTAGAAATCTATAATCTAGCCTAAAAATATATGTAGTGTTCTAATCCTAACTAAAGAAATCTAAAGAGACTATGGTGATTAGTTGACGAATCTTGGGTTTAATCAGTGCAGAGAACATGGCACCCCAGATCACTATCCCTCAAGGAATCCCTTGCTAGGCTTAATTCCTAATATAGACTATCTAATGATGTATTCTTGGGTCGTGAGGAACCCTAATTTAGTTTGACCCTGATCTCTCGTGACAACCAAACCCTAGTCCCATATAGTGACTTCGTCATACAACCGTATTATAATTATTGAGTGTTATGTGGTTCCTACTATGACTTTTAACCCTAATCTGGAGAGTGTGTTATGATCTGTCATCACTACATCCGATCTCTCGGCGTGCACGCACCCTCTATTATATATGCCTAGATCTAGCTTGACCGAGGTTTTTCTTCATGCATTAAGCAACTACAGATTATGTGGCCGGCGCTTTCGCACTAATCGAGCACAAGCATTAAGCATCACATAGATAATTCACAAAAATAATCAAAATAGAAAATCCTACATTAAATAATAAAAGGAAAAGAGTTCACAAGTTCATCCTAAGGTTCAAGGACATGAGGCACCACAAGAGGTTTAGCCTCTCATACTATGAAAACCTAGCACAAGATCTAAAGGAGGAGATATGATTAAAGATACTATGATACTTCCTCAATCGATATCTTCTTGCCTTCAATATCCACCGAAACCCTAGCCGTCGACAAGAAGTTACCGAAGGCTGGATTGCCAAAAAGTTGCCTCAGATATCGTATTGAGAGCCCTTTTATAGACTTCGAAATTCCATATGCATGGAAGTGCAAACCTAAACATGCCCGTGCATCTCTTCTGTGATATGGTTTTACGTGGTCTTCTAGAACCCTGAGAAATGTATGGGCAAGTGTACACCCGTGCACCAAGCTGTGTATCTCTTGTATCTCTTAGCACACTTTGATCTAACCTTGAAGTTGTTTTCATATTTATACGGGAGTGTATACACTGTGTACTTTTCTTTTTGGCTCTTTTTTATTCGAATTAGTCTTTATTTCAGTTCTTTTGTTCCGGGTACCTGTTTTCCTGCTCAATCACACGAAAATACCCAATAGAGCACAAAAAATAGAGAAATCTATCCGAAAGAACAAGCAAAGTGCATGCAAATATGGTATAAAATTATGTATAATTATGCACTCATCATAATACCCCCATACTCTCACTTTTGCTTATCCTCAAGCAAAGAAAAATATGAAATCCAAGGAAGAAGATGAGTGCATGATCTCCCATCTCACAAAGTAGTTGGGAGTCCCTCTGATATTTGGGAAAACACAGTGCTAAGTGCCATGAAGGTTTTTATGGGAAATAGGTCTTGCCTTATACTCATACTCCCCACGTGTGTGTACCCCTTCCTACGGTGCCGCTTACTAACTCAAGCTCAACTCTGCTAGTCTAAACCTTATTTACTACTTTTCTCAATTCTATTAGCTAGTGGTAGTAGCTTCATACATCCCATGAGGTAGCCTTTTCCCCCGGTAGGTACTCAAGTGAACCTTTGTGATGCACATTATTCAACTTCTCAAGTTCGAGTTTCACTCTTCAAAGGTGATAGCTCTCTCTAACATCTTTTCTATACCGGTAGGGCATCCCTAATGGATCTGATTTTTCGACCAGAAGGGCATCCTTGATGGATCTGACTTTCTGGTTCTAAAATATATATACATATATTTATCTTATTCTTTTTTCTATAATAATAATAATAATAATAATAAAATATCAGCAACTCTCTAATGGTTAAACTAACTAGAGTCCAAACCTACGAGGAAAGTGATAACAAAGTCAAGGTTTGTGCTTAAATTTCTGTGAGATATCAAGTAAAGACAACACTAAATATATATATTTTTCAAAAATTTTTACACCTAACGCTAATGTTAGCATAAACTCAAAGAGGACTCCCAATCATTAACTATCATAGATCATTTTAAATCAGCACTCATCATAATCAATATAAGTAACAGCTAATCCTTCCCCTACACTTAAATTGTATATTGTCCCCAATGTACCCAATATATGCGAAAAATATGAATATGACATGTAAAACAAAAGGGAGAAAGGGATTTGTGAAACTTTACTCAATATATGATATGCAGCTGCTCTTGTTTTGTTTCAATATCAATGTTTTAAAGTACTAATTTCAATATATCCTGTGAATATTGAAAGCACATAAGCGAAGCTCAAAAAGATATAGAGAGATGTCTAAGCCGTGGGTCCCTCAGTATTTGAAAAATAAAAGAATAATACAACAAAGGTAAAATAAAAAGATAATGGTGATGATCCTCATCCGCTGGCCAGCTCCTTGTAGTCTTCATCGTTGGACGATTCCTTACCGTCCAACCCCGTATTTCTTGTGGTTAGTCTTTGCTGTAAGCGGGGAGAGGGGAATAGTCAATCTCGTGATGCTTGAGGAGGCGCTGTACTCCTTTTACTAGCTAGTGGAGTAATGTGTCTCGACCGACCTGAGCTGAAGCCCGGACTAATGGTGGTGGTGTTGTGCTGGGCTCTACTACTAGCGAGTCCTGGCCCTCATCGGAAGCTGCAACTATGTAAATGATGCCTTGTGTGGCATGGGTGGTGTAAGAGCCGCTATATTTACGGCCAGACTAAACCTCCTAATTTTCCCCTAATTATGATTAATGAATTAAAATGAATTAACTATGGGGTTTAATTGCTTTATGGTCTCATCTTGAGTATTAAGAGGTAGGGACCTAGATGAGATAGTGTGAATATGAGGGGCTAAAGTGCAAAGTCAGTTCCCTTCACAGCTTAAAGAAAAGGGGACTTGCATGTGAAGTAAAAAGAAGATTGGGCTTATGTGCAAAAGATCCCTCTCTCATAAGAGAGGGAGAGCCATGTATTACAATATGATTTTATAGGAAATGGAGGGGGGTTTTACAAAATTGCACGATAATGAGTAATGGCTAACAAACTGTCATTTTCTGTCTCTTATGTTGCCTATCCTCTCTCTCTCTAGCTGGAGATAGGATTATGTTGGTTTGAATGGAAATAAGATGTATCAACGGTCACCATTTTTCTCCTCTCTCGCGGATCGCCACGTTGGGGTGCGATCCCCGGTTCGTCCAAATAGAGCCTCGGGTGCGAATCATGAACATCGCCTATCTCCTATGTGTCCTTTGACATGGATATGGAATGGGATTCGGTCACGATACTATCCACGATCAATGCCGGGCACGAGTGAAGGGTGGGCAGCGTCACGTCGCTTCAGCGCATATAGCCTCGAAGCTTTCGTCGCTTTTTCACAGCAAGGGTACAAGGACCGCTGCAAGGTCTTCTCCCTTCGGTTGAGAGCAAGAGATAACATGAGAAAGAGAGAGGGAGAGCTTGTAAGAGCGACCACCATCTTGAACTTGTACCACTGTCTCCTCTGCGGATAAGAAGAGCACGAGCTTCATGTGCGGTGGACAACACAACAGCCCTTGCAACCAGGAGAGCTGACTCTTCCTACATCGAAGGTCGAACCCGAGGAGCAGTTACCCACTCTACTTCCTCACCTCCCTTACCTTCAGACTAGCAGTGACTTGGGTGGAGGCGGGCATGTCTGTGACTCTTGAGGTGGTGGGCGACTTCGTGAAGGGACGACTTCAACGTTGAACTCATTCTCGGGGCTTGGAAGGTTACGGTGTCTCCGGTGAGCATCTCCACCCCTTCGACGAAGTTGTTGTTTGTTTAAGGCCCCAAGTTTCAGGTTCATGCTTTAAAGGTTGGAAACCCCAAACTGACAATTGGTTAGTGTATGAATGAAAGGACACTAAGGTGTAGTTAAAGAGAGAGTTTACAGGTGCTGGAACTAGAGAGTGAAACCTATGATAGCTTATGTTGTAATTAACTTCATTATTAGTTTCATTTCATTAAAAGGTTGGTAAGTCTTCATTAAACCAATAAGATTTTGAACTCTAGACAGTGAGCTCACCTCGAGCTGGTAAGGTGGTCATAGCTTACAAATTTGAGGAAGGAGTGAGAAACTTATCAAACTAATTAATAGTTATTAGAACACATATGTTGAATGGAGGTGACTGACTGCCTGAGGGTTAGTCAACATGAGTGAATTTAATAAAAGGTGTTGTACAAGCTATGAAGAGAGAGAGAATGCATTGGCAATTTTGTTATAAAAAAAAAGAAGCATTGATGGTAGTTATCCATGTGCATAGTAGTTAAGAAAGAGTATTTACATACATGCATGCAAAAATGAACTTCAAATAAGAGTGAGGTTTCATTATCATGATAATGAGAGATAAAGTATGAAATGGGTTGAGTTGAGGTAGGACCCACATGCATGTAAACATGGAGTAAGGTTAACCATAGAGAGAGAACGGGTAATAGCCTGAGAGGAGAAAGAGTAAACACATGTATATATATATGGATAGTTGTGCATGGTGAGTTTGGTGTAACTAAACATGCACCCATGAAGGTTTCTATCGGGTTAGGGGAAATCATGGACTCAAGGCTCAGTATAAATATTGTGAGACATATAATTAATATTTAGAAAAATATTATCTTGGACATGAATATAAATTAAACTTAGATTAATCATCAGATATCGAAGTGGTGCGGGAAGGCACGTCGGAGGAGTTTTGTGGATAAGTAGAAGTATTCTGGACTCAGGCAAGTACCACCGCACTCCTGTTATTGGATATATATTGCTTATCATGTCTCCTTGATGCTTGGATTCATTGTGGTGTATGTGTATCTGTTTCTTTGGATTATTTGTGATTCCATGTTAATACACGTACCTTTGATTCCTCGATGTTTGTTGGTATTCTGGTTTTATACCCGTTGAACGTGTATCGTCAGCTATGTTGTCGTTGAGGGTACTCCTGAGGCAGTACGAATGTTCAGGGCCGAGGACACCCTATTCATCCAGTTTACCTTGTCAGAGGGACGATACTCTGGCGGTCCCGTATTCCTTGTTAGTGGGCCGAAGCACTGGCCGTGTACGTACATGCGTGGAGGTGGCGCTACCTTACTGTCGACGGACTTGATTGCGGTTTCGACCGTGTTTGCCCAGAGAGAGGACTTGCGAGTTCGTTAGTTCGCTTGTCATGATTAGCTATAAGATTTATTGCGTGAGGTTTGGATTTTTCCTACCACTTGTGATGGTGTGATCTTGGTAGGATATAGATCCTTATCTCTTTGACTTGACAAGGGTTTCTTGTTCATGTGTGTGACCCTGTTGTTTAATGTGACCATTTCATGCCTTTATTCCTTGGATATCTCTCCTTGATGCATGTTATTATTTATGAGGCATGATTACATACATCCAGCGGGTGCTTGCTGAGTTTTCATTTTGAAAGCTCACTACTTGTTGACATGTTTCATTTCAGATCCCGGGGAGTAGCCGCTGTGGGACTCAAAGGAGCTGAGCGTAGGGTTATTAGAATTCCTGAGGTTGTTTATTTTTTGCTTAATATGTGTGAGAACATGTTGTAGGTTCCCATGTAGGAGCCGTATTATGATTATGACTCTGATTTGACTGTAGAGTTTGTGAACTCTTGGATTCGTACTCGATCTCGTAGTGTACTTTGATTAGATACATTATGTCCTTCTATGTTTCCGTTGTGCATGATTTGTGCATTATTTGAACACTGAGGCTTCGTGCCCGGGCAGGGCCCGTCCCTTTTCGGGTACGGCCGGTTTGTTACGTACCCGCGGGCCCCGGGACTTTGGGGGCGGGGCGTGACAGGTGGCATGCAGCATCCTGAAAGATTGCGGCATCTCTACTGTGATTGGAGTAGAGCCCCTAACCATCGTCATCCTCTTGGTCACTTGATCTGAGTGAAAATCACTCCCACTCTAGAATCTGATGCCTAGTGTAGAAGAAACTCAACGACGACCCATCCCAGGTGGAGTAGGAACCTACCTAGCAAACTTCAGAGAAGGAGGAAGTCTCTGTTGCTGACAACTTCTGTATTATCTCCCCGCCCAGTGATCGACTAGCTAAGCACCATATGGATGAATATGAGAATAATGGAGCAGCGCGATGATGCCTTCAATCGCCACGGGTCGTAAATGGGGTCCATGCCGAGCCTCTTCTATACCGCCTCCTGTGTCTTTCCCACTGGTCAGTGGAGTTCGTCATACTCAGCCATCTTGGTGTACTCGATGTCGTATAGGCCGAGGTAGAAGGGAAAATCTATGTAGCTCATCTGATATCGAGTACCACCTAGCTGGAACTCGATCTGGTCCCGTCGGTTCCATGAGACTGCTCCCTTGATGATGTGGAGTGTCAATCATACCTTTCAGGTTACCTCCCGGTAGTCCCTCTCCCGAATAGCGAAGAGGCGGGCCCATGCCCTCATCTCCAAGTGTCGACGGATATCGGGGGCAAGGTCCACCTCCACAAGGATATCCCAATCAATGTGTCGGGCCTTGCCAAACATTAGTTGACGAAGACGGAAGTGCCAGGCTCTGTGGGCCGGTAAGGTGAATGTAAGATTCGTTGTGGTGGTGGTCGCCGACAGTGGTGGTAGTGGAGAATGGGGTTGCAAGCTACCCTTCCCTCTCTAACGCTTTGAGGGCCTTTGCACGACTCTCTTTGGAAGCATGATGATGACTGATGACTGTTTAGAGGAGATGAATGAGCGTCGGAGTTAAAGAACACGATCGTGCTCCCCAAGGATAAAGATGATATTGCTCACCAAATCTGAGCACAATCAGAGGCAAACTCTGCGAGGCTTGTTCTAATAGCTTTAGGGAGGTTAAGCGAGTGGGTAATCGCAAGAGGGTGCTGATATTTTGGTCGATGGTAGCTCGATTTCTAGCTTAAAAAGCCCCAGATTTAGACAGTCGGCCCAAGCATGGTCTTAAGCACGGGAGGGTTGACGCCCTTGCATCTCTCTATTTAGTGAGGTTGTGTTGCAAAAAACAATACACGGTCGTGCAGAAATTTATATGCCTATGCACCTCGAACAAGCACGGGAACATGCCCGTGTTTAGTCCACCCTGCACACATTATGTTTTACAGAGAGCTGCACGGTCTTGTGCATAGCCGTGTTCATACCCATGTACTTCTCTTTATTCTTCTGAGTATAGTTCTCATCCTAGTATCACCTGTACTTGTGGTTTATTGTCTCCAAAAGCTAAAAATAGATCATTAGGTACTTTGGAAAGCATATAATCCATGAGTAATCATCAAAGTATAGAATTTACTACTAATGTATACCTAACCTAAAACTAGATAAACTACTAGTACTAGAAAACTAACTAAAAAGCATGGATTGCCTCCCAAGAAGCACTTGTTTTACATCACTAGCTTGACGTACCTGTTATGCTCATGGAGGTTCAAATAAGTGGAACCTCTCAGCTTCCCGGCTGGGGGGGAAGACCGCCCAACACCTGCATACTTAGATAAGAAATAACTTCATACTCACAGGTTTGGCTCTCAGAAGAGCCTGATGGTAGAGTTGCAGGTGAAATGGAGTCTCTCCCTTTTCTTTACTTGAACTTCCAGTTCTTCCGCCGCTTCTTTCTTTTCCTTGTGGGGAAGGCCAATTCTGTGTGATCAAGGCCTTCCTCTTCTTTGTTGTTCTCCCAAGGTGGTGGTTCGTTCGCAAAGAATTCCTCCAATTGGTCCTTCAATAATTCCTCTTGCACAAAATCAGAAACATAATCATCAATATGGTCAATAAAGTAATAGGAGTCATCAATCACTATAGGGTACCGCATGTCCGATTGGAGCTTGAACTCGACTTCCTCTTCTCCAATACTGAGAACCATCTGGCCATCCTTGATATCGAATAATGTTTATGCAGTCTTTTGGAACGACCTCTCGAGGATGCGGGGTATTTTTACTTGATATCGTCCAAGTCCAATATGATAAATTCTACTGGGAAAATGAACTTGTCCACTTTTACCAATATATCTTCAATGATTCCACGAGGGTAGTGGATCAACCATCTGAAGTGTCACCTTGGTCTGTTTTGGCTCTCCAAGCACTAATTTTTGGAGTATCCTGTATGGCATGAGGTTGATACTTGCTTGAATGTAGGCTAAAGTCTTTTCACCCACTAAATGTTAAATGGTAAAGGGGATTATAAAACTCTCTTGATCTTTCTCCTTCCTTGGTAGCTTGTTGGTGAGAACGATAGAGCATTCTTCACTTAGTATCGTTGTAGACACTTTCTCTAACTTCCTCTTGTTTGTGAGCAGCTCTTTCAGAAACTTGGCATACGTTGCCATTTGTGACAGGGCTTCCACAAACTTTACATTGATGTATAACGCCTTAAACATATCCAAGAATATCTTGAACTACTCATCTTGTTGGTCCTTCTTCAGCTTGGCAGGATAAGGTAGTTTTGGCTGGTACTCATGCACCTTTAGAGATTGCTTATCCTTGCCCTTGCTAAAATTTTTCTGCATTGTCACACTTCTCCTCCTCAGGATTCTCACTCTCTTTCCTCTCGTATGTGGCTACTTCTTGAACTTTGGCTTGAGGTGGAGCTAACTTGGTTCCACTTCTAAGAGTGATGCCCTTGATAGATTCTCTTGGGTTGACCTCCGTGTTGCTGGGAAGGGTGCCAGTAGTCATTCAACCAATGTCTTAGCTATTTGAGCCACTTGATGTTCCAGGATTAACAATGATGTCTATTGGTTTCTCATCATCTCTTCGTTGTCTTTGAAGCGTTCGTTAGTGGTATGAATAAATTGTGCAATCATGTTTTCCAAATTTGAACCTTTCTTTTCTGTGCGAGTTGCTGGAGTCCAAGGGGTTGACTTGGCTTTGGTTGACCTTGACTTGTCCTGAGGTGCTCCATGAGAAGTTTGGGTGACTCCTTCATCCGGGGTTATAAGTAAAACTATACGGATTGTTCTGATATCTTTAATGACTACCCATAAAGTCGACTTGCCAACAGGTCCTTCTGTAGATTGATACACGATATATGACTGATCCCTATATGCTCCTCAATTCATCACTGGTCTGGTTCATGTTCCTCTCAGAACTCCACTAATATCCATGGGTTGTCATATCTTCAATTAGTATTTGAGCTGCTTTGGGTTGCTCGTTGAAAAGAGAGCCACCAGCTACTTTGTCTAGTATCTATTTGGTGGCTAAGTTAAATCTATGGGATCGAAAATACCCGCCTGGCATTGTGTATGTAAAGAGACACTAGTAGACACATCAAATCACAAATGAGTATTTTATTTCATTTATTTTAATTATTGTGGGTACTTCCATTCCTAATAGAGGCAAGCCCCTATCATTAATTACCCCAAACAAAGTCTTGTGAACCTCTGATTAAGGGCAGAAGTATAAGTAGAACCAATGAATAAAAATGATTTATTTATTTACAAATCATAACATTTATTGAATATGTATGTCATCATATGGATGTATATAAATATTATTTATCTATTTATTTATTTATTTAAATGACGCCGCTTTCCGCCTTGGGACGTATGCCTCGCCACTTTGGGGTTTATGCCGCTTTGGTTGTCTGAAGATACCTACTTTGCCGCCGGCTTGAGACTTGCACCTCCATAGGGTTTATGTTTGTATTGGTTTTCTCAAGATGAGTATTTCATTGCCACCTCGAGATATATGTGCCGCTTTAAAAGTTGTATTTATTAGCCGCCTCAAGATTGCACGCTCATCGTCGCTTCAAGATTCGTGCTGTTTTAGGATTTGTATTTCATCGACTGTATCAAGATGCACGTTCTATCATCGAATCAAGATGTGTATCACTTTGAAATTTTTGTTTCATCATCTACCGCAAGATGCGTGTTCCATCGTCGCATCGAGATGTGTGTCATTTTAAGATTTGTATTTTATATCAGCCGCTTCGAGATGTGTGTTACTTTGTCACATCAGGTATATCAGCGGCACCGAGATGCGTGTTATTTTGTCACATCATGATGCGTGCCACTTTGAGATTTGTATTTTATCATCTGCTTCAAGATGAGCAGGACATTTCCTTGGGTATCGACAATCATCATTTCAATTTTTACCATCATCACTGTTAATCTGATGCCACTACTAATCTCTGAATTTCGGTAATCTTAAGGAGACAATTTGCTTTTAACCTTCCCATAATGTTCTAACACATGAAATTATCTGAAGAAAACCCATGTTTCCACTACCTTTTGAATTAGCGGGAAAAGAATATACATGGAATAGAATGCTCCAAAATTCTTAGCAGAGAATCTCTTCCTTTACATGATGAGACTTTAAAGTCATTTAAAAGGTGTCGTGAATCTCTTCATTTACTTTTGGTTGTTTTGCTTGAGCTCACCCACAAAATTATGCCATTCAATTATGCAACTTAAAAAAATTGTTTATTATGGAACATGTGTTTTGCCATGAAAATTTGGTGGTACTTTTGGCCTATGGGAATACTTGGTGGAAGATGTTGTGAAGCTTCCAAAAAGTTGGGGCTTGTCAAGCGTGGACTTGCTTGAGTAATAGAGAACGTGTGCTATTGATGTGTCCTCAGGTTTGTCCTATTTATGAAGTTGCACAAGATGCCAAATGTATGGTAATGTGAAGACATCTCATAATGGCCCATTCTTTTCTTAATTTTCACATTTCTTTGTACAATTTTTGTGACCAGTGTGTAGTGATATTAAAACCTCTCATCGTGGGATTTAGTTTGACAACGAATGAATGATTGAATGATGGTCTCTGTTCTGAGCTATTATCTAATGTTTCATTAGTTTTCAAGATATGCTAATGTTTCACTTTGGAAGGTTAAAAAACTCTTTGTCCATAGTGATCTTTGACAATGGAATTCTCTTAATAGATAAGAAGCTCATTCATGTTTGTCTATTGGTATACTAGATAGCACACTGGCTTCATAACCAGTTACATTATTTCAGTCATGATTGATCAAAGTTAGCTAATAGATATTTTCAACTATTCTTGGATTCTACAGGGAGGTCAATTATGAAAATACTATATAGGAAAATTGATGGGTGGATTCCGTAAGTATACAGGTCGTGGTCAAGTAATAAAGTGGACTATGGGAAGTCGGATATCGAACCACAGGGAATAGAGATTGCTAAGTGTAAACCAAGCTTTAATAACCTAGTCTCAATAGTAAATTGGGGGGTTTTGATTTTCAAAACTAAAGAACTAAATAGGATTGAACGTAAGAACTGAAAATCGAGAGTTGATTGGGGTAAATCAATAGCAAGAGAGGATACTTGGGTATGCATCCCTTTTGGACTTCAATTCTAAAGATGAGCAAAGATGTTTATGAATCAAGGTTGATATTTCTTGTGCCAATAATCCCTAAATTATATCCAACCCCTCTTCCAAGGTGATTGGATAACTAGTCTCCTAGGACTTGATATGAAGTTCAAGGGATAATTCCTAAATTATATCCAACCCCTCTTCCAAGGTGGTTGGATAACTAGTCTCCTAGGACTTGATATGAAGCTCAAGGGAATTTATATATATTGGAAAGATCATGGGGGTGAATTCGTATGAAAGAGTCGTTCGCCCTTCTAGTACCCGATTCCTCGGTGTACTCATGAAACTCTCTAATGAAGCAAGTTCCTAATACAAGGAGGCACTAGCTCTAGCCCTTGTATTGCACACAAGTAATCTCTAGTAATGAAATTACAATCAATACATAACATTCATTAGACATTCAAGATAATACCAACAAATCATCATAAACATTCAATGCTATTAATGCTCAATCCAAAAGTTCAACATACCCAAGTACCAATAGATTAGTTCCCCATAAATGGGGAACTCAAACCAAAATGGACAAGCTTACAAACCAATGAAAAGGTAATAGAGAACACCATTACCTCCAAGATTGTAACTCCAATGGTTCTCTATTCTCAAGATTTGGGGGAGATGGCCCCCAAGCCCTAATCTCTCCTCTCACCTCTCTCCCCAGGCCAACCTCCTTTCTAAACTCTCATACTTAACTATTTATACCCATGAATTAGGGTTTCACTTAAGAAATTACAACATTGCCCTTGACTGGGCCCGTGGAACTGCAAAGGTTACGGTGAACGGCCTCGTGAACGGCCTGTTCATCAGCCCGTTCATCTCACAGGTTGCTCTGAACTGGCAGTTCAACGGGCGGTTCATCAGGCCGTTCAGCCCACAGGTTGCTCTGAACCGGCAGTTCAACTGGCGGTTCATCAGTCAGTTCAGCTCACAGGTTGCTCTGAACCGGCAGTTGAACGGCCGTTCACAAGGCCGTTCATCTCCTTGGGTATCTGCTCCTATACCCAGGTGTGAATGGCCGTTCACCATGCCGTTTAACCCCTGTTTTCTTCAAAATGTCTTCGTTTGTCCTTCGTTTTATTGATAAATGCTTCCTTTACGTCGGGGTTACTTATATATGCCCTGTTTACAAAATATGAAGCATTTTAAGTACCAGTAGGCTATAAATCGATGCATTTGATATAAAAAAATGTGTATAAGTGATAAGTAGATATGCTCATTTGAACACTTATCAAGAATCCATGTAGGTCTGCAATAAAAACAACCTTGAGCTATGTGTACCTTGTACTAAATGCATCTATGGAAAACTTGTCTCTTTGCATATTGATGGTCTAGACAGTTTCCTTTCTCCTTGTGATTCAACCTATCTAGCTCCAAAGCATGATGGGGATGCTTCAAACATGTTCCCAACCAATAATAATTATAACAGAAGTTAAACCCAATTTTCTAGCAATTTCATTCTATAATAAAAATATCTTTGAGGCATTTCATCAGGCAGGTTATATGCACCTCACACAAGTAAGCATTTGGCATAACCATTAGAACACTCTCTCATGCATCTTTACATAAAACTCTATGGCATTCTTACTTGCTAACTGAATAGGGTTGCAGTTTTCTTCAACTTATCTTCAGTATTCACCATCTTCTCCTTGGCTGCTCCATTAATAGTTAGATCATAATAATCATGGAAACACTATAATGGTTTGTTCATTTAGAAGTTGAGATGTGACCAATTGGTGCAGGTGGAACAATGTACTAAGATCATCCTCCACAATAATATAACATAACTGTCAGGCTTGAACAAAGATCGAACAACTTGCACAACTTTAAGCCTCTGTTTTATATCAAGATGACTTGATGGTGCACATCAATTGCAAATCGTTACAACTCTCCACTAGACAAATACCCAATATTCCTATAAAAAAACTAATTCAACAAAGATCAGCCTTCATTTTCTACATCTTTTCTTCATATTTCTCATCTACATCAGGAATCCTGATAGAGCCACCAACCAGCACAACATCATGGACAATGCTCTTGTCCATCTTGGTATCTCTCAAGCAATTCTCTACCGGCTCCTTGCACTTTTCGAATGACTCCATGTTGAGATCCTTGGACCAGGCATAGGTGATGGTGGTGTAGAAATCTAGGATTTCCACTCCTAGACAAAGTGGTTCAGGAGTGATCTCTACACAGTTGTAGAGCCACATACCGACAAGATGGTGGTGATCTCGACGTGGTTTCCCTGGTTATTGGCAATGATCTCCACGCGGTTGTGGAGCTACACGCCGACGAGAGAATAAGTTGTCCCAAGATCAATCGAGAGGAGACAACGAGGCTAAGAAATGAGCAAAAGAGATGAGAATATTAAGATCTCACCGCTAAGGTTTTAGAGAGGCAGCGAGCATAGTTAAAACTGGGTCATCTTCGGCAAGGACAGAGAGGCATACGGTAGCGCCTTTCTAATCCATCATCATCACCATCTTCATCACCTTCAGGCGGCGATGCTTCACAGAAATTTGGTGGCTAGGCAGTAGCCGGTCAGGGTTCACGGCCAGTGGCACAAAGGTGCAGCAGGTTCTTCGTCTTCATCTCATAGGAGTCTTTGGCCTTCTCAATATCAACAAAGGCAACGATCTACTTGAAAAGGGAGCACCTCTGGAGCCCATTTCAAGATTGGATCCAACCCAGAGATGGGGAGAGGCGATGGATGGCAGCCGCAATGGTGAGGATAATTGTTTCCTCATTGACTTTTATAGTTTTCTCCTGCGGCAGAGGAGGGTGTGGTAGAGTCTTCGGCGACTCGGCGGCGGCGTAGAAGCTCAGAGAAAGGGGATGTCTTCAGATATTATATATATATATATATGTGTGTGTGTGTGTGTGTGTGTGTGTGTGTGTGTGTGTGTTTCTCTCCTATTTTTCTTTTTTTTTTCTTTTTTTTCTTCTTATGAATCCCGACCTCACTTTCCTTTAATTCTATGGGCTACATATGACCCCTGAATTTCCAAGATGACCAAGGTTGGGTTCTAAGGCTTTATTTCATAAAATAGTATATAAAATTAAGAAGCATCACCTTTCTTGTGTTCCTTCTCTGCTAGTGGATAATCGCGAGCCTCTCAAAAAGACAAAAGTCTTCTCTATTGAAATCCCCTTGCCTTTTTATCTTTTAAGAGATAAAATCTCCTCCCCGCAAGATCGTAACCCCGCTAACCTTCCAACTAAGCAAAAAGATCAAGAGTTTTAATTTTATTTTTATTTTATTTTAATTCTCTTGAGAAAATCCACACTGCAGAATCTTAACCCCATAACAATAGTAAGAAGATCAATATTTTAAATTAATTTGATTTTTTATTATTATTATTATTATTATTATTATTATTATTATTATTATTATTTGCCTTGGGATTGGTATTCTCAAGATGCCTTGGGATTTGTGTTTTCCCAGATTGCCTCGAGATATGTTCTCGGGCTATCTAGAGATTTGTATTTATTTTTAAGATTGCCTCGAGATTTGTTATCTGGATATCTTTGGATTTGAGATTGCCTCGAGATATGTGTTCTCGGGCTATCTTGAGATTTTAGATTGCCTCAAGTTATATGTTCTCAAGCTATCTTGAGATTTAAAATTGCCTCGAGTTTTATGTTCTCATGCTATCTTGAGATTTAAAATTGCCTTATGATTTGTGTTCTCAGGCTATCATGAATTTAAAATTGCCTCGAGATATGTGTTCTATGGCTATCTTGGGATAATATCATATTTGTTCATTTATCTTTTTATTTATTTGATCAAATCTTTATTTAATCAAGATCATGATGAATGAATTTAGATTTATTAAAATTTCAATTCTAATGAGACTGGGATTGATATTATTATTATTATTATTATTATTATTATTATTATTATTATTATATATATATATATATATATATATATATTATATAAACAAAATCCATTATAGAAGATCTAGACTTGCATCCAGTCCACTATTCCATATTGTGGGCATTTCCTGAGCTGCTCCTCATAACTCTCCCATGTGACAAAAATCTTTTTCGACTCCAGTTGTTTGTAGGAGAAGATGTCTATCCGGAGTTTTGTTCTTGACCAGTTGAAAATATCTGAAGGGAAACTTTTCAGCAAATTAAGCCAACGTGGTAATGGAGCCTTGAGATAGCGAGTTTAACCACTGCCTGGCTTTGCCTCTGACTAATAAGGGAAACAGTCTGAGGCAAATTGCGTCATTGGGCACTCCTCCTGCTTTGATCATGCTGCATATCTACAAGAAGCTTGTTAGATGCACGTATGGGTCCTTATCTTGGAAACCATCAAACTAATATGTCTGCTTAACCATTTGGATGACGTTGGGCTTTAACTCGAAATTAACTGTTGTGATCGGAGGTAGGTTGATGTTTCATTTGGCTTGGCAAAATCGGAGAGACCGAGCGGATGCTGCCATCACTTCCGGTTGATTAACTTTTATACTGCTCTCCACTGTTGCGGCTTGTTCCAGGGTGATTTTCCTAATTTTCTTGCGAAGTTGACACTCAAAGTCTAGATCTGAGGCTTCTATTGGTTGGGCAGAACTTCTGCTCATGCACCGGTACCTTCAACAAAGAAGAAAATCAGCCTAGCGACACCACTACATTGCGTCAGACTGGTGGTCTTGGGTTCTAGCCTCCACTCGCACAAGGTAGTGATAGGTTCCCTACTTAGAGGTGTTTGGCATATTGAGCTTTCTCCATAGTAGAATGCTCCTTTACAAAGGGTTAGGGCACAGTGCGTGCATTGAGCTTGCTCTGGGCGCAACATGTTGAGCTTGCTCCATATAGCTATGCCCGTCTTTTGAATCCCTCGTGGGGTCGTTTGTCGGCTAATTAAAAAAAAAATCACCAAATATGATTTAAAAATAGAAGCAAGAAAAGCAATATACTAAACTAACCCTAATTTGACTATAAAAATAGAATTCTAATGTTCCTAAAATTGCTGGTCCCTAGGAACGAAGCCAAAAACTTGATGTCCGTAAGTGCACGGAGTCACTCAAGTAGTAAAGGACCCAAAGGTAGAGAAGTCGAATCTAGAGGGTCGGCAAAACCAGTCCTAACTAGAACTCTATTGCCTAGCCTAAAAATATGTGGTGTTCTAATCCTAACTAAAGAAATATAAAGAAACTATAGTAAACAGTTAACAAATCTACGGTTTAATCAGTATAGAATGCACATGGCACCCTGGACCACTATCCTTTCAAGAATCCGTTGCTAGACTCAATTCCTAATACAGGCTATCTAATGATGTATTCTTGGACCATGAGAAACCATAATTTAGTTTGGCGCTGATCTCTCGTGATAGTCAAACCCTAGTCCCATATAGCGACTTCATCATACGACCACATTATAATTATTGAGTGTTCTGTGGTTCCTAGTAGTAGGTTTTACCCTAATCCTAAGAATGTGTTGTGATCTGTCACCATCACACTCGATTTCTCGGCGTGCACACACTGCCTATTATCTATGGCTAGATCTAGCTTGACCGAGATTTCTTTTCATGCATCAAGTAACTACAGATTATGTGACCTACGCCTTCGCACTAACAAATCACAAGTATTAAGCATCGCATAGATAATTCACAAGAATAATCAAAATAGAAAAGCCTATATTAAAGAAAAACATAAAAGAGTTTACAAGTTCATCCTAAGGTTCAAGGACCCAAGGTACCACAAGAGGTTTAGCCTCTCATACTATGAAAACCTAGCATAAGATCTAAAAGAGGAGACATGATTAAAGATACTATGATACTTCCTTGATCGATATCTTCTCTGCCTTCAATCTCCACTGAAACCCTAACCATCGATAGGAAGGTTGCCCAAGGCTGGTCCGCCATAAAGTTGCCTCCAAATTCATATTAGGCGCCATTTTATAGACTTCAAAATTTCATCAGCATGGTCGTGCAGATCTAAACATGCCCGTGTATCTCTTCTGCAACGCAGTTTTACGCGGTCTTCTAGGATCCTGAAAGATGCACGAGCAAGGGCATGCCCATGCACCTGGATGTGTATTTCTCTGTGTCTTTTAGCATGCTCCGATTTAACCCTGAAGTAGTCTTGTCATTTACACAGTTGTGTGCTTATCTTTTTTGCTCTTTTTGATCAAAATTAGTATGTATTTCACTTCTTTTATTTCGAGTACCTATTTTCCAGCTTAATCACACGAAAATACTGAAGATAGTACAAAAATAGAGAAATCGATGCGAAAGAACAAGCAAAGTGCACGCAAATATGGTATAAAAATATGTATAATCATGCACTCATAAGAGAACACCTCCATTATCTTAGACGAGCCCTACAAAAAGAAGGTTCGTCTTCTCCAAAATAAGACTCACCAACATCATATATAGCGGAAGCTCGACCGACATCATGTTTTGGTATGGATCCTATACGATTCCAAGGGTTGTCCGACTTAACAAATACAAGCTAATTGGTTTGTGGAACAGACTACTCAAAAGACCATTATATACTGAGCGCTTGAGGAAATATTATCAATAATTGCTTTGAGGCACTTTCTGGGATCAATCTATCATTGTTTTGTAGGAGTTATCAGGCCATCATTGATTGGAGCCCAACCTCAAGAGTTCCCGCTCATTTTAGAGCCGAGTAGACAGATCATCAGTACTCATATGGACTCCTCTTGATTTTTAGTGCATAGATTTGGTTCACGGGAATCAATTCTATTCCGTCCCATTTCAGGGCACCCATAGATTGATCGTTAAAACCCTTAGAACCTCGACATGGATTTGATCCTTAGGCATCAGATCACCCACGCCCCCGTTAGGGTACATAGAGGTTGATTTCTAAAACTCTGAAGATCTCAACTTAAACTACCTTTTTAAGAGCTCAATCATTCGACTCTTTTCAAAGCATCCTTTTGAGGGCAAGGATTCAGTTCTTAGGGATCGAATTGTCTCCGTCCCCTTTTAGGCCATACAAAGACTGATCGCTTAAACCTTTAGAACCTCAACACGTGTTTGGTCGTCAGGGATTAGATCTCCCTAATCCCTTTCAAAGCACGTAGAGGCTGATCGCTAAAACCCTAAAGACCTCAACTCGGATGATCATTTTCAAAGCTCGATCATTCGATCCAAAGCGCCCTTTTTAGTATACAAATTCGGTTATCAGGGATTAGATTGTCCTCGTCCCCTTTTAGGGTATGCAGAGGCTGGTCAGTAAAACTCTTAAAACTTCGACACGAATACCATTTTTCAAAGTGACCTTTTTAGGGCTTCAACATTCGGCCCTTTTTAGGCCACAACCAAATACTATGGGGCATTGATCCTTGGATCCCTCCTCTCCTGATAAATTTTTTAATTACCATATTCTTGTACCACTTTGGTACATATATAGCATGAGAATTAGATGAATTACAACTTTCCAGTACTTAATTCATGTTTATTTTACTTATCAAAATACACCGAAGGTGATTTGAGAACATTTACAAAGTCTGAAGCAATTTCGAGCAAGTTCGAGGAAAACAAGCTGAATTGTACTTGCAGACGACCTCATCTGAAACTTAGACGGAACCGCTTGGTAAGAGAAGATCTCGAACTCACATCCTCAAATCACCAGAAAAGTAGACGAGATCAGAGACAGTCACCTGAGGTCCCACAAAACTCAGCAACCTGAATTTTGCTCTACTAGATGATCTGGGTGGTGCATATCCGGAGCCGTCTGACTTTGAGAAAGCACCAAAAAGCCCACAGATGGAACTATCTGCCATCTCGCACGGAACCGCTTAGCAGGAGAGAACCAACAGAAGAAACCAGACGGAACTTCCTGCATACCAAACGGAACTGACTGGTCTAAATCCGATTGAAAGGTTAAGTCATTCCAAATGGGTTAAGGCCTCTTGTGAATCATGGGGACATATAAATAGAAGGACCTAAGGTTTGGAAAGACAACTTTGGTTCTAGAGACACCCTTGGGGGCTCTCTCATTGATCCACCATCATCTTCCACATCTAGGGAATCATAAAGGAGCTTGGAGAAGAGCATGAAGATACCATTTCACCTTCCTAATGGCGAGGCTTGGAAGGGGCCAGGTCTACTGTCATTGCACAGTACCGGCAGTGGACGAAGTCTTTACTTTCTTTATGAATACTTTTGTCTCCATTGTTGTTATGTATTTATCTTCTTCCTCAATAGAAGGCTAACTTCCTAGGTATTCGGGCATATGGACCCCTTGGACAAATGTTTTTAATGTTTGATGTTGGATATTAATGTTAGTAGTTGCATCTTTTATTGAGATTTATTTGGGAGTCATTCATTGCATTGTTGATCTACGTTGCGACAACCCAGATCATTCAATCCGATGCACCGGGGGAAGAAGCGAACGCCTCCTCGTGTGTAGGCATACCCCAATAGAGGGGATCGTATATTTCAAGTCAAAGGTTTCCTAAAACATCATGCAATGAGGGTACGAAGATTAGTAATTCGCCTCGAGAGAGGGAGTGAAAGCATTCTAGGAATCCTTGGTCCAATAAGTTGCAACTACCGGCATTAATACCCATCATCTATCTTTTAGAGAGTCTAAGGGGGAAATATAGCCCAGATACCCCTCTCTTGATTGATTGTCTTGGGATTCATCACATTTCATCTTACTCTTGTTTTCTAGGTTTCGATTGAGATTAACAACCATCAACACCAATTATTGTTCATCTAGTTCATAAACGATTAGTAGTTGTAGTTTCTAGTCCCTGGGGATCGATACCCGACTCTTCAAAGTCCACTATATTACTTGTATGACCCGTACACTTGCAGAGCACGCACTAGGTATTATCATTTCCCATGGTTCTCTCCTCTTGTAAGACATGGTTGGATGCATGAATGCGGATCCAAGTAGGATTTTTTTATCAGGAGAGCGACGGGAAGAAGGATCAACGATTTTGACCGACCTCTTCCTAAAAAAGACAAAAAAAAATTTCACCATTTCCGATTCATCTCTCTCGTGATCAAGATCTGCTCAGATCCCAAGGAAAAGCAAATTATTGCATCAACAATATATATATATATATATATATATATATATATATATATATATATAGTAGTGATAGGATGAGGCCGGTCGCAGTTGCGACCGCCTATCCTACCACTACTTATATATAGTAAATATATATAAAAATTATATATTATATTTTTTATAATGTATTTAGATTTATATTGATTTATCTAAATATTTTAAACAATTTTTAGATATGTATATATAATTTTTAAATTTATATGTACATATATACATGTATTCAAAGATAAGATAATATGAAACTTATATATACATATCTAAAAATTGTTTAAAATATATAAATAAATTAATATAAATCTAAATATATTATAAAAATATAATATATAATTTATATATATATTTACTATATATAAGTAGTGATAGGATGAGGCACCGGCAAGTGCGGCCGACCTCATCCTATCACTACTCTCTCTCTCTCTCTCTCTCTCTCTCTCTCTCTATATATATATATATATATATATATATACACCAGATACTTAACAAATATTTTCTAATTAGAAACTAAAATACTTCTTTTATTTTAAGAGTGAATATATCATATTTAATTTTAAATTTTATGGTCTACTTTTAAGTAACAGATTGAAACTTTCCGATTAAAACCGGGACAATCAAATAATATGAGATATTTTGGACATGGCACAATTTATTTTGAAAGAAATTAAAATAAACAACTCTTGTTCGGCCCATTTTCAAACCAAATAATAATGAATTTCATTATCTATGGTCATGGTTTTCTCATCTTTGAAACTTGGAAGAACTTTTTTTCCAAAGAGATGACTGGTTATAAATTTGAAAAATATAAATATATGAAGTTTTGTAGGATCACAAATAAATTGGGGTTAAGATAATTTTTAATTTCAAACTTTAAGAAATATATATATATATATATATATATATATATATATATAGGGTAATGCTACTGTGCGGCCGGCTGGAACACTGTTCCAGTCTTATCGTTTCTCATTTTGGCCCCTAGAGCATGTTTGAAGGATTTCCAACGGTACGGATGGGAAGATCATCGAAAAATAAGCTTCTCTATCAATTTTCATACAATTTGGTGACAGTTTGATCCTCTCACTTAATGGTTGAAATTCTGAACCGTTAAAATTTTTCTAAAATAAGAACCGTTAAGTGGGAGGACAAAACGGTCACCAAATTGTATAAAAATTGACAGACTAGCTTATTTTTCAATGATCTTCCCATCTGTACTGTTGGAAATCCTTCAAACATGCTCCAAGGGCTGAAATGGGATGCCGACCGGATCTGCACAGTGTCCGACCGGCCTGATACTAGCAGCATCGTGTGTGTATATATATATATATATATATATATATATATATATATATATATAGACGTGATGCTGTAAGGTCGACCATATTACTGTGTAGATCCGGCCGCCTCCCATTTGGGCACTTGGAGAAAGTTTCAAGGATTTCCAACCGTACGGATGGAAAGCTCATCGAAAAATAAGCTAGCATGTCTATTTTCATACAATTTGGTGACTGTTTGGTCCTCCCATTTAACTGTTCTTATTTTATAGAAATCTTAACGATTCAGAATTTCATCCGTTAAGTGGGAGAACCAAACAGTCACCAAATTGTATGAAAATGGACATGCTAGCTTATTTTTCGATGATCTTTCCATCCGTACGGTTGGAAATCCTTGAAACACTCTCCAAGTGCCCAAATGGGAGGCGGCCGGATCTACACAGTGATCCTAGCGACCTCATAGTATCACGTCTATATATATATATATATATATATATATATATATATATATATATATATTGTTAGCCGGTGATTTGGTTATGCCATGTGAACTCCTCAAATGCCCAGCTAACTAATTATCTTCAGGGATGAAAGACCTTGTAGCAGGTTTGCTCACTTCGAGTTCACCTGAAAAAGGGACTGTGAAGAGGAAAAGTGAGAGGGGGTAGTGCTTTGTTGCTCGTGCCCGCTTCGACAGTCAAGTTAGTAGAGTGATCAGAGAAGAAGGAGGAGAAGGGAGAGTCTTTTTCTGGCTTGATTCTTGCTTACCTTTCTCCCTGGTCACTTGCTTCCTTATATCATTTTCCTTTTCTTGGGATCTGTGTCCCTTTTTGCTGGCCATGACAAGGTGCTAGGCACGCCTTTCCTTACTCCTAGGGTAGCTTTGTCTTCTCCTAAGAGGGTATGCGACGCCTTGTAAGCTCATATGGATTGCGGGATAGGTATGATGGCGACAGGTGGTTGGACAAGTCTTCTATATTTCACTAGCCCCCCCTCCCCCTCTTTTTATCCCAAGGCTTTTAGAATCTCAGGGTAAACCTACATATATGAAGGTTCGGTTCTCAGGGCAAAACTTGTTTGGGTTACACAGTATTTCCCCGGAATCTCAGAGCCTCGAGGCTGATTACTTTCCCGTGTTCATGCCCGAGTTAGTTTTTCCTTTGAAGTATTCTTATATTATTTTGTAACCGAGGATCTCCTCTAGATAGCCCCTGGCGACGGAAGTCATTTTTGAGGAGGTGAGGGGTCTTTTGTGGATGACGTAGATATAGTAGGGGCCTATTTCGAGGATGCTGTAACCATCATTGGCCGCGATGTCTCTTTATTCCACGCGACTTTTCTTTCCTTTTAGACGGGCAATCGAGGTAATAATGGATTGCGTTTAATTGGCCACGTATCCCCTCCCTGAGACATGGTATCGGGCGCTTGTTAGCCATTGACCAAGTATATGGGGGGCGAGAGATGGCCCTTTACCAATTTTGAAAGTAGGTTAAATTTGGGGCCGTTTCCTAATCTCCATATGTATTGCCTTCTTCAAGATCGTTTTCTCCTTCTTCACCACTCCTCATTCTATTTCCCTAGGTAATGGCCTATTCCTCTTAATCGGTTAGGGCGGAAGCAGGAAAGGTCGGACCTTCCTCCGTGACGGCGGGTCACTCGGCTGTAGAAGAAACTTGTAGTATCTTTTCTTCCAATGATGTAGCGAAAAATTGTAGTTGCTTCTTCTTGATAAAATCCCCCCGATTTTCTTATAGGGCTCCCAAGTCCAATAAAAGGGTAAATACACCTCGCAATGACTAGATGGTGATTTATTTTGATGTCTTGGTAGCCAGCCTCCGCCTTCCTTTCGCACGGATATTCTGGAAAATCCTGAGGTTTTTTGAACTTTGTTCGTCTCAATTAACCCCCAACTCATGGAGAACGTTAGGGGGCTTCGTTATAGTTCTTCAACATTTTGGGATTAAGCCTTCCGTTAGATGGTTTTTCCTTTTATTTTCGGTTAGGAGTCATCCCGGAGGGGGCTGATATTACTTTGTTCCACGTTATCAAAAATCCTTCTTGGGTCCAGGTTGGTCTTTCGTTCATGATTGGAAAAATAAATTCTTTTTTTGTTTCCTACAGTCATCCTAGGAGGATCCCGACTTCATGGGGTTCCCCAAATTTACAATCCGGTTCTCAATTTAAAGAGATGGCTGACGAAAAGAGAAAAACGCAAGTATTTTAGGTTTTCCTAGGATTCGCCTGACAGAATTCTGATCCCAAAAAATTTTCGAGACCATGGGCTTTTTCTAGCAAAGGGTATGGTGCCTTGGGTTCCATCTCAAGATTAAAACTTTGTCGGTTGGTTAACCCGCTTTTTCATCTTTTTCACAGGTGTCGGCATGGATATCAATGAACTTATGGGCTCTCTTGCGGAGGAAGTCCAAGATTTTGAGAATGCTGCTGTGGAAGCTCCAGACTTGGAGGACATCATGGCGGCGGTGGATACTGATGCTACCCTTGGGGGTATTGAGGTCCTTCTAGGGGATGTGCTTGTAGAGGTTGAGGCTGTTGCGGCTTCCCTAGTTGAGATCGTCTCTGTTTCGCCCGATTATGAGGTTCAGGGAGGGATGAAAAAGAAGAAATCGAGGGAAAGGATGTTGAAGAAGAGAGAAGCTGGGGAGTCCAGTCGTTCCCAGAAAAGGACTCGGGGTTCTTCTTCTGCGTCCGTCGGGGTTGAATTCTCACCAAGCCGTACGGTCGGGAGGAAGGGAGAGATGTCGCTCCCTCATGGGGCCTCCGTGCCGGTCTTTAAGATCTCGTTTTCCCCCGAGCTTGCTTTCCGGGCCTTAGAGACGGTGCACTCGTCTTCCTTCTAGGCCAAGCTGTCAAATCTTGATGATGACAACTTGGGTTACTACCTTTCCTCCCTGGCATTATTGGTATGTTGTTAGCGCGCCCATTGTCTTTTATTTTGATAGCTCTTACGCCCCGTGCTTACTTCTTGCTACCTACAAATTTTTCATGGCGGTTATTTCATAGACCATGCTGCCCGGTGGCTACAACAGAAAGCTTGGGCGACCCGCGAGGTACACTCGCAAGAGTTGGCAGCTTGTCGACGATCCCAGGCGGAGCTCCAAGCTCTGGTGGCGGGTCTACAGGAAGAGACGGCCAGAATAAAGAAGAAGCTCTTTGGATGTCGCCTTTCTCTCGAAGCCTCACTAAGGACCTTGGATTCTGAGAGGGACTCTAGGGCAGTCGCTATCGAGAAGGGTGTCGGTGAAGGAGTAGCGTTATTCAGGAAGGAGTTTCGTAACTCTCCTTAAGGGGTTCGGGAGTGGATTGATGTAGTTAAGTGTTATTTTGATTCTCCGGAGTTTCAAGCCTCTTTGGTTGTCGACCAGTGAATGGTTGCAGAGAAAGCTCTGGTGAATTTCAAGGCTGGCTCCGAGTTCAAAGAGGCCTTATACAAAAATGCCAAAAGTTGCTTCTTGGTCTTCCAAGCAGTGTCTCAGGCTCACCCTGATCTCCGCTTCAGTGTTGTGGATCACACCGAGGTTGTGAGGCTTTGGGAGCGGCTTTGACAAAAGGAGAAGAACGAAGGGGGTTTTGTGGATGTTGCAGCAGTCGGGAGGGAGGTAGCCAGGGAGATGGTGCGGTCACCTTCGGAAGACCCAGCGACAGGGGGATCTGCTGTACCCACACGCCCGGCTTAGCTTTTTATGCCCTTTCCCCTTTGTCTTCGCGTTTTGTAAGAGGTGAAATTTCCTCTATTTGTGTAATGAAAACGTTTTTGCTTCCAATCTATTATTCTTTACTTCCAATTCATTTTCAAAATAATCGGGACGATATTACTTTCCCCGCCACATTCCATATTATCCAAATCATAGGGGCTTGGATGTGCTTCACGCCCTGTCCATGCCTTTTACTTGACCTTTTCTACCGCCCGCCCTTGACAGGCCTAGGGGTCCTTTTTCTTCTTGGGCTAAAGGCATTAGACCAAGCCGTGTTGTAGCATTCGTGACGCCTATTCGAATTTCCTTTTTATCTTCCCTTGACTTGGAAGGAAGGAACTATCTGATTGTCATTCTGCCGAGGTAGCTCTCTATTTGACGTAGTCGAACATTTCGGGTAAAACCGAGATTGCCTAGGATTACAAGTCATCATGATAGGGTAGCTCACGGTTGATCTCGAGGCATTGCATCATAACGAGGATGAACTTTTCTCGATGACTGCCAAGTTGTTCTTCCTCGTTTCTTAGCCAGTCATAGCGTGAGTTTCAAGGTTTGAACGAGGGTACCTAGGGTAACTATGTCATGCCCCGTCCCGGATTCCAGGCCCCTAGCACGTGAACAGACCGGCCGTACTCGAGTAGAGTCAATCTCAGCTCGAATACAAGGCCTAAGTGTAAACAAGCAGATAACAAACCATAATAAATTCATACTCAAGTACAAAAGAACATAGAGTCATAAGGGTCCGTAGGCCCTATACAAAGTCAGGTCCCTATACGGGTCCTACATAAAACAACTCTCAAAAGAAAAGTCAAGGGAGACCCTCAGACCTCGGATCTCCTAAACAACCTCCCAGACAATCTCCTCAGCACCGGCCCCTAAACCTCTGTCACGCCCCGTCCCGGATTCCAGGGCCCCGAAAGCAGTGAGCAGGACTGCTGCCCTGAGAGTAGAGTCAAGCTCATTTCGAATCACGAGCCTAAATGAAAATAAGCAGATAACAAACTGTAAAATCATACTCAAGTCCAAAAGAACATAGAGTCATAAGGGTCCATATATAGGCCCTATACAAAATCAGTTCCCTACACGGGTCCTACATAAAAACAACTCTCAAAGGAAAAAGACAAGGGAAACCCTCAGACCTCTGATCTCCTAGACTATCTCCCCAGCACCAGCCCCTAAACCCCGGGATCTGTAAAAGAGAGAAAGAACAAATGGGTGAGCTTTCGAATGGAAAGCCCAGTAAGTACCCCTGCAGGGTCACAAAGACATAATATAACAACATGTCAACAATTGGACCACGTCCCTAGGAAAACATCTCTAGGAGTCTACCACAATTAAAGACAACGGTACGACCCCTATCAACAGAAGCCCTCAAGCTCTGTGTTGAGTTTCAAAAGAAAAGCTCAAGGATCACTCCCGGTTAGTATATCCAGCTACACGCTGTAAACACGACCCACTGGTCGTTCGACCCTCCGATTGTAAGTCGGTAGTACCACCTCTCACACGTGTCGACACGGCCAGCGTATCATTCCCACTGACGGGTAGGACTACCAAAGCATCACCCTTCTAGCGCGGCAAGCAGAAATACCAGGGTGTCCTATCCCTGAACATTTCCCTATCGGAGCCCCCTCGCTCCACTGAGTCCGGGCAGTAGATCAAAACAAACAGGGATACCAACATCCCGAAACAAACATACATGCTCAATAGGAATTTAAAACAAAAAGATAGCATGTATGAAATCAATAAAGCAACTGTCAACATGATAGTATCAAAGCCAGGAAAACTTCGAAGAGTGGGTACAAGGCAAGTGTATTTACACAAGTATCAAAGATAAATCAAAGATAACGGTACAAGGTAGAAGTACTTACCTCTTGCTGGAACTAGAGACCCTCCTAGTCTCCTCCTGTAGTGTCTCTAAGACTCCCCGAGAGTATGGGAAGACTGTGGATGACGACAAGCAATCCCAAAGCTTTCCGATAGCTGTCGAGCGTTTCTCTGATTTTCCGGTGATCTCAACTGCTTCCTCTGCGAACAACAGCCCTCCCCGTCTGGTTTCAACCTTCTGCTTTACCCAAAAATCGACAACGAAGGTTTGGCTCCCTTCAGACTGTGGTAGACCGCTCTATCTCCCTTCGTCGGTGCCGTGGAACCTTTTCCACAGTGGTATCTGATTCTACTTACGCTCACTGTCCCTGTATGAGCCTTGGCTGCCATTTTATAGACCGGGGGAGGGGGCGAAGAGGAAACGATGGAGACATTTGCATGGCAGCCCCCCCTCCAGGTATTAACAGCCGGTTTCCTCGCGTGTAACGGCCGGAGAAGACGGCTGGGCGCGGTGGCGTTGCTGGTCGGCTGAGGGTGACAGCCTTGCCTCGTGATGAGGATTCCTTGTTGATCTTCGGCTGAGATTCCCTGGTCGAGATCAACGGTGGATACCCCACCATGATCCCTCGGATCAAGCACTTTTCCAAATCAACGTCCAGGAATATTTAAAGGTTTAACGGTCAGATTTCCTCCCCATTGCCTCGGACTAGAGCCAATCAAGAGATGTGTGGCTTAAATCCATCCATACCATGAGGTCTCCCGCACGTCCTTCTTTCTCGATGCCTTGTATCCAACACACGATCAGATGGATTTGTTTCTAGTCTGACACGTGGCCTCACTGTGGCCGTTATAGTGCTCAGTGATTTACAACAATCCGAGATCTTTTAATCTCGGCCGTTGATTCCCCTGTGTAAGGGTTTTCTCTGAAAAATTATCCAGAGGTCTCTACACCTTTTTAGGCTACATCCCAGTCCCTTCTCTGAGAGAGAGGACAATTGCCATATAGTCCTTAATACCCTTTAAAATTACCAAAAAGTCCTTCAGACTCCCAACTAACCCTAAGTGGGGTTTTAAACCTTTTAAGCCTTATTTTCCCCCACTTAATCCTATCGTTAAACACTTTGGGAATTTCTTTATTTAATAAATTTATTTAAGAAAATTAAACACCTTTTTATTTCAAAAATCCTTGGATTTTACAACCTCGGGATCTGTAAAAGAGAGAAGGAACAAACGCATGAGCTTTCGAATGACAAGCTCAGTAAGTACCCCCGCAGGGTCACAAAGTCATAAGATAACAACATGTCAATAAGGGGACCATGTCCCTAAGAAAGTGCATCTCTAGGAGTCTACCACAAAATAAAGACAACGGCACGACCCCTTAACAATAGAAACCCTCAAGCTTTGTGTTGAGTTTCAAAGATAACTCAAGGATCACTCCCGGTCACCGTAACCAGCTATGTGCTGTAATATACGACCCTCTTGTCGTTCGACCCTCCGGTCATAATTCGGTAGTACCACCTCTCATACGTGTCGACACGGCCAGCGTATCATTCCCACTAATGGGTAGGACCACCAGAGTATAGCCTCTCTGGCGCGACAAAAAGAAATGCCAGGGTGTCCTGTCCCTGATCATTTCCCTATTAGAGCCCCCACGCTCCACTAAGTCCGGGCAGTAGACCACAACAAACAGGGATACCAACATCTAGAAACAAATATACATGCTCAAAAGGAGTTTAAAACAGAAAGGATAGCATGTATGAAGTCAACATGATAATAACATCGCCAAGAAAACTCGGAAGAGTGAGCTCAAGGCAAGTGTACTTACCTCTTGCTGGAACTAGAAACCCTCCTAGTCTCCTCCTGTAGTGTCTCTAAGACTCCCCGAGAGTATCTGATAATAGAGTTTCTATTAGAGCCAATATTCTAATAAAACCATAGGTTTCTAGATGCACATGCACATCTCTCGCTTTTGGTTGACCTAAGCCCAATTAAACAGGTCTCAAAGTCCATCTACTTGGTTACCGACCCATTTCACTCGTTACCAAGCCCTTAGTTGACTTTCAACCTATACTAGGTCAACTTTAGTCAACCCTGGTCAACTGGTCGACCTTTCTCTTGTTTGCTATGGTATGAACCCTAATTGGTCATTTCTAGTCGTTTTAGTCAAATTGGGCCCATCTATTAAGCCCACAAAGTAGTCTAGTTATACCTTGCCATGTTCTATTTAATTTAGAAAGAGCAACCTCTATCACGTGGCTAGCCATGTCCCCTTGGGTTAAGGCCCAACCACACAATCTAAGTCATCCAGGGTTCAACCCCACCACCCACACCCCTTTCTTATATTTATTAAATTTTTTTATTAATTACCCTAGATATTAATTTTTTTTAAATACCTAGGTGACAAATTTCAATTAATCTAATTAATTCATCAAACCAATCTTCAACCTTGGTTGGACCCAACCATGTACGTTAGCTATCTTGGTTCAACCCAACTCCAACAACTTATTTTAATCAATCCGATTAATCAATTAAAAGGATTAATTTACCCTTACTTGATATCAACCATTTAACTATACATTTTGTCACATTATTAAGAAATTAAAACAAATTCATCATTAATCTGTAATTTACTAAATAATTTATTTAACTATTTTTCCCTGCCTTTATCATACTATTTTATTTTTATTATTTATTATCTTTTTTTAAAAAAAACTTCTTCTTCCTCACTCCTCACTCTCACTGTCACCGCCTGAGCCTCACCGGAGTTCGGGGAAGCTTCTAGTGAGTACCCAAACTACCCGGGGAACTGCACCAGAGCCCGTGACCCTCTCCATGCAACTTCTGCGGTTAGCCGAGCTCTGTTTCCCTACCGTCAAACCCCGTTGGAACTTCACTGTCTCGGCTGAGTGACGTACCAACTCCGGCGAGCTCGAGACGACACACACATGCATGAAAGCCACATAAATTCACTGTAGACAGAAAGGAAACTTACCAGAATCCGGTGAACGCCAAACAAAACCCCTAAAGAGCTTTCCGACGCCTGAGAGGGGCGGCTCTGTCTTTTTCGGCGAACTCGTCGGGTGGCAACTTCCTTCTCTTCACCACCTCCTTCTCCTCTGCTTGAAGTTGGTCATGACAGAACCGTACTCAACAGAGATCGCGAACCCGGCGATATCGATCGAAATACTCTCCCTTCACTCCCATCGCTCTTACCGGACCTTCGTACGATGGTGCTCGGCTCTCCACGCTCAGTGCTCTAACCCGAGCTATTCCAACCCTTATATAGGACCAAGGAGGCGAGACGACGCCGCCCGGCATACAAGCTTCCGTTGGTGACGTCCAACCTTCGCGCAGGTAACGGGCGACGGAGGTGGCGAGACTGGCGCGGCCGTTTGGTGGCTGAGGGAGGGGATGTTCTCGCCTCGGGACAGATGGGTGGTGGAGATCGGTTGGATCCAATCCAACGGCCACCGCTTAAGTCACTGCCTCGGATCCATAAACACCCCCAGATTAAAGGCTGAGATCTACGGAGAACCAATAACCGGATCTTATTCATCTACCTCGTATCACGCGCACTCTCAGATGAACGTCTCATGAAGAGCCACGTGGCTTCACGGATGGCCTAATAATACTACGCGATCAGCACCCTCCATGCACGACTAATCTCAGCCGTTAAACTATACTATAAGAGGTCTTGATCTGGAAAATTGTCCAGAGGTCCTCAGACATTTCTAGGTCTCAATTTAGTCCATCCTCTGTGAGTGAGGATAATTTCCACCAGGTCCTCAAACTTTTTGGAAATTATAACTAGGTCCCTAATGACCTCCACTAACCCTAATTAGGGTTTTACTCTTTTAAATTTCCTCTTTCCCCATTTGATCAAACCATTTAATCCCTTAGGGAATTTATTTAATTTTATAATAAATTTTAGAGCACATTATTTTTTATTCCTAAAAAAATCTTTGATTTTATAAACTATTTGGGACTTTTTATTGCAATTAAGACGGGTCTTTGCTATGAGCGTCATGTCACCCTAAATAAGCTATATAAGCTGGTCCATGGTAAGGTTGCGCTACACAAAGGTTGATAATGTCTTTTCTGAATTTACCATCATTCTTCAAGGTGTTCATGTCTCCAGAGTTTACCCAAAAGATGCTCATTCCCAGCGACTTCTACAATAAATTGGCTCAATTACCCGGAGGTCTCGTTAGCTTTGAGGGCCCTAGTGGGCGGGCGCGGAACGGGGTCTTAGTTCGGGATCAGCTTACTGGGGAGATGCGATTCGAGGGAGGATGGCCCAATTTTATGGCGGATCATCGGCTGTCGTTAGGGGATTTATTAGTCTTCACTTTCATCGGGGGGATCCAGTTTCGAGTGAAGATTTTTGGCACCTCCGCATGTGAGAAGGAATCTGCCTTTTCGGCCCGTCCAAGCATTGCGGAGGTGATCCTTAGTGACGACGATTTGGTGTAACCGTCATTTATCTTTGGAATGTATGGGAGCATCCTTATTCAATAAAATAATATCCATTTGGCTATGTTGTGTTTCGGTGTATTCACTAGTAGATTTTGTGTTCTTTTTGCTTACGAGTTGGTTTAATTTACTATGTCGTGCGCTTACAAGGGTGGCGTCATGCCCGCCATTCCCCATGCCATTTCAAGGTACGATTTTTATCATTTACTTCATCGTTTGTCACGATGTCAGCTACTTAACCCTATGCTCTCTTAGGCGCCATTATCGTAATTGTTGGGATGCCTATTCGTGTACCGAGATGTTAGTCGTTCCTATAGGTTTCACGGTTAGACATACTCACCCAGATATCGAAATCTAGGTCATGCTCTTGGGTGCTGCTTCGCCATTCATGCTCCTGGACAGGAACTTTTCAAAATGTAAAGATCTTATCAATGCTAAAAGTAAAATTTAAGACTTCATTATCCGTGCCATTTAACGTGATTTAGAAGTAGTGGCATTAGTCGGGCCCGGGTTGCTGCTTTTACATTCTCCGTAGGTTGGTTCATCCTACCGTTCGAACAATGGTAGGCAGCAGGGCGAAGCGCTTTTCAGAAGGGCCTTCTTCTTGGGGATCTCGTTTGATATATTGTGTAATACCCAGATTTTTCGAATTAATGGAATAAATCAAAATGGATTTAAAAAAATTTTGGGGGTTAAAAAGAAAAAAAACTACAAAAGAAAAAAAAAATATAATAATAATAAAATATTGAAGGAAGGTATCATGAAGCTTCATTCCCTTGATTTAAAGAAAATTTAAAAAAATAAATTGTGACGATATTTAGAGGAAGTTTCTTCCCTCTTTCCAATTAAATAATTTTAAAAAATAAACTTTTTTGTTTATAAAAACAGCTCGCCAGCCAACTAAGGGGGAGAAAGAGAGGGTGGATAGAGAGAAAGGAAAGAAGAAGAGTTGAGGAAATAGGAAGAGAGAGAAAGGAAAGAAGAAGAGTTGAGGAAATAGGAAGACAGAGAAAGGAAAGAGAGAGGAAGAGAAAGAGAGAGAAAGAAAGAAAGAGAGAGGGAGAAGAGTAAGCAGGCAAAGAGAGAGAGAGAGAGAGAGAGAGAGAGAGAAGGAGAGGAAAGAGTGAAAGAAGAGAAAAGGAAGGAAATAAGAGAAGAAAGAAAGGAAGAGAGAGAAACGGTAGAGAAAAGAGGAAAAAGAAAAGAAAGAGAGGGAAAGAGATAGAAGAGAGAGAAAGAGAGTTTGTAAATTATATTTTTTATTTTCTTGATCATTTAGAGGAAATTCTGCCCGTTTAACGACAATACCTACAGTAGTCGGGAAAATCCAACCAAAATAGAAAGGATTATCAGGTGAGTTGACGGTAAATGAACTCCAGTTGATTATCGGATCTTTTGCCGATACTTTTCTCGATGTTTTTATTGATGGATTTTGAAAAGTGGGTGAGTTGACTGCAGATGAACTCCAATATTTTGACTTGTTTGTCAGGTGTTTTATCGATGTTTTTATCGATGAATTATGAAAAGTGATATTTTTTAGATGTACGTGTATTTGCTCCTAGTAGAGCCAACGTTTTATGTTTCGTATATTAATCTGTGTTTATGTCATGTATGCACCGATTGAAACATGCCTATGTCGTGGCTTAGGTCCGTAGGACCAGGTTTAAGGTATGCAACCTGGGAGGCTGGTTATGTGAATGGAATTGTGAGCACGGGTAGTGCTGTTTAGATTGGGTGCATACGGAGTAGGTACGATTGATATATTTGTGATCCACACAAGTTTGTGACATGATTATGTTAAGATTTATGCAAGTATGCCCGGTATGAATTTTGTTATGTTTGACAAATATATATGTTACACAAGCTATTATTTTTATAATAAACCCTAGTGCGATGTTAGTCTCTCACTGGGCTAGTTTTAGCTCATAACTCCCACCATTTCACTGTACAGGAACGGATCAGGGTAGCCGACCTAATTCACTTGGAGTGGTACGGATCTGGAGATTGACATGACTGTTAAGTGTATAGTTAGCTCTGAGTTGATGTGGACTATAAAATTGATGAAGAAAATTATGTCATTTTCAGATTTAAGTATGGGAATGTACCTAATCTCTGAACATCTAAACTAAAGATCCTGTAGCAATACTGTATGACTTTAATAAAAAAAAATCAAGTATATGTGCTATAAAAACCCGGGTTGTTACATATTGGCCAAGCTGCCCCTTTCGGATTTGATGTTCAATCTAATCCCTAAGATTGCGGCACTCCTCCGTATCATGGCTATGCTCCTGGTAGAAAAAGCAATATCTATCTTTTCAGATAGAGGGGTTTTTGATCTTTGCTGGGGCATTCAAGATTTTCTTGTTTTGTACTTACATAAGAATGTTTGCCCAAGTGTCATTGATGTTAGTGAATTCCTGGTATCTTAGTTCATCTCTTGGGTAATCTCGACCTGGGGAGGTCACGATTCCTTGGCGGGTTAGATGAAGCTTGTCTTGAAGGCTAGACTAGGGCCCTAATGTCTGGTGGGGCTATCTTCACTTTTGTCTGGGTTGCCTTCTTCTTCCCTTTCCACCCTTGCTGTATCTCTTCTTTATTGATGAATCTCTCGACTCGAGCGAGGAGTTTCGAGAATTCTTCCTACCGGTCGAGGAGACAAGTCATATTTGAAAGGTGAGGGGAGGAGGCCTTCCATTAGTGCTACCCCGGAAACGTAGTGATTGAGTCGGGGAATGGTGCGAGTCTCTCGGTGAAGCGATTGATGTAGGCATAGAGGGTTTCTCCTTCTTGCTGTTGAACTGCCATGAGGGTGGCAGATGTCTTTTTACATCTTTTTTTGCCTATAAAATGGTTGAGGAAGAGGGCGGCCAACGCTTTAAAAGAGGAGAATGAATTGAGGGGAAGGGTCTTGAACCACACATATGCTTCGCCACAGAGTATTGCAGAAAAGAGTCAACACATGATGGCATCAGAGGAGGCATCCATGAGCATGAGGGTCTCATATGCCCCCACATAATCATTTGGGTCAATGGAGCCATTAAAGGTCTCCATTTGAGGGGGCCTGATCCCATAGGGGAGATGTGCCTGTATGATCCTCCTGGTAAAAGGGGTCGTTGTGAGTCTTGTGTCGTGTATGTCCTCCTTGCGCGGGCTCGCCCATCTACTTTCTTCCCTTCTCCGCCGGGGAGAGTCATGTTGTGATATTAGAACGGTTTTGGATTGCCGCCGAGAATGTCACTTAGAGGTGGGGAGCCAAAGCTACTGGCATCCGAGTCCAACCTGGTTTTGCTTCTACCCGTCCTCCGGCCAAACCTTTCCGTGCGGAGGTCGGACCTCGGTCTTCCTCTAGAAATCTCAAGAGAAAGGGGTCATGGTGCAGGCGGCTGGGAGACTAGCTTTTCTAATCGGAGAATAGCTTGCGTCATGATCTCCATCTGTCTTGCCACCTTCGCCTCCAGCCTCTCCTCTAAAGCGCGGTAGCGCGCCTTTACCGCGCCTCCTAAGGGTCGGTTTGTTGGTGTTGACATTGGGCCTCTGGAGCTTTGGATCTTATTTCCAGTGGTAGTGAGGCTTCATTCTCCTCTTCTCCTTATACTTGAGTCCGGGTGAACCTCTTCATGATTCGTGGATTTTGTTACTCAACGTCCCCACGGATGGCGGCAATCTGTTAGCCGGTGATCTGGTTATGCCATGTAGGCTGCTCAAATCCCTAGCTAACTAATGATCTTCAGAGATGAAAAACCTTGTAGCAGGTTTACTCACTTCGAGTTCACCTAAAAAGGGGACAGTGAAGAGGAAAAGTGAGAGAAGGTAGGGCTCTGTTTCCTGTGCCTGCTCCGACGGTCAAGTTAGTAGACTGATCGAAGGAAAAGGAGGAGAACGGGGGGAGCCTTTAAGTGGCTTGATTCTTGCTTATCTTTCTCCTTGGTGACTTGCTTCCTTATATCATTCTCCTTTCCCTTCTTGGGATATGTGTCCTTTTTCGTTGGCCATGATGAGGTCCTTGGCACGCCTTTCATACTCCTAGGGTAGCTTTGTCTTCTCCTAGGTGGGTATGGTGGCGCCTTGTAAGCTCATATGTGAACAAGTCCTCTGTATATGTGTGTGTGTGTGTGTGTGTGTGTGATTATTATATATGTGTAGATATAGATATGTATTCTGATGATAATATAATTTAATAATTATATATATATAATAATTATAAAAAATATATACATAAATAGATATGGATACATAGTTGATACAAAATATTATATATAGGTGAAACAATCAGGCGACCACACTTTGTGGCCGGCCTGATTGTAATGACTACTATATATATATACACACGGGGCTGATATGGTGCGGTTGGCCACACTTGCGGCCGGCCTGCCATATCTTATGTGATATCGTGCCAGGCCCCGGGCCGCCCGAGGCCCGGCCATATCATGTAGAGATATGGCGGGCCAGCCACAAGTGCAGTCGACCAAACCATATCAGCTCCGTATATATATATATATATATATATATATATATATATATATATATATATATATAGGGTGATGATACTATAAGGCCGGCCGGACATCCGGCAGCCTCATAGTATCATCTGTAATATATATTAGATAATTTATATATACTATAAATATATATCTACACTTATCTATATATTATCTCTAATATATTATGTATATTTGTAATTATTATATTATCTTCTTATCAGAATCTATATATTATCTATACATATATCTATAATAATTAAGAATATACATAATATATTATAGATAATAGATAGATAATTGTACATATATATTTATAGTATATATAAATTATCTAATATATATTATAGATGATACTATGAGGCAAATGGATGTCCGGCCGGCCTCATAGTATCATCACCCTATCTATATATCAATATATATATATATAGTGATAGGATGAGGCCGGCCACACTTGCGGTCGCTTCATCCTATCACTACTTATATATAGTAAATATATATAAAATATATATTATATTTTTTATAAGGTATTGATATATATTGATTTATCTATATATTTTAAACAATATATAGATATGTATATATAATTTTTAAATTTATATGTATACATATCTATATATTGTTTAAAATATATAGATAAATCAGTATATATCTAAATACCATATAAAAAATATAATATATATTTTATATGTATATTTACTATATATAAGTAGTGATAGGATGAGGCACGCATAAGTCTTGACATTCTCATCTTATCACTATTATATATATATATATATATATATATATATATATATATATATATATATATATATATATATAAGGTCATATTACTATGAAGTCTGCCTTACTACTATTCAAGTAAGGTTGCCTCATTTTCTTCCATTTTGAGAGTGTTTTTAGGGTTTCCAACCGTATGGATGGAAAGAACATAGAAAAATAAGATAACATGTCGATTTTCATACAATTTGGTGACCTTATGATCATTCATTTTAACGGGTGAAAATTTATAGAAATCTTAATGGGTTAAATTTTCACCATTTAAGATGAATGATCATACAGTCCCCAAATTGTATGAAAATCGATATGTTACCTTATTTTTTGATGTTATTTCAATCTATACGTTTGATTTGTAAAGAACACTTTCAAAATGGGTGAAAATGAGGCGACACACTGAATGAAATAGTAAGCCGACCTCATAGTACATTACCCATATATATAGGGTCATGTTACTATGAGGTCGGCCTTACTACTATTCAAGTAAGGTAGCCTCATTTTCATCCCTTTTGGGAGTGTTTTTAGGGTTTCCAACCGTACGGATGGAAAAAAAACATAGAAAAATAAGATAACATGTCGATTTTCATACAATTTGGTGACCGTATGATCATTCATCTTAAAGGGTGAAAATTTATAAAAATCTTAATGGATTAAATTTTCACTATTTAAAATGAATGATCATACAGTCACCAAATTGTATAAAAATCGATATGTTATCTTATTTTTTGATGTTCTTTCAATCTATATGGTTTGATTTGTAAACAACACTTTCAAAATGGGTGAAAATGAGACGAACTTACTTGAATAGTAGTAAAATTTGGCCTCATAAATATTTAACGTGACTATATATATATATATATATATATATATATATATATATATATATATATATATAAGTATTACAATGAGGCTGGTCGGCTGATTGTAACAAATATATTATATCTAATATATATTATAATTTTTATAATGGTTTTAGATATAATTTGATTTATCTATAAATTTTAAACAGTATATAGATATGTATATATATTTTTTAAAATTATATACACATGTATTCTAAATATAAGATAATTTTAAAAATATATATACATATTTCATTAATATATATATATATATATATATATATATATATATATATATTCTGTTTAAAATTTATAGATAAATCAAAATATATTTTAAAATATTGTAAAAAATATCTTATCAAAAAAAAATATTGTAAAAAATATAATATATATTTTTATATATATTTAAGATATAATATCGGTGTTTTGATCAGGCCAGACATCCGGCGGCCTGATCCTAACATCTTTGTGTATATATATATATATATGGCTGACAAGACATTGTCATGATTTTTACCAACCAAATCTTTTTGTTTCTTTATTTAGGATTATTTGGAAAATAGCGGTGCTAAATATGAGGTTTTGTAGGGTTGTATACGTAAGAACCCGGGAAGTTGATTTAATATCACTTTCCAATTTTCAAAGAGCCATCTTTTCTCCTTTTTGTCTGATCCACCTTCCACACTAACACTTCTTAGACTCTTCTCATGTTCTCTCCTTCTCGAAGCTGTTTCTCAATTTCTATTTGTCTATTTAATAAGGTGTCTACCTCTATGCTCCTCATTTGTGAAAATTCGCCAACTATTGAGCTTCATGGAGAGTTATGGTGATCTTCTTGATGTTGAGGATGATGTGTTTGGACGGCTCATTTCCAGATTGAATCCTCCAAGGTATGAGACTCTTCTTCTTCTTCTTCTTCTTTTTCTTCTTCTTCTTCTTCTTTGTAGTTCTACTCTGTTTTTCTTCTTTTTCTTGACAAGTCCTCTTTTTTATTTCTGTGAAATTTGGATTTTTTGGGTTTATATCTGTAATTATTCTTTCAGTTTTGTGATTGCCAATGAATATTGTTATAATGCCACTGTGTATCTGGACTTATTGATGTAATCTTTGCCTGTTCTGCTCTTCTTTTTTTTTGAAAATTGTTCTCTATTTCTTTTTTGCTGAATTTAGGATTTTTTGGTTTAACATTTGTGTGTGTGTGTGTGTGTGTTTTTTTTTTTTCTTTAGGGTTGTGATTGACAATGAATCCTGTGATCATGCCACTGTTATTCGGGTAAATGTCTTTGCATAGTTATCTTATTGAATCTTAAACTTAAGTATAATTAATTCCTGATTGAAAACATCTATCTCTAAAGGTGAATTGTGTCAAGAAGCATGGTGTTCTTCTTGAAGTGATTCAAGTCCTCATTGATCTTCATCTCATAATCACCAAAGCATACATATCCTCTGATGGGAGTTGGTTCATGGATGGTACGTATTACCACATTGTGATTCCCCCACAGTGAATCATATCTGACAATGTTTTTCATTTTCCTCATCTAATGGATTGAATTTCAGTTTTCAATGTCACTGATTGTTATGGAAACAAAGTTTGGGACAAAGAGATTCTCACCTGCATACAAAGAGTAAGTATGAAAGTTTTCTAATTCGATAACAATGGAGGAAATCATAACTTAATTAGCTCAATTTCAACTATACTTCTTGTAGACATTGGAGACAGATGCATCCATCCTGCATTCTGTCAGGAGCTCTGAGTACACATCCATTGAGCTGATAGGCTCCGATAGGCCTGGTTTGTTGTCCGAAGTCTGTGCAGTACTCACTGATTTGAAGTGTAATGTGGTGAAGGGCAAGGTCTGGACTCACAATGCTAGGATTGCTGCCGTGTTACACCTCACAGATGAGTCTAATGGGCAGCCTATTGAAGACCTCCACAGGCTCTTAACCATCAAAAAATTTCTCTGCATTGTCTTAAAGGGGGACAATGATTTGAAGACAGCAAAGATGACAGTTTCTGGGGGTCTTATTCACAGTGAGAGGAGGCTTCATCAAATGATGTTTGATGATAGGGACTATGAAGGAGTTAGGATGGCTGAAGGAGAGGAGCCATCTAGGCCTCAAGTTGCCATTATGGATTGTGCCGAGAAAGACTATACTGTTGTTATTTTGAGGTCTAAGGACAGGCCAAAGCTTCTCTTTGATACTGTTTGCACTCTCACTGACATGAACTACATTGTGTTTCATGGCACTGTGAATACTGGCAATGAGGAAGCCTACCAGGTAGATTATACTGATGAAAAGGCAATAGATTTCAGTGAAATAGTCTAAGATCTTGGCAATTGTTCATCTTGTTTTTGTTGCAGGAGTATTACATTCGTCATGTAAACGGGTTACCAATAAGCTCAGAGGATGATCGGAAGCAAATTATTCAGTGCCTTCAGGCTGCCATTGAAAGGCGTACTATGGACGGATTAGAATTGGAATTCAGAGCAGAAGACAGAGTAGGCCTACTCTCAGATATTACGAGAATATTCCGAGAAAACGGGTTGTGTATTAAACGAGCAGAGATCTCCACAGAGAATGGTGAAGCCATTGACACATTTTATTTATCAGAAATGTCAGGAAACAATGTAGAAGCTAAGACAATTGAATCGATAAAAAGGCAAATCAGCCAAAAGAATCTGAGAGTTACGAACCCCCTTCCCCCTCCAAAATCTAAAGAGGAAACCAGTGCTAGCCTGTTCTTGTTATTGAATTTCTTCAGGGGATGCTCATTCAGAATTTTCAGCTAATTCGATCCTGCACTTGAACTCAAAACAAGCTGTTTCTCTGATCACTGAGAAGTGATAACCCTTTAGACACATTACAACAATATGATCTCTGTATATAGGTCACAGATACTGTTCATATATTCACTGTATATAAACTGAATATATATATATATTTTTTTTATCAAATGATTACTAAGATATGGCAATAAATCCCTTAATATATATTTTGTGATTTTATCCATAAATGCCATTAACCATCAAAGGAAAGAACAGCTATACAACACAATCTTGCAATTGTTTCACTCTATTTATACTCGCAAGTCGCAACTCTTCCCATAAACCAAAAGCATAGAAGCACAGCAATGGCTGTCAATTCCATCATCCTGTTCATTGCTTCTCTCCTGCTTTTCTCCTCTCTGCAATGTAAGAATCACTTAAAATCAAATACCTTTAAGCCTTTTTCCTCTTTCTTTCCCCTGATCATTGATTGTAATTTGTTGAACTAATTGCAGGCTATGGACAGAAATGCACAGGAAGTGACATTGTTGTTAAGCTTGAGAAGACTGGAAGAGTTGTGGAAGGAGATTCAGAGTATGAAGTCACAGTGAGCAACAACTGTAACAACTGCACTGCCTTGAATGTTCATCTGCAGTGCTTTGGGCTGAGCAGCGTTGAGCCAGTGGATCAGAAGGCAATCCAGCCAGTGGCTGGTACAAACAGGTGTATAGTGAATGAAGGCAAGCCGATACCCCCAGACTCCCCGGTTAAGTTCAAGTATGCATGGCGAACTCCTCAGGACTTCCCTGTAGTCAGTTATGAATTTAAGTGTCAGTTCTGAAAGGCCACCCAATGCAATGCAATGCAATGCAATGCAATGCAAAGGACCTATGGATCATTTTGGTCAATCTTTTATAAGTCTTGTCTGTTTCGGTTTAAAGACAGAAATCGAAATAAAGATATAATTCAGACATCAAACCTATATTTTTATCACTATTTTTATGTCTCAAAAAATATCGGGTTTTAGGGTGCGTTTGGATTGGGGGAATAGAAATGATGGGAAAGGGAATGAAAATGGAGAGGGTAAAGGAATGGAAAGCAAATAAATGGGAATGTGAATGATTATCTTGTTTGAATGTGAGGTAAAAGGAAGGTAATTTATTGGGAATGAAAAAACTATAGGCAATTTGAGCACTATTCAAAAGCACTCTATGTATTAAACCTGCAAGACTATTCAAAGGACCTATAATTAATTACTAGATAAAAATTAAAAATTAAAAAAAAAATCTATTTCTATGTGGTTTCATAGATTTGCATAATAGGGAAATTGGTTTTTTTTTTCGAAAAATACCTTGTGGTTTCTCAAGTTAACAAAAAAAAGGAAAAACCATTAACTCCCACTAATGGTGCTAAGTTGACAAGGGTATTTTCGTCAAATTTTGTAACATAGATGCTGAAAGTTATATGAAAATTGATCTAAATCGGATTACTTTTAAATCTCCATTGGTTTGAGAGATCAAAACCAAAAAAATGAACAAAAATGCTCCTGCCAACTAAGCATGGGTTAACACCATTAATAAGAGTTAACGGTTTTTCCCATTTTTTCTTAAACGGAGAAACCACAAGATTTTTTTTGTAAAAAAAGAACACTTTCCCGATTATGCAAATCTGTAAAACCACATGGATTATTTTTGAAATTTACCCTAAAAAAAATGAATTCATTAATTTATAAAATAATTTTACTCCTATTTCATTCCTATGATTAATATTGTTAATTAAATAAATAATTATAATTAAATATAAATTATATAATTTAACCATTTTTTAATTTATTATTATAATAAATTATTTGAACAAAATATTTCAATATGAATTACTTTGTTATAAAAACCAATGACATTTCACCTAATCATTTAATTAAAAAACCCTTGTTTAATTTAATTATTATAATTAATTTGACCAATTAGAAAATATATAAAACTCACCTAATCAAGTTTAAACTTGTTCTCAAAAAAATATTATCCCATCATTCCCCTTACTCTATACAAAAATATATAAAAATATATAAAATTTAAATGTTAAGACGGTAAAATCGGCCTTTCTTAAGGGGGGAATGCCCATTCTACCCAATATTGGGGGCAATGCCCATTCCCCTATGAGGGAAATCTGATTTTCTTACAAAGGTGAATCATTCCCCCCTGATGGATGCCCCACAGATAGGGTTACCCTAAGGGGAATGATTACCCTCATCCAAACGAGGCCTTAGTGTATAATAATATTGAGTAAAATTAGGTGTAACCTTTGACACAAAGGTGTTGTTTGGAAATGGAATTTTGGGAATATAATATAGGTTTGTTAATTTTTTTAAAAAATGCAACCTATTTTGAAGGGAATTGATAAAGCATTTGATGTTAAGTTGATAATAATATGACTTAGAACTAGTGTTGATTGTAGGATAGGCGAAATACCAACTTGCTCTCATTAAACTCATTAAAGAGTTGAGGTAGGTCTGCATGTAACTTGGAGTAATTGCATCTCCTCATGCACGCCCACTCAATGTAGAGCTACTGTGTATTTACCCCATAACCTTTCACTCTGTACAATAGGGATCTCTAACCAAGATGACCCCTTGTCTTCTGAAGTTCAAATTGTCCTCATTCTGCACAAAGTTATTGGATTATATTGAGCCGACACCCACCAGGCCCCATCGAGAACTAAAGCACCATTCCTTGTCTGTGTGTGTCAATGGCACAAGAAGACAGCGAGCCCCTTCCATCCGAGGTCTTCCCAATGGACATATGATAGGTATTTCCCCCTACCTTCGGCTAACAACCATCCAATTGCCAACAATTGTGTTCCAATTGTGACTCCTCACTCCTCTGAATGTGCAGTGTCTCATTCAAGGGTTTGTAATAAACATTGCAGACAACCCTAGACACCCCGTACTCGATAGGCATAATAATGCCCAAGATTAGGTTCTCGGCATTATTTTTGGGAATTCTTTGGATTACATAAATTGCATGTCAAGACCAAATTAAATCATGTTACCAATGGTAGATTTTCACCGATCTGATTGTCATTTTTGTAAAATGCCACAAAAACACTTCACTATGTTTAACCTTTTGTTTAACTTGATTGTCATTATATGGTTAGTGCTGGAGCACCTAGTTGGCATCATTTGACACAATAATGAAGTGGCACACAACGTCAAAGCTAGTTTGAGGGAGAAGTAAGTCTGCCAACTTTGTTTTGTTAAGTGACTTATTGTTTATGTGCAGTTTATGTCTGACTACCAAGAAAGGGGGAGTTACAACCTGCAAAGCGACATCAGTAGTCTTCGACATTATATGACATGAAGTGAGAAGACTACAATGCAGGGGGAGTAGATGTCAGCATCTGCAAGCTTTGGCATCACTTAACACAAAGGGGGAGAAAGGTGAAGTCTTCTGCCTGTGGTTATCATCTGTTGGTTGCTGTGTTGTTGCAACATTCTGTTTATGTTTCTTTGTTGTTGAACTGAACTGACATTGGTTTATCTGTGTTTGTTGAACTGGTTGTTAACCCTTGTTTATTCCAATGGTTATGTTTGATGTTACAACGTTTGTAATATTCAGGGGGAGTGTCATATGATGTAATAATTTGTGTAAAACAGTCAGTTCATGTCAGGTCTAGTCAGTTCATGTCAAGTCTAGTATAGGATGTTGCAAGAGAGTTGTAACTCAGAATGCAACCAAGACTCGGGCAGGCAGGCAGAAGAATGTTGTGTCAAATAATGCCAAAGGGGGAGATTGTTAGTGCAGAGGCACTATTATTGGCAAGTATTTGACACAAGTCCAAGTCATACTTAATCCGGGTGCAACCATCATCATAAGAGGAGAGAATCAACTAGCAAGCTTCCGGTGCAACCCAAGATGTGAATTGACTACAACATGGCTTGGAGACTCCATTCTTGGAAGAACACATCATCCCTTCATTTGATTGATTTATCATTCAAATGATTGCATGCAAAATGTTTGAGAGCTGATTTAAAGATCGCATGCAAGCAACCACATTAGGAAGGAAGAGGATTGATGAGAGCTGATTGAAGGCAAGAATGGAAGGAAGATTTGGCAACTAATATGTGATGAGGTGATTGATGCTAGCCAAATCTTGAAGACCATATTTGGATGATTGAAGAACAAATATGGTGGAGACAAATGGAGCATGATAGGCCAAGTTGTGGCCAAACTTGGAAAGAGATTGGAGGAGCCAATCTTACAGCTCAACCTTGCATGAAGATGAAGGTTGATGGGTGCGCGCTATGATGGAGTGCGACCATGAAGGCTGAGTACGCGACGGAGAGGTGGATCGGCTAGTTGCGTGTCGGGATCGGGAGGATCTGACGTAGTAGACTCGGGACTGAACCAGGAGGGTTGGAGGTGCGTCGAAGTCGAAGATGTGCGATGGATGTTGTAGCCTTGGTCAAGTTCTTCAGCCGGGTCATGTTGCAACTCATGTTACAACTAAAGTTGCAACATCCAGAATTGGAAGGAGTCTAATTCTGGAAAGCCGCAGAGAATCCTGAAGGTGGAGGATGTGCTGTGATGGCGTGAAGGCAGGGAGGACGTGTCTATATAAGACCAGGACTCTGAGGATTATGGTGAGCCGACTAGAGTAGTCCCTCCGGAGAAGGGTGATAGTGGTCATTGTCAATCAAGGAGTCAAGGTGCTTATGATAGAGTGAGAGAGTGAGTGAGACTCTTGTACTCCTGTCTTCCCTACACCTTTAGTGGATTGTCTTCTCCGGGCTTGGCCCCCCAGACGTAGGCTTGGTTAGCCGAACTGGGTTACCAAACTTCTTTGTCTCCTCTCTTCTTGTATGTTTTGTCTTGATTGTGTGAGTGTGTATGTGAGAGCTTGTGTGATTCCTTGAAGAAGAAAAATAGAGTTACAATTCACCACACAACAGCCTCAACGAGACCAACAAGACATACCCACGTAGTAAGTAGCAACTGGTACTTTTCAAGTTACAGCCTGACAGCAAGTTGCAACAGAAGTTATAACAAAGATACAACAGGCGGACAACAAGACAGAACTTACAACTTGATTATTGTATTTGTCTTTCTTGCATGTGCCCATGTGAGTTTTGCCATCTAATAACATACCTTATATGAGCTACATAATCTTGCTATTTTGTGGGTGTCGTTATATTAAAAATCTAATTTGGAATATGTTTCTTAGTACCAAACCATCTAAGTGTGTTGTTCAACTGCACATTGTGTCATCTGGCAACATTTTGTGAATTAGGCAGTATTTAGATTTAGGTAGCAAGTTGACAGTCAGTATCTCTAGGCAAAATGTTGACACAATGCTTTAACGGTATCTAACAATTAGAGCAAGGACTATATAATGGGTGTTCAATTACATGTTGATGAATAACATTAATTGATTAGCTTATGAGATAGAAATATACTCATAAATTATCCATAATCAAGATTAGGGTTTGTACTTCAAAATTAATGAATTCTTTAATTCTCATGGACATATAGAGGAACAAGAATTGTGAATATGTTCTCAAGTTGTTCGAAAGACATTTGAAAATAGGATAAGATACCCTAGATTAGCAATCTGATCCATTCATACACGTGAGACGAGATGAATATTCTATTACATTATCAAGTGAAATCAAAACCCTAAATTGATTAATGATCATGATCAAAGCCCCTTGATCTAGTTATTTATAACTTTTTAGTTAATTTTTATTAGTTTTTCAAGTGTAAGCATCTCGAAACATCGATCGTTCGGTTGGATAACACTAGATTGATATAATTTTGGTTCTCATCAAGATTTGATTACAATTCCTTGGGTACGACACTTTTTTCTTATTATATTACATGTTGACATGTACATTTGTGTTGTTACTTTATTGCATTCATCTGAGCAACGAAAATTTAGGTTAATCACCACATAAAAGTTAGCTCATTTGAGTCAAGTAATATTTTATATGTTCTATTCTAGAAACTTAATTTGACTAAAAAGACATTTGGATGGAGGTAGTGAGATTTTTTTTTTTTTGAACAGGGTTATAAAGCCCAGTCAAGTTAGGACATGCGCACAGGTTGGACTATCACGGGTTTCACTCAGGGGGGCCCCGTCTTTTACCGCCCGAAGGTTTCACTCAGGGGTGTCCCGTCTTTTACCGTTCGTGACTACCAACCCCACACAGGCTGAGCTGTGTGTGCGGGGGCCACACCCATTGGGTGACCCACGCAATACGCACTCAACTCCGTCTCAGAGGAGATTCGAACCTGGGTTCGTTCCTCATGAGCGGAGGACCTTGCCGTTCGGCCAAGAGGCTTTTGGCGAGGTAGTGAGATTTTACCTGGGTTATCAATCCTCTATAGAAAAACAGTAGGGGGGGGGGGGGGGGGGGTGCGTACGCATGAATCCAAAGTTTTGAAGAGTATATACATCATTTTTAATTATTTTATAGTGGTATGCAAATTTTCTTTTATATGTACATATATATTACACAAGCGCATTATGGACATTTCTTGCGAAAGGTAAAGACGAGCCAATTGAGTACCGCCAAATTAAGTGTTGGATGAACTCCATTCAAAGACCAACAACCAAAGTGAAGCATAGTTGAAATCAATGGCCGCCTTGGTCCCACAAGTTTGATTGAAGACACAACTTGTATTGAGACAAACTCTTGATGTTCATTCTCAGCCACCTGTCTGCTTTCCATGGCCCATGCAACCATTATATTTATCTGTCACAATTAACTAAAATTGTGTATATATATATATGGATACACATGTAAATGTGATTGGGATTTTAGATAAGATCAAAGTTTGTCCATAGTTCCATTTGATATACATACAATGCTAAAAATAATTTATTTTATTCAGTGTATCATTGACTGAATTCCTCTGTAAATTATTATCCATGTATATATATTTTTCTATATTTGAGTCGTATAGATATAAAACTCTTATTTATCTTCACCTTATCGTATAGATAAGGTGAAGATAGAGGGTGAGATTACATTAGATGTTGCAATTAAATTATGAACTGTTTATATACATGAAGTTAGGATATAAGGTCAACCAAATGTTGTCAAAATCTGCCATTATTAAAGAGAAAAAAACAACCACAAGACCAAACAAAGCCACGGTAGTCTCCATCTCTCTATCTCCCTCTCTCCCTCTCTCCTTCAGTTCACAAAAAGAGAAGGAAATGGCAAACAAGGTCTTCTTCCTCATAGCTTTTGCCCTTCTGTTTTGTTTCTCACAAGGAGGTATGTCAGTTTAATTAAAATCTCTCTCTCTCTATATATATCTTTCTTATATATATATATATATATATGCCTGGAATTCTTGATCTATCTATCTATTTTTAGTCATCAGAAGTAGGAGTTTTATAGTGATATCTGATCATGAATCAACAGCTTTTATCTGTATGTGTGTGTTTGTGACTTAGCTAGCTCTTAATTTGTGATCTCTATTATATATAATAGTCAATCAATCAATCAACTTTCATCTTCTCCCTTATATATATATCTAGAAATCTATTGGGCTCAATTTAATTTCATCCTTCTCTCTAATGAAATGAATAAATAAATTAATGAAAGCATGCATGCATGCAGGGAATGGGCAGACAACAAGATGCAATCTATCCAACATCGGCATAAACCAAACAAGAACTGGAGTATTGGTGAATGGCGTGGATGAGTATGCAGTGGTGATCAGCAATAACTGTGCCTGTCCCCAGTCCTCAGTCCTCCTCAAGTGCGCCGGATTCAGCACAGTCGAGAACGTGGATCCAAGCTTATTTAAGCCCGTCGGAGACGATCAATGCTCCGTAAACAATGGCCGGCCTCTTGTCCAAGGTTCACCAATCACCTTCAACTATGCTTGGGCAAGCCCCCAAGTCTTCCTTCCTGCAGGCTCTGTCATCAATTGTCCATCATCCAGGATTAAACCATTCAAGCAAGAAGATTAGTCTCTAATTAATTAACTCCTCCAACTTGATGAACACTCTTGTGTTCTATGCCATACCAGCTTACTCACTTTTTTCCATAGAAATAATTCTCATAAAATTCCCATATCATAGTTGAATCTCATCGAACAGTTTTATTCTCACAAATGTTCTTCTATTAATTGTTTTTAATCTTTATTTCTTTAAGAATTTTCCTTTTTGTAAATATAATATTATAGAATTTATTTCTATATAATGGGGGTAAAAGTGGAGAGACACGTGGCGTTCATCTACAACAGCCAAGCGTCCCGATCCTAAAGCAACACAAGGGGCCAAACGGCTCATCGGTACAACCCCCACAAAGCCGTTCAGCATGCGATTTAGGCCCAACTCAACGGTTTAACGCATCCGATCGGCCCACCACGACTCAACGATTTAATGCATCAAGTCGACCCGCCGCACCTCATCTGTTCCACGTTGCTCATCAGGGGCAGATTTCTCGCCCTCTCTACACGAGAACGATTGTGGAAGACTTGGGAGGCAGCTAACTAAGCACGCAGCTAACGCACACGTGCCTCGAGTGATGGCTTGAGCCCCAAGAAATCCCAGCCTATATAAAGAAGCTGCTACAGTGAGACAAGGTCAAGGACACAGAAGAACCCTAAAAATATTCGTGGAAAGGAGCGCCGCCACCTAGAGGAAGGAACAAGACATGGGCCATCGCCTCCAACCTCCCCACCACCTGAAGGTTAATGTATTCATCCCCTCTTAAATGCCCAAAAAGGCCTCTGTAATCATTGAATGATAGTGCACTTCCTTTCCCCGTGGTTTTTTTCCCAGTTGATTAGGGGTTTTTCCATGTTAAATCTGTCTCTCCTTGTGATTGCTTGCTTGAACTTCATCTTCTTCGTACTGTTCAAGGGTCCCAACCTCAAATAAATTCAACCGTTGGTGCGAGATCGGTTCTCAATCTCAAGGCAAAACGGTTTTAGCATCAATAGTTTGGCGCCGTCTGTGGGGACCTTGAAAGAGAAGCCATGGCAACCTTGAGAAAGTCGAAGAGGAAATAAACAAGGTCACGAGCCTCGAGGAAGGGCGTCAACTGATCCATCTGCAGCGAGCACCCCTCCCACTGACAACCCTCTTGTCGCAAGAGCTCCCAAAGCCCTAGAGAGGATGGAGGCACCTCTCATGGGTACGGGTCCATCCAAAGAGCGATTCCAGGCGATGGTGCAGGAGATCACAGAGCTTAAGTAGGCGTTGCGGAATATAGAACGCCACATCTCGCAAACAACGGTCCCGCATGACGTGAGGCCACTGGATGAACAAAGAGGGCGGCCGTAACCCTCTCCCCAGGCCACGCATCACACGGCAAGGGCCCAAACAGTGGAGTCCTCAGCGGGGAGCTCGGGCTCATCTTACCCGCACTGCAGGCGGGGCGCGGTCGGGGAAGAAACAGAGAAGAGAGGAGGGCTTCGGTGTCCCCCCGACGCCGTATGCCCCCCCACAACAGCGGAGAAGGCGTCGTCGAACCTTGTCCCGCTCTCCAGTGCACCCTGCACCCCAGGACCAGTCATCTGGCTGTTACTCGCCTCAACATCGCTCATCAAGGAGGCACTCCCGACATGACCGCTCCCCGCCCCACATGACGGAGAAGGATAGGGTCTTGTAGCTAGTACCGGAGCTCAACTCACCTTTCATACGGGCAATCTGGGAGGCCCCATTTCCTGAGCAGTTCGGACCCCCGAATATCCGATACTATGACGGCTCCACAGACCCGCTGGAGCATATAGAGAGGTATCCTGCTGAGATGTTGACGAACCAAACCACCGAAGTGGTTATGTGCTGTGCTTTCCCCTGCACGCTTAGCGGTGTGGCGTTCGAATGGTTCTCTACTCTGCCCGCAGGAACTATCTCAAGCTTCAAACAGTTAACCAATCTCTTCCTGACCCAATTCACCAACAAGCGGAAGCAGAAGAAGGATCCTCTCACACTCTTCGGGTTCATGCAAAGACCCGCGGAGAACTTGCGAAGTTACATCGGGCGCTTCAACGAAGAGATCACGGGCATGGAGGGCCTCGATTCATACATGATTTTTGGGACCGTGATAAGGGGCCTAAGAGAGGGCCCGTTTAAGGAGAGTGTCACTCAAGATGTCCCTGCCAACTTGGCGGAATTCCTCGCCCGAGTTGAGAAACAGATCGCTTCCGATGAGATGAAAGCCAGGTGGGATGAGGAGGACCGGATGAGGATGGAGCTCGTCCGAGGAATCGTGTGACAACAACAGGGGTACTGGCAGGCAGAGTCGAAGGAAGACCGATCCTGAAGAGGCGGTGGACGGGATCGGAGAGCACAACACCAGCCCAATGAGAGAAGGCCGGCATATCGGCCACCCAAAGGTCCAGATCGGATGGCGAGGTACCACAACTATGCCATTCTCAACACCTCACTTGAAAACATTCTGTTGTAGATACAAGACCAGAAGATTCTGAAGCAGCCTCCCCCTATGAGGGAGAACCCGAAGAGGAAAAGAGCAAGAAGTTCTGCAGATTCCATCAAGACAAAGGACACGCGACTTATGAGTGCGTCCACCTGAAGGATGCCATAAAAGACCTCATTCGGGAAGGCAAGCTCTCCCAATACCTGAAGAAAGACCTGGCCACGGAGGGCACCTGACGCCGGGTGGGGTAGCGATCATCCCGCGGTCTAGCCGGATCCAAGGACCGCAAGGAAGAACAAACGAAGAACCAAAAGAACTAGAGAAAATACTCTGAAATTCTGGAAAATATTATTAATCAAAATTCAATAAATGAAAAACTAACCCACAAGCAGGGTTAAATAGCCTCAAAAGATTAACCTAGAAACCTTATTATCAAATCTAAATTTGCTAAAATGAACAAATTATTATTTAAAACTAAACTTATCTAAATTTAAAACTCTAAACAAATAAGATAACTCCTAAATATCCGAGATCAAATCGGATTCAAATCTTATCCTACTTTGGCATATTAAATATTACCAAAAATAGAAAAAAAGACCAAAAATCCTAATTCGGCGGATTAAATATTTCTAAAAAAATAAAAATAAACTAAAGTTCTCTCTAATATGATGTCCCCATGTCGTGCGCGCCGCAAAGAGCTTTCCAAATTGAGATTGAACGCCTGATTCTGATATTGGTAGCCAAAGTTATGGCCAAAATACTGAACCACACCTAAAACTGATTCAATCTTGGAATTGACTCGATAACTTCTCATCTTTAAGTTGACCCGCCAACCCGACACCAATATTTGACTCGAGCCTCCTGCATCAGTCACCCTGAGTTGGAAAGAACTCGACCCCGAGTTCGACTGCACCTCTGTTGGTAGGTTTGGATCTCCATGCTTGATCTCAATCAAAACCCTAGAGACAGAAAGTAGGTTAGTATTGTTGGTTACCGGGCTATGAGGGTTTTCCCCCCATCGAGATACCAACACAATGCTAGTCCCATCATCGTCATAGATGGGCTCAACAATCTCCTCCTCGGGCTCGCCAATTTCCTCCCCGTAGTCGTCATAGATGGGCGAGATCTCTTCATTAACATCATCGTTGAAGAAGGGAAAAAATCTCCACCTACGCATTATCGTTAAAGATGGGTGAGATCTCCTACTCCGCATCATCGACGTAGATGGGTTGGTAGATGGGTTGGCCAAACCTCTGATCGCTATGATTATGGTGCTGGACTTCCTCAGCCGGAAGCTTCCCATGACAACCACGATCAAAATCGATCGCCGCCAGACGCCTTGATAATTTCTTGACTTGCCTCTGCAAATCCTTGATCATCAAGCGTTGGGTTAACTCCTCGACTTGCCTTTGTAGATCGTTGTTCATCGCCTCCAGGGCGCTCAAATCACGGTATTGGACTTTCTCGCCAGAACCTCGTCCAACCCGACGCCCACGCACCACCACCATTGATATGTGATGAAGCTTCCCAGGAAGATGATGAGTTCTGATACCAACTGACGCCGGGCAGGGTAGCAATTATCCTGCGGTCTAACCGGATCGAAGGACCGCAAGGAAGAACAAACGAAAAACCAAAAGAACCAGAGAAAATACTCTGAAATTCAGAAAAATAATATTAATCAAAATTCAATAAATGAAAAACTAACCCACAAACCGGGTTAAATAACCTCAAAAGATTAACCTAGAAACCTTATCATCTAATCTAAATTTGCTAAAATTGACAAATTATTATTTAAAACTAAACTTATCTAAATTTAAAACTCTAAACAAATAAGATAACTCCTAAAAATCCGAGATCAAATCGGATTCAAATCGTATCCTAATTTGGCATATGAAATATTACCAAAAATAGAAAAAAGACCAAAAACCCTAATTCGGCGGATTAAATATTTCTAAAAATAGAAAGAAAAAAACTAAACTAAAGTTCTCTCTAATATGACGTCCCCATGTCGTGCGCGCCGCAAAGAGCTTTCCGAATTGGGGTTGAACGCCTGATTCTGATATCGGTAGCCAAAGTTATGGCCAAAATACCCAACCACACCCAAAACCGATTCAATCTTGGAATTGACTCGATAACTTCTCGTCTTTATGTTGACCCGCCAACTCGGCACCAATATTTGACTCGAGCCTCCTGCATCAGCACCTCAGCGGATCCACCCTCCCACGTAGTTCTGAATGGCCCGCCATGATCACGCATGATACAAATTGGGTCCCAAAGCGCTAAGAAGTAAAAGTTTGTCTTCTATGAAGAGTTATGTCCGACATGAAGGGCCGTGCGTGCACGCGATCAACGTAAGAGACCCCGGGTGTCCTCTAACATATGTTTTTCCAAGGAAGACCTCAAAGGGGTGACTCACACTCACGATGATACCTTGGTTATCACAGCCCAGATTGGGATCTTCACAGTTGACAGGGTGCTGGTCGATACGGGAAGTTCGGTTAACATTATCTTCTCCAATGCTTTCGATCAGATGGAGATCCCTGTGGAGAAGCTGAGTTCAGTGAAATCCCCATTAATTGGTTTCAATGGAAGCCCCCTCCAGCCTGACGGTTTAATCTCCCTCCCGCTTCTCCTCGGCATCCCTCCCCAGACGGCTACTACCCTTGTCAACTTCCTTATAGTTCGCTGCCCGTCGAGCTATAATGTGATCATAGGAAGGCCAGCACTCAATTCCCTGGGAACGGTTCCATCCACTTACCACATGATGATGAAGTTCTCCATACCCAACGGTTGCGGAGAAGTGAAAGGCAACAAGCTCGCCTCCCGCCAGCCAAGTATAACCATGCGCTCGTGGATCGGGGAGAAGGGGGCACATGGAGGGCCGAAGCGCTGGTCATAGGGGACCTGCAGCAGCTGGATGAGGAAAGGGAGATGCGCAGGCCCACACCAGTTAAAGAGTTGACGCCGCTGCCATTATGAGAGAACCAAACTAAGCGCATCGTCCAGCTGGGTACTGAGTTGAGTGCCGGGCAGCGAGGGGAGATCATGACACTGCTGAAAAAAAACTCTGATGTGTTTGCCTGGATGGCCAAAGAGATGCCGGGGGTCCGGCGGGACGTCATCGAGCACCGCCTCAGCGTAGACCCGGGACATAAATTGGTGGTGCAAAAGAGGAGAGCCTTCGCACCCGATCGCTTGAAGACTGCTGAGGAGGAAGTTAACAAGCTAGTGAAGGCAGATTTTGTCACAGAAGTCCACTACCAAGAATGGTTGTCAAACGTCAGTAATCGGTCAAACAAATGTTGCTGTGGAAGTGGCGCGATGTGTGTTGATTTTACCGTTTAAATAATGCATGCCCTAAAGATTGCTACCCTCAAGGCTACATAGATAATATGGTTGACTCCATATCGGGTTATGAAATGCTCAATTTCCTGGATGCCTTCTCCGGGTACAATCAAATCAAGAGGGCTCAAACCGATGAGGAAAAAACTTCCTTTATTACCAGCAGGGGGACTTACTGCTACAAGGTGATGCCCTTTGGGTTGAAAAATGCTGGTGCAACTTTTCAAAGGCTGGTGAACAAGGTCTTCAAGGACAAAATCGGCTGAAATATCGAGGCTATTTAAAAATCATAAAACAATAAAACATAGGTATCATCAAAACTCCACTTAGAAAGCACTTTATCAGGAATTCAAAAAACAGAATTTAAAATATACAGAACGAAGAGAATATTAAATTTACAAATGGAGAAAGGCCATTACCTGACGACGGAATTCCTTCAATTGGAAGTTCAACCAGAACTCTACAATATATAGTCGCATCTTCATGAAAAAAATACGATTTTCAGGGCACTTCCACGCATTGACCACAGCACATGCCTCCTTACCATCGACGCCCAGCATGGACAAAACTTATCCATGCAAGAATCGAAAGAGTATCGGTCCAGATCGCCGCTAAGGCCGTTCCGCGGATCTTGCTCCTATGATTAGTACTCATCATTACCAATCGATCAATCGTTTCCATATTTGCTTCAGAACTTTTCCTCTTTGAGACTCTAGGGCTTGGGTCCCGATCTTGTGTCCTCCTAGACCCGACCGAGTAAGAACTTTTCTTGCTTCTTTGTTGTGCTTGGACAGACTCCTTTTCAACCTCTTGTACAGCCTTCTCAGTCTCATCGATGCTATCGGTGCTCTCCGCCACTTCAACATATAGATTGCCTCCACGCACATCCCCTCCTATGTGGGTGGCATATTCCCCAGTTGCGGTGGAGGAAGACACAAGTTAGTGGATCTTCTGATACAATGAGAAAGGCTTAACTCGGCAAACCTTATAGTCTTTATTGAGCTGCATTAAATTTTAAATGATAATTAGAATTCAGATATCACAAGAGTAAATGCTAATGAAGCTCACCTTAATTATCTCCTCCCACACGGTCACATGATCAGGTGTTGGTCAATGATTGTCGTGATCCCACGACCATCCACTCTTTATAAATAATAATTAATACAGCTTATACAACTTCTTCAAAGTCTTCCACCTGCCCTTCAACTGGAGCAACGTGACGTCATCTTTGGTATTCTTCTGGTACGCATTCCATATTCGGACCCATGTTTCTGGTCTAAAGCAACCCCCAAGCATATAGTACTGCTTGCATTCCTCAAAGCACATGTTGACAAATGCTTCATCACTGGAAAGCGACCAATTATTTCTTAGCGGCATCCTCCTCACATCTTGCTAGGACTGCATTTCTGCGGGCTGCCATCCAATCACTGTCCGACTTCCTTGTCCTCCTTCCATTGAAATGGGTTCCGCAAGATGCACTGGTAGGATACAAATTCAAAGGGATGAGAGCCAAGGAAACATGAGAACTAGCTTTTAAGAAACAATATAAAACGGCAAGAGAAGAAGGCAATTTTAATTAACTGGTATTCCAAAAAAGAAACCAAACCAGTATATCAGAAAAACAAAAATCATGGGGTTTAAGATATTCCATAAAATTGATAATGAAATCAGGGAAGACAGTAACAATCTATTTATCAATGAGAAATCTTGATAAATTTCAGACTAATTGAATGATATATATATTTTTTTTACAAAATATATCCATCCCAAGTTAATTCACAGGTCATGGTCGTTCAAAATATGAAGCATGAGCTTCTACGATACTCCTACGAGGATGATTGCAAACATACCCCGTCCTTGGCCTTGCCAATCGACGTCGTCCTTCCAGTCCACGGATCGGCCTCGGGGGGCAAGCTAGGCAGCTGTGATTTAGGAGCTGGCGAAGAGGGGAGCCGGTCTTCAAGCAGATCAGTGAGGTGGAGAGGAGGGGGCTCTGGGATGCTAAGACGCAAGCAGCAAAGATGGGGAAGAAGATGAAGTTAGTTCAGTTATCATCAACCCGCCTTTCAATTTTTTTAGCAAAGTTAGGTAGGCTCATTATTAATTAATATTAAATATGTTATATAGAAACTATCTCAAATATACATATTTATAACATATTAAATATTTTCAAATATACATATTAATTATGTTATATATTATTATACATAGATAAATATTTTAATATAAATATATTTGTAGAATATTTATTTCTATATTTGGGTAATAAATATTTAGAATAAACAGGTTTATAAATATTTATAAACCTATATTAGAATAAACATATTTATGAGAATTTATAAATAAATATATTAGAATAAACATATGGAAAACATATTAATGCTAATATAACCTAAATCAATATTTTAGAATAAACATATTTAAAATATATTTATAAATATGTTATAAATAGATATGTTTAAAATAAAACATATTTATAGTATACTAATTTCAATATTTTTAAATATGTATTTAAAAAAACATATTTATAAATATTCAAGTATAAACTTATTTTTAAGAAAAATTATAAATAAGTTATTAATAAATATTTTAAAAAACATATTTATCTATTGGTTGTATTTTAAAAATATGTTTATAAATATTTATAAATCCAAATTTTAGAATAAAACTATTAACACTTTATTTAATGGAAATTAATCTTCAAGAAGGCCCCTCATTCATCCATCTAATTAATAGTAAATCTACCAAATAATGAGTCAATGACACCAATGCACATGCAAACATAAAATAATATTATCCAAATTTCCTGATATGACCACAACAGCAAATTTGGTCAATTGCAAAAGTGGGTAGATACCATCAACAACCATTAATATATATATAAACACATGGCTAATGATAGGGTTAAACCCTAAAAACAATTGATTTAGCTTTTCCCTCCCTTTTTGTGCTTTGGAACCTGTGCCATGGGGATATCCTTGTGATATCCCCCAACCAAACATTGCCCTAGGGTTTTAGGGGTTAGATTTACCAATTTGCCCACTTCTAAATCTGCAGATTCGCAGAAATTTACGACGTACGGGCCCGTATAAGGGCATATATCAGCCCGTATGTAGGCCAGCCATCACCATAAGGTCTATCATACGGGACGTATACTGGCCCATATTCCCTTCAGGTGCCAGTATACGTACCGTAGTATGTCACCAGATAAATGCCCGTGATGAGCCCCTTCGGGTGCCTGAGATCCCAGCTTCTCTCGAAATGCTTTCTTTCCTCCTGGTCCCGTATTACGCCTCGTTGATCTAATGAATACATTTTAAGTATCGGTGAGCAAAGAATCTTCGAAATTACATGCCAAGTATATAAGAATATGATATAAAATTATGCTCAAATGAACACTTATCAAACATCTCCACACTTAAAGTTTTGCTTGTCCCCAAGTAAAGAAAAGGAATCAACAAAAGAAAATATAAGTATTCATCTTCTTGGCCATGAAATGTATGGCTCAACTCTTTTCAAGTTTACCACCCATATGCTTTGTTATCCCATTTCCACACCAGTGCTTAAATAGATCTCTTGCAAGATGTCATTATAGTTCTAGACAAAGCTTATTCACTCCACATGCCATGTTCTAAAAAAAAACTTTGCAAAACAAATACATCTCCAATGGACTCTAGAGGGTTCTCTAGGCCTTATGATCAGTGAGATCCCCTTAGATTAGATAAGTGGTGGACAAATAGGAAGACACAAACTCTTTTTTTTTTTGGTAGGGCATCCCTAATGGATCCGACTTTCCTGTATTAAAGACCAATGTAGAGTGTAGTTCCTCCTTTTCGCAGAGTGCTCATGCTGATCAGGCACCGGGGCACTTAGCTACCAAAGTGGTTACAACTCCACATGGTTGTGTTCATGCTAAGTAATGATTTTTCGAATTGAGGGACACTCTTTTAGGGAGCCGGAACCCCAAACTACTTCATCAAAATAATGAGCGTAATCATCAGTTTCTTTATTTCTTAAGTGACTATCATGTACAACTATTTTATTCTCCCCCTACTTGGCCACTAGGTTATATTATGAGGGGTTAATGAATTGAGTTAGTGCCACAAGATCACTTGGAGCCATTGAAAAATGTGTTTAGCTATTAAAGTACAAAGAACATGGCAATGTGTTATCTATTGTCTCTAAAGATCATAAGTGTCACAGAGATGTTCTTTAAATTCCAATGGCGTTTCATAGGAGAGTTTAACAAAATTATATGCCAAGGTGGTGTCCTAGAAATAGAGTGTGCCCACATGTTTCCTTAAGGCCTTTTGTTGAGGCATGCTAGTCATGAATATTTTTTAAAAATTTGCAATGAATTTCACTAATAGCTACCTATCTCCAAACTTAAAGTTTTGCTATGGATGTACAAAGATAGAGGATGGGTAGCTACCCACCTCCATACTTAAAATTGTACATTATCCTCAATGTGCGCAATAATTCCAAAATTAAATATGCATGGAGAAAGGTGAACTAAGACTTCCCCGGTTAGTTTGGGCGCCAATCTGTTTCCATGAAGTTGGTGCTTGGCGACTATAGGGGAATGTTGATACAAGTTCTATCTCTGCAAATCAAGGGAAAGATCATCATAACTCCATAGAAAAGAATGGGAAAGCAAAGGAGTCCATAAAAAATAAACAAGGATAAGTGTAGCAGGGCGATGCCCTTGCTAGCCTTACATGGTGCAAGAAAATAAGATCAGAAGTCCAACAAACAAAAAATATAAAAAGTGCACAAGAAAATAAAGTCTCATCAACATAATGAAAAGAAATATCCAAGTCCTCAGGCTGCCGGGTCATCTGCTGGTGCCTCGGGTGCTGCTCTAGGGGGTCCCTGTGCTGAAGGAGGAGCGAATGTTGGATGCCCCCAGATGAAGAGAGACAACTCCGTGAACTGGTCGCCCAAGCGGAGCTGCTGCATGAGGATCGTATCCTGGGTGGCGCGAATGTTTGAGATCTACTCCTCCAGACGCTCGAATTGGTTCCTGCTCGCTGAAGATGGGAGCTCGCCTGCGGGAGATGGGATGTCGAAGTCCTCTGAGTCGGACTCCTCGTCATCCTTTAATCGCCAGTAGCTCGGGTGACCCGGTATGTAGTGGCTCCCGGAGTGCTTGACGAGCCCCATCTAGCACAGAGTGCTCATCCCCAAGCCGGTCATAAGCTCCAATCTCTCCATACCCTCTGTCTTCTCCTCGAGGCCCATACCAATAATGAGGTGGGTAATGTAGGGTCCTGCAGTGATGGTCTTTAGCCGGGTGTGAGTCCCCTGATGCACCAAGTAGTTAGCGAGTACGTATCCTAAATGGATAGGTACCCGCTTGAATATGCTGTAGAGAATGAAAAGGTCGCTGATAGTGACCGTTTTGGTGCTTTCATCTCGGCCCGCGATGGAGCATACCACCGGTGGCAATGGATGAAGTTGCGGACCGGGATCGGGACATATAGGATGCATTCGGTTCCGTATTCCCCGAATTTGGAGCCAGATGGCAGCGTCGGTATGATGATATCCTCGGGGAAAGAAGTAAGGAAGCGAGTGTGGAAGGCGTCCTTGTCATAGAATCCCATGAGCATTGAGAAGAGGATGTAGCTTATGGTCTTCTTCTTCCCCGAAGAGCAGAAATGAAATTGCTGTGAGGGAGCGCTCCTAGATGGCACTCCGATCGGCCTCAAACGTGCTCAGGGCCTCGAGAGTCGCCTCGCGGAAGGTCTCGTGGTTGATGGCGAACAACTTGTCCCATCCACCAAATCAGTGAACATGCTCAGACGTACTCGGTCCGCGATCCCAAGCTCCGTGGCCACTCACCAATCGATGTACCACGTTCGCCCAAAGGGCTTGGCGGCTAGCCCTTGGTAGTGTTGGAAGAAACGCTCTTCTTCAAACTGCGAAGTGGTGGAGGAGCCTTCCCTGTTCCTTCGCCTCTTGAATGCTATTACTTTCCTCGGCATGTCTACAAAAAAATTGAAAGGGGTGTTAGTGCGAATGGGAGTATTAAAAAGATTAACTAAAAAAAAATTGCGCACTACGTCCCTTGATGGGCCCTATACAGGCATCCATACGGGCAGGTATACGACCCATATGACCCCACTTGGGAGCCATATTGGGTACCATACGGGCTATATATCAGCTCGTATGTGTACATCTGAGGGCCATATGGGCTGGTATACAGCCCGTATGAGCCTGGGGGCGGCGGTGCTGACCCCTAACGACGTATACAACCCCATTCACATGCCATTCATCTCCATTTATCTTCCTAAACTCTAAACATGCCTTAAACCAACACATTCACATAGAAATTTGACACAAAAAGGCATATAATCATCTCAAATTCTTTCAACATACATTCATTCAATCCCTAGGGTTCTAAACACGATGATGATGGATAAAATCGACAAATCAAAGCATTAGAGATCATACCTAGAGGGAATGAGTGCCCAAATCAAGAGTAGATACTGCGTCGACGAAGAGTGGACTCGAATCGACGTGGAGGAGTGATAAGTGTTCAAATGAGCATCATTTATATATAAGATTCATGCATATTACTATAAGTTTCAGAGGAATATTGGCCCGCTTGTACTCAAAATGGCTTTGTTTCTGTAAACAGGGCAGAAAATAGAGGTTCCAAGAGAAGGGAAGCGTTTTCAAGAGAATACGGGCCAAAATAGGGGAAACAGAGAAAGAGAACCAGCCCATACGGAGTCCCATATGGACCCGTATGGACCTAGAGAATTCAGATCCAACCTCCCCAGCTATACGGACCCCTAAGCGGTGGCGGGACCCGTGATAATACGAACCCACGAGAAACATATGACCCTCAGATGGGAGTCCAGGTATCTTGAGAGTCGTATGTCGTAAATCTGCAGCTGCGTTTTGATCGAACAAAGGGTAAAATCGGAAAATACATCCAAAACCTTAGTGTGGGGTATAAATACAAAGCTTAGTTGTTTTGCGGCATCATGGAGCAAGGAATCAAGTCTTGGAGGAGTTTTCACCATCTTCTCTACCACCAAGGAGAAGAGGATTGGAGGAGCTCTTCCCATTCAAAAGCTCAAGGAGGAGAAGAAAAGGCAATAGAGGCTGGTGAGGAATCCACCAACCCGGAGCACGCGATTAGGGTTTTTCCTCATGAACTTTGTGATTTCTTTCCCTAATAGCATGGATTGTTGCTCTCCATTAATAGAGAGCTAATTTCTTTATACTTGGGTGTTGATGAACCCTTGGATGATGTTTAATTGATATTGGTTATTTCTATGTTAATTGATTGGTTGAATTCATTATGGTCTTTTGGATGTTATGTATTGTAGTATTAACCTCTCTACGCTAGAGAGCCCGAGAGGTTTCTATAGTCCATATGGGGAAGATGCGAGCCTCCCTATGTGTAGACAATCTCAATAGAAAGGGCTATGAGTACACCGGGAGCCGGGTACTAAGGAGAGTGAATCCTTTAGATGTCTTATTCCCATAGCTCTTCCAAGAGATAGGTTCCCTAGAACATAATCGGTAAAGGGCACTAGGTTTAGTAATCACCCTCGGGAGGGATGAAAACACATTAGGAACCTTTGGTCAATGATTCACCAAGAATTAACATAGATGGCACTATCCATCTCTAAAAAAATCCAAAGGGGATTCAATAACCCAAGTATCCCCTTCACCAATTGATTGTCTCCAAGGTCAATTTGCTTGTTAATTTGTGTTGTTAATTTTTAGAATTTAGGTTTAGTCACCACCAACCAATCTTGATCGACTAGATAATAGATGAATAGTCACTACTAGTACTTCCTTATTCCTTGACGATCGAAAACCCGACATTAGTCCACTTTATTACTTGATTCGACCAAGATACTTCAAGGATTCAAAGATCTCGCTTAGGGTTTGAAAAAGGAATGGAAAAATCACCCTTTATAAAGCCCAAATCTCGCCGTATACGGGCCTTATATCAGCCCGTATGTGGCACTGGATGGGTCATACGGCCCTGTATACGAGCCGTATGACGGCCTATATACCCTGCTTGGAGGGTCTATAAGGCCGTATGATAAGTCAGATGACACCTCGTATGGGCACAGGTTTGGCTTATGCGTACCAATCCAGACACCATTCAATCCTCCTCGCTACCTAATGACAAGTACCTAATCTAGGCGATGAATGGATTGACAACCAAGATGGTACAATGTACTATGAAATTGGACATGAAACATCTCATTCATTTTATTCCAAAACACATTCAATCTAACTAATCTAAAGAAATTGAAACTAAAGAAAATTTCTAGGACTTGGGTTGCCTCCCAAGAAGCCGCTTGTTTAACGCCACTAGTTTGACGTGATTCCTTCACCTTACCTCATAGGGGTTCAAATACCTTGAAGCTCTCATTGGCTCCTTCCTTAAAGCATTGTCCGAATAAAAATATTCCCAAGTTGGCATAAATTGATCTATTGTTATTCTCCATACATGGGCTTCCTTTGGAAGTGTTCTGAGCTGATGGTTTTGTGGTTACCCCCTTCTCTTGTATCTTCTTCCAGCATATTGTAGGTGGAAAGGGTTTTTGTTTTTTTTCTTGACCTTCACTGTCTCAAGCCTTGATGGAATGGGATTCCCTTGCACTTCCTCCGAAAGTGTCCTTCTTGTTTCCCCAAATAGGGGTATAGTGGATCCACCATTAGTAAATCTTCTATACACCTCGGAAGTGATTTCATCCACCTGCGTCAATGCAATACGAGGAGGTATCATCTTGGGCCATTGAGTGCAGCATCGCATCGGGCGATTGAAATACGACCTCTTGATCTCCCACCCTCAAAGCAAGCTTACCTTGTGCATGATCTTCTAAGGCTCTTGAGCGGTGGCGAGAAAAGGCCGCCCAAGAATGATAGGCACGTCGACCTCATCATCAATATCTAAAAGCACAAAATCGGCCGTTAAAACAAATTGGTTGATCTGAACACGCACATCTTCAGCTATTCCTTTTGGTCTCCTCACAGACAGCTTCTGGGCTTAATCGCATTGTCATCCCCATAGGCTTAGGCTCCTCAAGGCCGAGCTTCATGTACAATTTATAGGGCATCACATTGATACTTGCCCCATAGTCCACCAATGCCTTCTTTGTGACCCCTTCTACAAGGATGCACGGGACCACAAAGCTACCCAGATCCTTCAACTTCTTCGGCATAGCTTGTTGGATAACAACCGAGCATTAGGCATTGAGTGTTACCGCACCCACATCTTCCAAGTTTTTCTTGTTGGAGAAGAGATCCTTCATGAATTTTGCATATTGAGGTGTAGTTGCTTCAACATACCCTTGAACTTCATTAATTGGGCATCCTTGTCTTTGTTCAACCTTGTCGGGTAAGGGGCTTGAGGTTGGTATGGAGGTAATGTGATGTCTCCAAGGGTTTCTCCTTTCCCTTCTTCCCTTCTTAAGAGTTAACGACAGGTTCGGAATCCTCAATCTCTATGGGAGTGTTTACTTGAGGTTTTGGGACCGGGAGTTCCACCTCCTTTTCACTTCTCAAGGTGATGGCCTTACATTGCTCCCCTCGAGGGTTCTCCTCCGTGTTGCTCGGCAAACTACCTTGGGGTCTCTCAGCTAGAGATTTTTCCATTTACCCAATTTGATTCTCCAAGTTGTGGACTGTGGCTTGTAGATTCCGAATTGTAGTATCATTGTTTTGCATATACTTCACAATCATCTCCTCCAAGTTAAACTTCTTCTCTTGAGGCTTTGTAGATTGTTGAAAACCGGGAGGGTATTGTCCTGCCTGTGGGTTTCCATAAGACAAAGCCGGATTTAGGAGCATATGGTTGATATTGACCATCCAGTTGCCTTGGAGCATTCCCCATATAATGTACTTGCTCCATGGGAATCATTTACGTGCTTACTATGGGACAATTTGATGCTTTATGCCCTTCCCCAACAGTATTGCAATACATCACCGTGGCCGACCTTAAGCTACTACCGGCTGTCAATAGCTCAATTTTCCTTGTCAACATATCCAACTTTTCACCAAGAATTGGATTAGAAATTACGGCTTCATCCACGGACCAGACCTTTTTAACTTGCTTATCACTCTCAGGCCTTAGACCAATGGGGCCGGGCTTCGTCACCGGCCCATTAGCGTCTTCAAAAATTTATTCGCATCCCTCTAGGTATTTTGTTTTCCCAATGACTTCGCGGAGGCATCCAACTCAATTGTCTAGTCGAGGTTGTCCAGACCCATTGTAGAATGTTCTCATCTTAGCTTACGGGGGTCTAGACACATGTATTGGACAACAGCCGGAGCAAAATCTTTGTATCTCTCATAGGCTTCCAAAAATGTTTCTGGGGCCTTGTTTAAAGGCGAGGAGATGTCAACCTTAGATTTATGCGGTTTTGCTTGGTGGAAAAGTAAGCAACCCAAGAATTTGTCTAGCATCTCGGCCCAAATGCAGGATGGAACCAGGGTAATGAAGTAAGCCACCCTAGCAAAATATAGCACCTTCCTCGCAAAGCTGAATGGAAAAGTCTCAATCGAATTGCATCATCGAGGCCCCATTGATCTTGAAATGTTACTGCAAATCTGAGATAAATTTTTGCTAGATGTGCATGGGGGATCTTCGCCAGCCTCCCATCAAATTGAGTTGTGTTTTGAATCATGCTCATTTTGTGCTTGCCTTGATCTCAAAATTGTTTCATGTTGACATTGGGTGGGTGAATACTTTGGACTCCTCCCAGGTAAGATAATGAGACCTCCTCATATTGCGGCCAATGTTTGTGTCTTCTCTACCGGCAATAATTTGTACTTCCCCTTGCTTTCCACCAATGAAGCTTAGGTAGGGAGTGGGGAAATTTTCCACGCTTTCCAAAGAGGATCCCGGAGAGTGCTCCTTCAAGTTCTCTCTCAAATCTCCCAAGTGCAAGTAATGTTCTCTTAATCTCACCGATCAACTCTCAAGCAATCCTTGAGGAGTTCTTATGGTCATGCAATTTATATCTCACAAGATATTAGGAAAATGAAGATTAGTATCCAAAATTTCAATGTGAAATGAAAAGCAAAACATAGAAATAAAGTAAAAGAAATAAAAAATGACTAAAGTAGTACAAATTCCTAGCTTTCCCTAGTAATGTCCCAATTCTCCGCGACAAGCGGCCGTCAAAAGGAAACTTGATGCGATACAACCGCCAAATTGGGTATGCGGTGTGCGTGAACAAGTAATATATATAGTGGAAAGTTTGAAAGTAGGGTTATCGATCCTCTAGAGAGGATGGAAGTACTGAGTACCTACTATTGGTCTACTATCTAGTCTATCCAAAAGGTGGTTGATTATACTGAATTCCTAGAAGCTAATCAATTGAGAGAAACCACGCACACAAAGGGAGATGGCGAAGGTTACACTCTTGAGGGTTAAATAGTCAAGCAAAGAAAGGGGATGCCTCGGACAATTGAATCCCCCTTGGACTTTTAAAAGATGAATGCTACTCCCTCTCTGAGACGAATTACTACCAATCCTAGTGCCTTACACTTTACCCGATGATAAGTTCTACAAGGGAACCAAATTCTTGGAAGGGATTATGGGAATATTAATAAGTCTAAAGGGACTGCAGCTTCTTCTTAGTACCGGGTTCTGAGTACATACTCACTGAAATCCCCTCTATTGGAGATGGATGCTACACGCGAGGGGGCGTTCGCACTAATACACTTCTCCCATATGGACTCACGAAAATCCACCTCCGGGCTGTTGCAGAACGTAGAGGGATTTCAACATACATTAAAACATCCAATAGATTCAATGAGATTCAACCAAGCAATCAAAGATAGAGAGATACCATTAATTAAAACATGTCCAAGACACCATTCAAGCTTTCTTCCCTCATTCGAGATCCTTCCCACTCTCAAAACACCATGTGTGAATCCTCCCCTCACTACCTAAACCGGGAGGGTATTGGTCACGCCTTGTGGAGTTTCCATAGAGACAAAGAGGCGGATGGGTCCATTTAGGGAGACATATATAGTCAATATTGACCATCTCATAGTTGCCCTGCTTGATTCATAATTGTGATTAGGGTAGTAGAGGAGGATTTGAATCGAGTGTGCTTGGATATGTTTTTTAATTAGTATGTTATCTCTCTCTATCTTTCAGTTGTTTTAGATTGAGGATCTCAATTTGAGTCTATTGGAGTGTTTAATGTAGAAGTTCCAATCCCTACTACGTTTACCTGCAAGAGCCGTGGGAGGGATTTTTCCCAGAAGTAGTCCACATGTATGGGGAAAAGAAGCTGTTTAACGCCTCCCCCGTGTGTATAAGCCCCATGCAAATACTCCAATAGAGGGGAGATGTGAGGTACTCACTGGAGAACCCTCGGGTACTAAGGGGGAGAGAGGAAGGTGAGTCCTTTAGATGTATTATTTCCCATAATCCCTCCAAGAATTAGGTTCCCCTAGAAGCAGCGCTCATCTGAGCCAAGGGCACTAGGGATTAGTAAGCTTTTCACTCAAGGAGAGGGAGCGAGAAGCACCCACTTAGGAACCCTTGGCACAAGGATCAACCAATAAATGTCAAATAGAGAGTAGCATTTCAATCATTTTAGGAAGTCTAAGGGGGATTCAATTGTCGAGGCATAACCCTTTTTATGATTTATTTTGAACCTTAAGCAGAAACCTTCGATTCCCTTTGTTTATGCGTTTTCAATTGATTAGATTTAGAATTAGCATAATCAACGGCACCGGAGTTAGGACTAGATGAAAATAGTAAAATGAATAGTGAAATTACCCCAAGGTACTTCCATCTCACGAGGATCGAGATAGCCGACTTCTTTACCTTGCATACACTTGTGGTTAAGCACGCACCACTCAAGCACTTAAAGAGATCATGCACAAGGGAAGACTAGCCCAGCTTTTGAGAGTGGGAGATCATAGGGGGGTGAGTATTCAAGCTACCCGATGCTACATGCAACACACCTATGGCTCAAGAGGACACTAACCTTATAGTATTGATGATATCGACATTTATTACGCACTCCGAGATGCATAGAAGACTACTCTTGAGTGGTAGATCCCTACATAGTGATTGTTTGGGATATAAAGAGGGAGGGGATTTACAAGAGATTCAAAAGGGTCGGCTTCATAAAAGATTGATCCAAGAAATGAGATATGATAGAAGATGAAGAAGAAGTAGTAAATTCACCCCTTCCCACTTAAAAGCCGGAGGAAGGTAAACGCCATGATACCTAACTTCTCGCGAGGCTCCACACCCTTTTGAGGGAAGGCCGGGTAAAGGAAGGCTGGAGAGGGGAGAAATACTTGTTCTATTTACACTAAATTGGGCATGTGTTATAGTTTGGACAAGTGTACTGCCAAGAGATGTAGCCACATAGGGAACTACTAAGTGTTTTTGAGCCCCCTTGAGGTAAGGTGTTGAGGTACTCTCAAGCTAGTGACATGATAAACAAGCGCTTCTTGAGAGCCAACCCAGAGTTCTTGAAAATTTCTTTTTCTTCTTTTCTTTTCAATTTTTTCTTTTTGTTTTAGCTAGTTTGTGTATTTTGGAATAAAATGAATAAGATGTTTCATATCCATGTTTCACATTATCTTATATCATCATGCTTATTTATTTATCTCATATTCATAGCCCTAGATTAATAATTGTTGTTAGGTGTAGCGAGGGAGGTATGGCAGAATAGCATCATGGATTGGCTACACCCAAGCTAAATCAAATCGGTGTATATAGAGATGATGTCATAAAAAGGGCGCTGATACTCACGGTTGCATTACATAACACAGCTAGAGGATAATATCACGAGGCATGCGTATACTTGGCCCGATATACTAACTATATATATAGAATTGATTGATTACAAAAATTGGGGGTTATAAAAGCGTACCCCGTCATTCCCTTGCAAACCCTAGCTGACCCCACCCCTCTCGGCGTCGATTCAAGCCTCCTCTTCACCCACCCGGACCTCTCCCTTTTTTGATTTTTGGGTTTCTTCTTCCCTAGAGTATGCCTTCTAATAAAGCGATGTGCCCGATTGTATCCATCTTCCTCCATGTTTTAGAACCTTAGGGGATTTGAATGGATGAATCTTGAATGAATGGGTGATTAATGTATGAAGCTTTCGCGTCAAATTTTGGTCGCAATACTTTGATTAAAGGCATGTAATGGAAGGTTTAGGGTATAGAGTAATGGGTATGATTTGGATGTAAATGAGGCAAAGAATCGCTATGGCTTGCCTGCACCCATGCGGCCAGGGGCTATCTGAGGCTGTATATACAATCTCGTATGGCCCCCCATTACAAGGTCATATGGGTGCATTACTATATGACCTATCAGGAAGTAGCTAAATCGTATAGGACCAATCAAGGGTTGTGGTGCACAATTTTTTTGTTAGTTTCCCAATATTTTCCAGTTTCACTAACATCCTTTTTCCAATTATTTTTTGGAAGACATGCCTGCGGCGGGGATAAGCCTCAAGAAGGATAAGATCAGAGAGAGGGTTCCTGCGTCCGGAAGCACTTGCCATATTTAGCGTGGAGGGCGCTTCCTCCACCGTTATCATTGCCTCGCCGCCAACCGCTTTGGGAGTATATGTTTCATTGATTGGGGGTCCTCACTCAACTCGAGATTGTAGAACAGAATCAAGGGAATGCTTTACATTTTTGATGGATTGGGACAGGCATTTGTTAGCCATCAAGCCATGGCAGGGTGTTTGCGAGGCTACAGCTTGGAGGTTCTAAGCACCTTCGAGGCGAAAGGAGCGCTGTATGTGAGGAAGCGGCAGTCCCTCTCCGCCATATCATTCCCGGCTCTTGCCGGGAGTGAGAAGGACCATGAGCTACATGCGTTCCTCCCATATACATGGGGTTCTCTGATAGCCTTGGTCCCCTATCCATGCCCATGAGTACACAAGGAGCTACTTATCACCTTCCACAGAGACACATTATTATGCCCTAGGTGATGAGCTGAAGCCAACCCCCGACTTGGGAGGCTCTACGAGGAACAAGCTTCAATCCCGCGCTACATCCAAGCCCTAGTTAGTTAGCATCGCCAGCGAGGGAGGGATGATAGCGCTTGGCGTAGTCACAAACACCGTGCTCATACCTATTGTACACTATTTTCAAAGCGACTACCCATCCATCACGGGATCACGTACTTCGGCTGACTACTTGGTGCACTAGGGCAAAGTACCCATCTGTCAATGCGGGGCGTATACTATCCACCCACGTCGATAGTAGGGATGGGCCTTGAGGAAGGCCGGAGGATATCTAGCTTGGTACGCAGCTTATGACTCCACGTGAGGGACAAGTACTCTGCATTGTCGGATGGGGCTTGTCGGAGGCATTCTAGCAGCCGTTACACACTTGTTGGACCGCGGGCGGAGAGTTCGATGAACATGAATCAAATTTCGAGAACTCCGATCCACCATCACCTGCTGGCGGATCCCTCCTTAACTTCCGGGGAGCGTTTCAGAAGGCTGGGAAGCGTGAATATCTAAGGCCAGCGATCCTAGGATACTAATACTGTTGGCGGCCACGAGATCGCGGACCCGGATCCTTGAGGCGGCATCATTTAAGGACCCGATTCGGCACGGAAAGCTCTCCCTTTTTCATCAGAGGGTAGAGCACCGTTTGCACCTCCTCGTCTTAAAGGATCGCGGCCATTTGCATCACACGAGGCACCGACGGATGTCCGGGTTTTACGAGGATTAGGACATGTCTTTTTACTTTAATGTATTTGCTTTATTTTTCTTATCGGTGTTATACTGACTAATGTCTTTCATTTTGTGCACCGTTGTATTAGTTAAGCAAGGACACATACCTTCAAACTTGTCTTTATTTTTTACTTTACGTAGATTCCTTTTTGTTTTCTATCATTTCTTTTTGTGGAGTTATGATGATTTCTCACTCTTGCGAGTTTGGGAGCAGCCATCAGCATCATAAGGTATTATCAAGCAATAAATTCATGGTAATCAAGTGGTACAACAAATTAACCAAGGAAGTTTCGTTCGCACTTTCTCCATGCTATTTGAATTTTGGTTTTATTGTGTACATTGAGGATAATATACATTTTAAGTCTTGGGAGATGGGTGGCTACCTATCTCTTTGGGCATCTAGCGGAAATCTTTAAGTATAAGTAGGTAGCTATCGATTGAAATTCATTGCAAATCTTTATTCATGACTAGCATAAATTAGATGAAGGCCCTAAGGAAAAGCGTTAGCGTATTCTATTTTTAGGGGACCATCTTAGCACATAATTTATTCAAAATCTCCTATAAAAGCGCCATGGGTACTTTGAGAACACTTTTATGA